>JAVSCE010015051.1:0-44310 GCA_032199065.1 Smutsia gigantea | reverse complement strand
CTTTGTATGTGATCTTTTTTCTCTCTCTGGCTGCTTTCAATACTCTTTCCTTGTCCTTGATCTTTGCCACTTCAGTTATTATATGCCTTGGTGTTGTCCTCCTTGGGTCCCTTGTGTTGGGAGATCTGTGCACCTCCATGGTTTTAGAGACTATCTCCTCCCCCAGATTGGGGAAGTTTTCAGCAATTACCTCCTCAAAGACACTTTCTATCCATTTTTCCCTGTCTTCATCTTCTGGTACCCCTATAATGCCAATATTGTTCTGTTTGGATGGGTCACACAGTTCCCTTTTAATATTCTTTCATTCCTAGAGATCCTTTTTTCTCTCTCTGTCTCAGTTTCTTTGTATTCTTGTTTTCTAATTTCTATTCCATTTACTGTCTCTTCTACCTCATCTAATCTGCTTTTAAATCCCTCCATTTTATGTTTCATTTCAGCTACTATATTTTTTTAAGGTATCTATCTCCCTCCTGAATTCGTCCCTTAGCTCTTGAATATTTTTTTGTAGCTCCATTAGCATGCTTACGACTTTTATTTTGAATACATTCTCAGGAAGATTGGTGATTTCAGTTTCACTGAGCCCTCTTTCTGGTGTTTGAGAGATTTTTGGATTGAACAAGGTTCTTCTGCCTTTTCATAGTTCTGTTGGATTGTGAGAAATATTAGATTTGTGTCAGCAGCGCCCTCTATTGCCCAGAAGCTTTGCTCTTCGGAGCTGCCCAGTACCTGGAGCGATGGCAGTGGTCGCAGGCGAGGGGTTCCAGTGCCTACCCTAAAGAACTAGCTCTTTCCTGCTTCCCAGCCACAGTGCCTGCCTCCCTATCAGGGCCAGTGAGCCATGCACAGGGAGAAGCATCTGCATTAGGGCCCTAAGCTGCCATAGGCAGGGCTTCCCTCCAGCTGGCCTGGAGTATTGATGGGGGTCGCAGGTGAGCAGTGCCAGTGCCTGCCTCCATTGTCAGAACCAGTGATCCACAGAGGGAGCAGCCTTGCTGTAGGTGGGGCTACCCTCCGGCTGGTCTGGAGTGATGGCGGGGGCAGCAGGTTTACGTGCAGGTGCCCATGGGGAGAAAGGAACAGCAGGCTGCTTATCGCAGTGGTGAGCCTCAGGGCTGCATTGCCATCCTGGGGGATAGACCGCCTGAAGCTCCTGAAAGTTCCGAACCTGCTGGGTTGAATGTGCCAGGACGATTTTGTCCACCTGTTCCTTCTCCTGAATCTTTGCCCCTTTAGCAGCCCTCTCACTGTTGGGAAGTCTTTCAAAGCGCCCATCTTTCTTTTGTCCCAGAGTAGTCACTTGTGGGAACCTGTTTGCTGGAATCTGTCTCTGACTTTGGTTTTCAGCCCCTCTAATCTCCAGAGCACCATGCAATGTGGGTTTGTGCTCCCAGAGTAGATTTCTAGGGCTTGTGCATTTAGCAGTCGTGGGTTTCTATCCCCTCCCTGCTCTCTCTTCCTCCTGCTAGTGAGCTGGGGCTGGGGAGAGTGCTTGGGTCCTGCCAGGTCATGGCTTTTTTACTTTACCCTTTTCTGTGAGATGTTCCCTTTTCCCAGATGTAGACTGGCTGGTGCAGTCTTATTTCTGATCACTCTTTTAGGAATAGTTGTATTTGCTGTATTTTCATATTATATGTGTTTTTTGGAGGAGATTTCTGCCTCACCTCATGCTGCCATCTTTTTTCCTCTCTCCTGGTTTGCTAGTATTTTGTTGAGGACTTTTCATCTATATTCATAAAGGGTAATGGTCATTAATTTTCTTAGAGTTTCTTTGTGGATTTGGCATCAGAGTGAGTTTAGGAAGTGTTACCCCCCTCTTCTATTTTTTTTGGAACAGTTGCAGAACGATTGGCATTAATTCTTTAAATGTTTGGTATAATTCACTAATAAAGCTATCTGGACTTTTCTTTGATGGAAGTTTTTGATTACTAATTCAATCACTTAACTTATACATCTGCTTGGATTTTTTATTTCTTCTTCAAAAAGTTTTGATAATTTGTATGTCTCTAGGAAGTTACACATTTCATCTAGGTTTTCTAATTTTTTGTTGTGCAATTCAGAATATTTTTTATAGCCCTTTTTATTCCTGTAAGGTAGTAATGATGTCCCATGTTCATTTCTAATTTTAGTTATTTGCATCTTTTCTCCATCTTACTTAAAGTCCAGCTAAGGGTTTGTCAGTTTTGTTGATATTTTCAATGAATCAAATTCTAGTTTAGTTGATTTCCTTTACTGTTTTTTAATTCTCTATTCTATTTAACCCTGCTCTAATATTTTATTATTTTCTTCCATCTACTAGTTTGGGATTTAGCTTGCTTATCCTTTTCTACTTTCTTAAGGTTTGAAGTTAGGTTATTATTCAAGAACTTTCTTTTTAATGTAATCATTGCAGGTATTAATTTCCCTCTGAGTACTGCCTTTGCTGCATCCCATAGGGTTTGATATGCTGTGTTTTATATTCATTCAACTCAAAGTATTTTCTAATTTCCCTTTTTGTATCTTCTTTGACCCACTGGTTGTTTAATTTCCACATATTTGTAAATTTTTCAATTTTTCTTCTGTTATTAATTTCTAGTTTCATTCCATTGGGATTGCAAAAGATAATTTGTATGATTTCAATGTTCTCAAATTTACTGAGACTTGTTTTGTGGCCTAGCATGCAGTCTATCTTGTAAAATGTTCCATGTATACTTGAGAAGAATATGTAGTTTGCTATTGTTGTTTGAACTGTTCTATATATGTTTTTTAGGTCTAGTTGATTTATAGTTTTTTTCAAGTCTTCTATTTCCTTGCTGATCTTCTGTCTAGTTATTCTATCCATTATTTAAAATGAAGTATTAAAGTCTCCCGCTATTATTTCTCCTTTCAATAATATGTCTATTTCTCCTTTCAATGCTCTCAACTTTTGATATGTATTTTAGGACATCATTGCTGAATGCTTATATATTTATAAAAATTTTTTAATCATTTTGATTGACATTTATTGCTAGGTAATGTCCTTCTTTGTCTCTCATAACAATTTTGACTTAAAGTCTACTTTGTCTGATGTTAATACAGTCATCTCACATCTTTGGGTTATTATTTGCATAAGGTATCGTTTTCCATCCTTTCATTTTCCCCCATATGTATGGTTTGTTTGTTTTTTTAATCTAAATTGAGTCTCTTATAGACAGCATATTATTGGGTCATGTTTTGGGTTTTAAAAAAATGCATTGTGCCAGTGCCTGCCTTTTAATTCGATAGTTTAATCCATTTATATCTAAAGTGGTTACTGTTGAGGAAGGATTTTTTTCTGTCACTTTACTACTACTTGTTTTCTATATATAATTTTTTATTCCTCAATTCCTTTATTATGGCCTTTTTTTGCATTTCATTGAGTTTTTTTCCCCTAGTATACTGTTTTGATTACCTCCTCATTTCCTTTTCTGTATACTAAAGTTATTTTCTTGGCGATTACAATTAACAACCTAAATTTGTAACAATGTAGTTTGAATTGATACCAACTTAGGCTCAATAGCACACAAAAACTCTGCACCTATTAGCTCCATTCCCTCCCACTTTATGTTGTTATTGTCAAAAATTACATATTTAAATATTGTGTTCCCGTTAACAGAGACTTTAAATTATTTGTTACGTATTTGTCTTTTAAGTCATCTAGGAAAAATAAGAGGAGTTCCAAACCAAAGGTACAATCATATTGGCTTTTATATTTTCCTATGTAATTTTCCTCACTGTGTTCTTTATTTCATCACATGGTTTCAGTTACTGTCTAGTGCCCTTTCATTTCATCCTGATGGGCCACCTTTAGTATTTCTCATAGGGCAGGTCTACTAGCAACAAGCTTCTTCAGCTTTTATTTATCAGGGAATCTCTTGATTTCTTTCATTTTTGAAGGGTTCTTTTGCCAGATATAGAATTCTTGGTTGAGAGTTTTTTCGTTCAGCTCGGCATTTTAAATATGTCATCCCACTGCATTATGGCCTCCATAGTTTTTTATGAGAAACTGGCTCTTTACCTTATTGAGCATCCTATGTATGTGACATATCACTTATCTCTTGCTGTTTTGTTTATTTTGCCCGTGTTTTTCAAAAATTTATCATAATGTGTTTCACTGTGGAACTCTTTGAGTTTATACTACTTGGATAAACTCTCCCTAGGGTTTGCTCTTATTTTTGTGGGCTGCAGTAATTTATTCAGTCAGTGACTTTTCCACTACTTTTGCAAAAACTGTATTCCCTGTCATATGTGGTCACTGGAGTCTGTTCCATTATCTCAGCAGTAAGCCAGCAGCCTGAAAGAGACTCCTTTAAATGCATGGAGATGAAAAACAGTTCTGTCTTTGCAGATTGATTCTGAGTTGCGACACTCCTTTAATGTTAGGCAGGCTACCTACAACTCTCCCTTAGCTCTCACTTCCTGCTATGTAGAATCCAAAGTTCAATCGGAGATGAAAGCCTGTTATTCACTCAGGTTTTTTCTGAGCATATGTCCAATCCTGGGCATGCATGTGGCTCTCCAGAATCACTGGTACATGTAGGAGACATTCAAAGGCCTTATTCTCCTATGTTTCTTCTCTTAGGCTTTTTAGCTTGCTCCTTCACTGTCTTTTGCCCCAGGTGGCTGTGGAGAATATATATCTTTAAATGTTTTTGACAGATGCCACCCAAGAGTCACTCCAGCCTGGAGAGATCTCTCTGAGGGACATAAAACAAAGGGAATCTCTAAGCTGATCCCTCTGGGAGCCACCAGATAGGTCAAAATAAGCAACCACAGTTCTTTAAGAACATTTGTACTACTACTCTGGTGACAGCAATCCACAATAACAGGGCCCTGTTCCCATAGCCATCACCAATCTGGGACATGGGGGATGGTAGGTGAGTAAACAAAAATACCACAGTGATCTCTTACCAAAATGTGGCAACCTCTTTTCTCTTTAATATCTCCCCTAGTTGCTATAATATTTTTATGAGATTCCAAAGTTCCAAAATAGTTCATTCAGACCCTTTTGCCAGCTTAAGCATTGTGCCTGTGAAGGGATAAATCCATGGAACTCCCTACACAGCCATTTTCAAGGATATTACTCCCTCTAGCATTTAAAAAAATATTCTTTTAGTTTCCACCTCTGTGGTGACATTACACATCTGATTCACTGTTATGTAATTTTTCAATTAGAGCCTTTATCACCACAACCTTTAATCATACTTCTTCTTTTGATAACAGCTTTATTGAAATATAATTTCTATACCATATAATTCACTCATTTCAAGTGAGCTATTCAATAGTTTCTAGTATATTCACAGAGTTGTGCAACCATCACCCACAATCAATTTTAGAACTTTGTTATAAACACAAAAAGAAATCTTGTACCCTTTAGCTGTCTGGCTCCCAATACCCTACCCATTAATCTGCTTCCTGTCTCTATAGATTTTCCAGTTCTGGACATTTCATAAAAATGGGATCACATAATATGTGAGCTTTTGTGACTGGATTCTTTCACTTAGCATAATGTTTTCAAAGTTCATACATGTTTTGCATGTATCAGCAATTCATTTACTATGGCTAATAATATTCTATGTATGGATAGACCATATTTTGTTTATCCATTCATCCATCGCTGGACATTTAGGTTGTTTCCATTTTGAGCTAATTTGAATAATGCTGCTATGAACATTCATGTACAAGTTTTTGTGTGGACATATGTCTTCATTCCTCTTGAGTATATATTTAAAAGTGGAATTGCTGAGTCAATTTTTAACTATATATTTAACTTTTTGGAAACGGCCAGAATGTTTTTCAAAGTGGCTGCACCATTTTACACTCCCACCAGCAGTGTATGTAGCCTCTAATTTCTCCATATCCTCATCAACACTTCTTACTATCTGACTTTCATAATAGCCATCTTAGTTGGTGTGAATTAGTATCTCACTGTGATTTTTATTTGCATTTTCCTGAAGGATAATTATGTTGAGCATCTTTTGTTTATTGGACATTTCTATATCTTCTTTGGAAAAATATCTATTCAGATCCTTTACCCATTACCTTTATTTTTGAAAGATAGTTTTTCTGGAGATAGAATTCTTGCTGACATATTTTTTTTTTCTTCTGGCATTTTGAATATGTCTCACCACTGCTTTCTGGCCTCCACTGTTGCTTATGAGAAGCTATTGGGAGTCCCTTGTATGTGATGTGGTTCCCTTTTACCTGATGAGTCATTTTTCTCTTGCAGCTTTCATGATTTTCTCTTTGGTTTTCAACAGTTTGGATATGATTTGTTGAGGTATAGAACTTTTTATGTTTATCTTATAGGGAATCCATTGGATTTATTGTATGTGTAGACTAATATTTTTCATCAAATCTAGGATGGTTTTAGTTCTTATTTCTGAAATGTTTTTTTCTGCCCTGTTCTTCCTTTCCTCTCCTTCTGGGCAATTTCTAGAGTCCTGAAGTGGTTGTTTTTTGCAAGTTTGTCAGTTTTATTATTGCTTTTCGAGGAAGGGATTTGTTGAACTTCTTACTAAGCCATTTTGGAAGTCCCACCTCTACAACAGCTGATTTTAATACCTAATACTTCCATATCAAGTGCTAACTACAAACAATTGAAAACAGAGGGCAAGTAGTCCTGAGAAACATTTGCTTGTTAAAACATTTTAAAGAATACTTGATCTGAATTGCTCACAGGTTTGAGAAAACCTATCCTCAAAGCAGAGTGGTGAGTAATATTTGCCTATGTGATTTGGTAATTCCTCACTGGCTGCACTAGTGAAGCCATTTTGCTAAAAGAAAAGTTGGAGAGTTCTACATAGTTAATCATGTTGACTAGAAACACTTCACACAACAAAGTTGAACTGTGTGTATTTTATTCCTCCAGCAGATGGTGACATTTTATAGAATATGAATAAATTGTCCAGATGGACTGGTGAGCTAAGTGACTAAAATAGAATTGTCTCTATTTCATTTCTCCTTTACCTACATCTTGAATTCATTTAGAAAAAAAGCATTCATCAAGAAGTCACATCTATAAAAGGAGACTGAGAACAATAAAAAATCATGACTAATATAGACAGTAAAAATGTCAACTTCTTCAATGCCTAGATGCATAGTGTTCTTACCAGATATTTCCTCATTTGGCATCAGGTCACATTAGCCTGACTGTATACCAATATAGAATAGCAAGGACAAAATGATAAGTGGGAAAATTTGTCTTTAAATAATGTCCACCTCTGATTTCTCTTCATCTCTTTCTTCCATGCAAGTCACTCATTCCTTTCTGTTTCCCAGATTGGTTCTTTAGAATTACTTCCCTTTTTCTTTAAGCTCCACACATTAATGCTTGTGTCCATAGTTTCTAATCTAAAGTGAGGCATCTAATTAAAATTCATTCTTAGGTGTATGTAATTAGTAGCCTCACTTAATATGCTAATTAACCAGGGGTATAAAATTCACTAGTTGAAACCAAACATCAGTTGAACATCTACTATGTTTCAAGTTTTCTCAGAGTCCATCTCTTAAAGGAAACAAACCCAAACAGTATGTAAGAGGTATTTTAATGTAGGTGTGCACAAGATCCCATGGGAACCCAGAAAATGAATCATTAATTCTGTCGAAGGAATTTTATATGTGAGCTTCAAATCTGAGTGGGATACTGTAGACCAAGAGGTGGCCAAAAGGCATCTCAGGCAGAGAGAACAACTTGAGCTCAGATTTAGAAGCAGCAAACTATTGAGCATTTTTGCCAAACCAGAACAGTCTGGCTAGAACACACAGCATAAAACACACTGTACCAACAGAGCTGAAATGGAGGATGGGAGAGGAAGAGGAAAAAAATGGTAGGAAGTGAGACTATATAAGTGGTTTGTGACCAAACTGTGAAACCCTTAAAAGGCATGCTAAACAGGAAGGACAGCATTCTGAGAAACCTTATGAGGTGTACTAAGAGGTGTGAACTTGATCTTGTGGGATTCAGAGATCTGCCATATAAAGGTGTGGAGGCCGTGAAGGATGGAAACAGAGAGACCAATTAAGAGATGATGCATCACACAAAGCTAGAGAGGGAAGACACAGTGTGGGTTGATGAATAGTGACATCTTGCAGGGAAAAAGGTTAATGATGGAGGCATATTTAAGAGACATTCATGTGGAGACTTTATGACTAAGGTGAACGGCTGGCCATGGCACCTGAGTAAGGGGAGGCATGCAGAAAGATTACTGTGAAGTTTCTAATTCTGGTATCTTGCATGTAATGATAGTATTATTCAAAGCAGGATATTCATGAGGAATATCCTAGAGGATTCGGTTTGGGACAAAATGAATTCGAGGTGCCTAGAGGGGCATCCAGGTGGAGGTGCTGAGACAGAAGTGGAAATACGAGACTAACTGGATGGAGTTCAAGAGAGAAATCTGGAAATGGTATTTGAATGAATAATCTAAACTTCCTCGGAGAGGCGATGACAATTGAGTCTCAGGTGGCTGAGTACAATGAGAAGAGAGGCCCAAGGATGGAGCTTTGGGATTCCCAATATTTTAGGTTCAGTGGAAACTATAAAAGAGATTAAAAAGAGAGCTCTGGGAAGATGGCAGCATGAGCAGGGCAGCAGAAATCTCCTCCCCAAACCATATGTATCTGTGAAAATACAACAAATACAACTATTCCTAAAAGAGAGACCAGAACATACAGTACAACAGCCAGGCTACAACTACACCTGCCTCACGAAGCGGGTAAGATACAAAGCCATGACCCGGTGGGACCCAAGGACTCCCCCACCCCAGCGCACTGGCGGGAGAAAAAGAATCAGAGTGGGGAGGGAGTGGAAGCACAGGCCCGCCAAATAACCAGCCCTGGTGATCTGCACCAGGAGCACCGACACACATCGCATGGTGTATCAGAGATTACAGAAACAGAAGGGCAGGATCCAAGATGGAGACTGCAAGTGGGTCCCCTCAGCTGGCTCCCCTGGACAAAAGAAAAGCGGGCACTTTTTTAAAAGTCTTAAAGAGACAAGGGCCCAACAGCAGAACAAAATCGTCCTAGTGTACTCAGCCCAGCAGGCTGGGAGTCGTTGGGAATTTCGGACCCCTGGCCGGCGGCTGGTCAAAGCAGCCATGCCAAGGCTTCCCACAGAGATCAGCAGCCTCCCATTCGTTCCCCCCTGGCTGGCGCCGCAAAGGATCCGGCTGAGCCGCCACTGATGGGGAACAGCAGAGGAGCGCCCCCCAGAGCAACCCCACATAATCTACACCCGGCTGGCACGCAGGTAAGCGGGAAGGACCCCAGAACTCAGAACAAGGGCTGGAAAGCACCAAGGGGCCCAGAAGGCACCCAGCAAGACTGCAAACCCCCGCAGTGCTATAGGCTAGGCTGAGGGCAACCCGCACACAGGCAGCTCAGGGGATTATCCCAGAGACTGCATCCCGGTGTGGGGGAAACCATTTCAGGCCCCGGAGAAGGGAAAGAAGAACAACAAGCAAGAAGGGACTTTGTTCTCCCAGCTGACACATATGGCACCTACCAGCGACCACTTCCATCGCCATGAAAAGAGAGAGCAATATGGTACAGACAAGGATCACACAGGCAACCCCAGAGAGAGGGCCTGATGGATGAACTTACACAATCTTCCTGAAAAATAATTTAGAATAAAAGTCATAACCATGCTGATGGATCTACAGAGAAATATGCAAGAGCTAAGGGAGAAAATGAGGACAGATATTACAGAAATGAGACAGTTGATTGACGGGCTCAAGAGCAGACTGGATGAGGTGCAAGAGACTGTTAATGGAATAGAAATCAGAGAACAGGAATACAGAGAAGCTGAGGCAGAGGGAGACAAAAGGATCTCTAGGAATGAAAGAATATTAAGAGAACTGTGCAACCAATCCAAATGGAACAATATTCGCATTATAGGACTACCAGAAGAAGAAGAGAAAGGAAAAGGAATAGAAAGTGTCTTTGAAGAAATAATTGCTGAAAACTTCCCCAAGCTGGGGAAGGAAATACTTTCTCAGACCACAGAAGCCCACAGATCTCCCACCACAAGGGACCCAAGGAAGACAACACCAGAAACACAATAATTAAAATGGTAAGGATCAAAGACAAGGACAGAGTATTAAATGCAGCAAGAGAGAGAAAAAAGATCACCTACAAAGGAAAACCCATCAGGCTATCATCAGACTTCTCAACAGAAACCTTACAGGCCAGAGGAGAATGGCATGATATATTTAATCAATGAAACAGAAGGGCCTTGAACCAAAAATACTGTATCCAGCATGATTATCATTTAAATTTTAGGGAAGGATTAAACAATTCCCAGACAGGTGAAAGCTGAGGGAATTTGCCTCCCACAAACCACCTCTACAGGGTATCTTAAAGGGACTGCTCTGCGTGGAAGCACTCCTAAGGCTAAAAAGATGTCACCAGAGAAAATAAAATCATAGCAAAGAAAGCAGACCATCCAAATACTAACTAAAGGCAAAAAGTAAAATCAACTATCCACAAAAACAGTCAAAGGAAATGTAGAGTGCAGAATAAAACACCTAGTATATCAAGAATGGAGGAGGAAGAATAAGAAGGGAGAGAAATAAAGATTCATGAGACTGTGTTTATAATAGCTTAACAAGAGAGTTAAGTTAGACTGTTAGATAGTAAAGAAGCTACCCTTGAACCTTTGGTAACCACGAATCTAAAGCCAGCAATGGCAATAAGTATATATCTATCAATAATGACCGTAAATGTAAATGGGCTGAATGCAGCAATCCAAAGACACAGAGTAATAGAATGGATAAAAAATCAAGACCCATCTATATGCTGCTTACAAGAGACTCACCTCAAACCCAAAGATATATACAGACTAAAGGTGAAGGGATGGAAAAAAACATTTCATGCAAAGAACAAGGAGAAAAAAGCAGGTGTTGCAGTACTTGTATCAGACAAAATAGACTTCAAAACAAAGAAAGTAGCAAGAGATAAAGAAGGACATTACATAATGATAAAGGGGGAGTCCAACAAGAAGATATAACCGTTATAAATAAATATGCACCCAACACAGGAGTGCTGACATATGTGAAACAAATACTAACAGAATTAAAGGAGGAAATAGACAGCAATGCATTCATTTTAGGAGACTTCAACAATTCACTCACTCCAAAGGACAGATCAACCAGACAGAAAATAAGTAAGGAGACAGAGGTACTGAACAACACACTAGAACAGACGGACCTAACAGACATCTACAGAGCTCTACACCCAAAAGCAGCAGGATACACATTCTTCTCAAGTGCACATGGAACATTTTCCAGAATAGACCACATACTAGGCCACAAAAAGAACCTCAGTAAATTCAAAAATATTGAAATTCTACCAACCAACTTCTCAGATCACAAAGGTATAAAACTAGAAATAAATTTTAGAAAGAAAACAAAAAGGCTCACAAATACATGAAGACTGAACAACATGCTACTTCATAATCAATAGATCAACGACCAAATTAAAACAGAGATCAAAGAACATATGGAGACAAATGACAACAACACAAAGCTGCAACTTCTCTGGGACGCAGCAAAGGCAGTTCTAAGAGGAAAGTATATTTCAATCCAGGCCTATTTAAAGAAACAAGAACAATCCCAAATGAATAGTCTAAAGTCACAATTATTGAAATTGGAAAAAGAAGAACAAATGAGGCCCAAAGTCACCAGAAGGAGGGACATAATAAAGATTAGAGAAGAAATAAATAAAATTGAGGAGAATAAAACAATAGAAAAAATCAATGAAACCAAGAGCTGGTTCTTTGAAAAAAATAAACAAAATACATAAACCCCTAGCCAGACTCATTAAGAGAAAAAGAGAATCTACACACATAAACAGAATCAGAAATGAGAAGGGAAAAATCATGACGGACCCCACAGAAATAACAAAGAATTGTAAGAGAATACTATGAAAATCTATATGCTAACAAGCTGGAAAACCTAGAAGAAATGGACAACTTCTTAGAAAAATACAACCTTCCAAGACTGACCAAACAAGAAACAGAAAACAGACTGACCAACCAACAGAAACAGACCAATTATCAGCAACCAAATTGCATTGGTCATCAAAAAAACTACCTAAGAACAAAACCTCCAGGCCAGATGGATTCACCTCTGAATTTTACCAGACATATAGAGAAGACATAATACCCATTCTCCTTAAAGTTTTCCAAAAAATAGAAGAGGAGGAAATACTTCCAAACTCATTCTATGAAGCCAGCATCACTCTAATACCAAAACCTGGCAAAGACCTCACCAAAAAAGAAAATTACAGACCAATATCCCCGATGAATATAGATGCAAAAATACTCAACAAAATATTAGCAAACCGAATTCAAAAATACATCAAGAGGATCGTACACCACGATCAAGTGGGATTCATCTCAGGGATGCAAGGATGGTACAATATTTGAAAATCCATCAACGTCATCCACCACATCAAGCAAAAGAAGAACAAAAACCACATGATTATCTCCATAGATGCTGAAAAAGCTTTTGACAAAATTCAACATCCATTCATGATAAAAACTCTCAACAAAATGGGTATAGAGGGCAAGTATCTCAACACAATAAAGGCCATATATGACAAACCCACAGCCAACATTATACTTAACAGTGAGAAGCTGAAAGCTTTTCATCTGAAATCTGGAACAAGACAGGGATGCCCACTCTCCCCACTGTTATTCAACATAGTACTGGGGGTCCTAGCCACGGCAATCAGACCAAACAAAGAAATACAAGGCATCCAGATTGGTAAAGAAGAAGTCAAATTGTCACTATTTGCCGATGACATGATAATGTACATAAAAAACCCTAAAGACTCCACTCCAAAAGTACTAGATTAATATCTGAATTCAGCAAAGTTGCAGGATGCAAAATTAACACACAGGAATCTGTTGCTTTCCTATACACTAACGATGAACTAATAGAAAGAGAAATCAGAAAAACAATTCAATTCACAATTGCATCAAAAAGAATAAAATACCTAGGAATAAACCTAATGAAGGAAGTAAAAGACCTGTACTCTGAAAACTACAAGACACTCCTAAGAGAAATTAAAGAGGACACCAACAAATGGAAATGCATCCCATGCTCTTGGCTAGGAAGAATAAATATTGTCAAAATGGCTATACTACCTAAAGCAATCTACAGATTCAATGCAATCCCTATCAAATACCAACAGCTTTCTTCAATGAATTGGAACAAATAATTCTGAAATTCATATGGAACCACAAAAGACCCCGAATAGCCAAAGCAATCCTGAGAAGGAGGAATAAAACAGGGGGAATTACACTCCCTGACTTCAAGCTCTACTACAAAGCCACAGTAATCAAGACAATTTGGTACTGGCACAAAAACAGACCCACAGACCAGTGGAACAGAATAGAAAATCCAAACATTAACCCAAACATATACAGTCAATTAATATTTGATAAAGGAGCCTTGGATATACAATGGGGAAATGACAGTGTCTTCGGCAGCTGGTGTTGGCAAAACTGGACAGCTACATGTAAGAGAATGAAACTGGACTACTGCCTAACCCCATACACAAAAGTCAACTCAAAATGGATCCAAGACCTGAAGGTAAGTCATGAAACCATAAACTCTTAGAAAAAAATATAGGCAAAATTCTCTTGGACATAAACATGAGTGACTTCTTCATGAACATATCTCCCTGCGCAAGGGAAACAAAAGCAAAAATGAACAAGTGGGACTATATCAAGCTGAAAAGCTTCTGTACAGCAAAGGATACCATCAGTAGAATAAAAAGACTTCCTACAGTATGGGAGAATATATTCATAAATGACATAACCGATAAGGGGTTGACATTCAAAATATATGAAGAACTCACGCACCTCAACAAACATAAAGTAAATAATCCAATTAAGAAATGGGCAGAGGACATGAATAGACACTTCTCCAAAGAAGAAACTCAGATGACCAACAGGCACATGAAAAGATGCTCCACATCGCTAATCATCAGAGAAATGCAGATTAAAACCACAATGAGATATCACCTCACACCAGTGAGGATGGCCAACATCCAAAACACAAACAGCAATTGTTGGTGAGGATGTGGAGAAAAGGGAACCCTCCTACACTGCTGGTGGGACTGCAAATTAGTTCAACCATTGTGGAAAGCAGTATGGAGGTTCCTCAAAAAACTCAAAATAGAAATACCATTTGACCCAGGAATCCCACTCCTAGGAATTTACCCTAAGAAGGCAGCAGCCCAGGTTGAAAAAGACAGATGCACCCCTATGTTTATCACAGCACTATTTACAATAGCCAAGAAATGGAAGCAACCTAAGTGTCCATCAGTAGATGAATGGCTAAAGAAGATGTGGTACATATACCCAAAGGAATATTATTCAGCCATAAGAAGAAAACAAATCCTACCAGTTGCAACAACGCGATGTAAGTAGAGGGTATTATGCTGAGTGAAATAAGCCAAGCAGAAAAAGACAAGTATCAGATGATTTCACTCATATGTGGAGTATAAGAACAAAGAAAAAAACTGAAGGAACAAAACAGCAGCAGACTCACAGAACCCCGGAACGGACTAATAGTTACCAAAGGGAAAGGGACTGGGGAGGATGGGTGGGAAGGGAGGGGCAAGGGGGGAAAAGGGGCATTACAATTAGCAGATGTAATGTTGATGGGCACGGGGAGGGCTGTACAACTCAGAGAAGACAAGTAGTGACTCTATAGCATCTCAGTACCCTGATGGACAGTGACTGTAATGGGGTAGGTGGGAGGGACCTGATGAAGTGGGGAGTTTAGTAACCATAATGTTGCACATGTAATTGTAGATTAATGATACCAAAATAAAAAATAAAAATAAAGAGATTAAGAAGGAGCAGCTTGAGAGGTAGCAATGAGACCACAGGGAATGGGGTGATGTTTGAAGATGAGAGATGGTAAGTAACCCTCCTCTTACATTGCAGCCTCTATATTTGTGGGAGATGGAGTGGTATAGAGTGATATCCTAACAATCTTTCTATAATAATCTCTACCTGACTTTGGCCAGAGCTTGGAAGCCTGTCCATCTTCACTGTGCTAGAAAGTTAACATCTTAAGATGTGAAGAAGTGAAAATACTATAATTACTCCCACCAAATCTCCCTTATTCTGTCCCTTCATAGCCAATTCCACTACTCTGTCCTTCATCTCTGGCAACCACTAATCTGTTCTCTGTCAATATATTTATGCACATTTCGGAATGTTATATAAATGGAATCATGCAGCATGTAGACTTTTGAACCTGGTTCCTTTCACACAGAATGATGCATTTGAGATTTATCCATATTGTGTGTATCAACAGTATGTTCCTTTTTATTGCTGAGTAGTGTGTCATTAGATCACCACAGTTTGTTTCTCCATTCACCCGTTGAATGGCATTTAGGTTGTTTACAATTTTTAGCAATTATGAAAGAGCTGCTACAAATATTTGCATATAGGATTTTGTTTGAACATCAGTTTTCATCTCTTTTGGGTAAATATGTAGGCATGGAATTGATGAGTCATGTGCTATATTTTTAATTTTATAAGAAACTCTCAAACTGTTTTTCCAAAGTGGCTGAGCCATTCTTACCTTCCTGCCAGCAATATGTGAGTGCTCCAATTGTGTTCCAACCTTGCCAGCAGTTGGTCTTGTCAGGTTTTATAAAGCCATCTTAACAGGTGTTCACTGCTATCTCATTGTGGCTTGTGCAGGACAACTGTGCAGAGAGGCCCAGAGGATGGCTGTGTGGGACAAATGTGCAGACAGAGGAGCCCAGAGTTAGAGGCCAGCTTGCTGCACACAGACTCACTCTGAGTGAATGGGATTTTAGTGACTGACCTGCCACCATGGAAATAAAGATGAGTATAACCCTTTCACCCCAAGAGCAGTTTTGCTGTCAATTTCTCTGGTCACATTGAATCCATAGTGAACTTGACCGGGGCTGAAACCCATTGGCAAGACATGGGGATTCTCTCACCATCTCTTCAGACAACAAGGGTACTGAACTTACTGATATGTATAAGGGAAAAAGTCTTCCCTAGACTTAGGCAAGACACAGTGCAAATAGCCACTGTCTGCCATAGTCTTTGTCAATAGTGATGTAATTTGCCTGAAACTGCTCTAAGGGTTCAGCATTGGCTTGAGCCTTTCCCTTTGTAGGGAAGTCCTCTCCCCTTTCCCTACTGTTCTATGAGGACAGCTGCCCACTGCTTCACCCCAAATACGTCTGGCCTTGAGAAACCTGAAAACACAGCGTGTTGTACCCATGAGAAAGAAGCTAGATAAGGGCCCTGAAGGCCAGGCACGTGGCCATGAAGGCCACACACATGCACGTCTTCAGTACTTCTGTAACCATGAATTAGTACTGTAGCAGTTTAAGAAGTACAGCTGTGTGCAGAATAAAGTGGCCTCTTTGAGCACCCTCCATGACGACTCCCGCTGCCTTCTTTGCTCTTCGCATTGCCCCAAAACAGCAAAGGCAACCGCTGGACCGCAACACCCTTCTAAAAGGTGTGGGACCAATGCTGTGGTAATTCTCTGCATTATTAGTCCTTTGGACTGTGGGGAAAATGGAAGTTCCTATGTCCAGGGTTCTCACCTGACCCTAAACTACTTGATGATGTAACTGACCTACTGCTGCGCTACTGCTTCCACACCCGTAGGCAATGAGCCATTACTGACTGAGTCACTGTATAAAGAGCTCTGCCCAGTGCTCTGGGCCAAGGCAGAGAGGGAGGTGGATTATGGACCTTCAGACTTCTGGATGCAGACGGGATCTTAGTGCTCAACTTACCGCTGTGAGAATGAAGCTGGGTATAAACACTTTTACCCCAAGAATGTTCTGTTGTCATTCCTTGGTCTGGCTGAATCCATAGTGAACCAGCCTGGGGCTGAAACTCTCAGGTGAGACAGCACTCTTTACTGCAGACTGTCATCTGGAAGACTCTGAAATGGATATTATCCTGTGGGAGTTTTATGAAGGAGTGCTCTTAGAATCAACACCTGTGGAAGGAAAGGGATGGAAAGGAACCAGGACTGGGCCAAGAGAGAGATGGAGCTATACTGCAGTTTCAATGTGTGCCTCAGCTGATCCTATGGGGAACTCAAGACGGAGTAGCCATTTAGAGCTGGCTGAAATTGAGGTGACAGGGCTGGGGTTTTGCAGTCCTGCATTCATTGGTCACTGGATGTGGGCCACCGCGATGAAGGCATGACCTTAGGCAAGGCCAATCTCTTCAGTTAAGGGAATCCCAAAGGGGGCTGATAGCAAAGACACTCATAGCAGCTGAGGTAAAAGTGGCCTGAAGAGGGTATTGAGTGGTCCCTTATATTCACCACACTCTTTAAAAAGTGAGTCATCACAGCAATCCCCTTAATAAAGCAAAAATTGCAGGAGATACAGGGAGAAATTGATGTAAACTCACTAATGATAGGAAGCTTTTAACATACCACTTAAATACAAGACAGATCAAATAGGAAGTAAATAAGAATTTAGAAGACCTAAATGACAAATTAATAAGGTATAAAACTGTGGGTATATTAAGCTTTGCACCATGATAATTGAGAATACACCTTCTCAAGTGCATATAATCATAGACATTGATCATATATTAAGTCACAAGGGGAGTATCAGTAAGTTCCATGAAATAGAACTATTATAAACAACATTCTCTGATCACAAGGAAATAAAACCAGAAACTCTATCTAGAAATTTGAAAATCTTCTATTAAGTAATTCTTAGGAGGAAGATAAATAGAAAAGTGAAATTACTGAATTAAACAATCATGCTAATACAAGCACAACATATCAGAAATTATTGAATATAATTAAAGAAGTGGTCAGAGGAAACTTGGTACCCTTAAATAATATCAATAAATATCAACAAATATCACATCAATACAAATTTAAAAATTAAAACATGTTAATTAAATTCCTAACTTAAAACCCTAGAAAAAGAACAGCAAAGTAAACAAAACAAAAGCAGAGGGAGGAAAGAATAAAGACCAAAGCAGAGATTAATGAGATAAAAAATAGAAAAACAAAGAAAAGAAAAAAAATAGAAAAACAGTACTTTTTTACATCTAATTAGTAAATCAAAATTCCGTTTTATGAAAAATTAGTAAATTAGACAAACCACTATGGTATTAACTAATACCTCCAGTTTAATTAATGCTAACCAGTTGTGGAGATAATGAGTGTCCTTACCTTGTTCCTGAGCTCAGCAGAAATTCCTCCAGCGTTTCAAGGAAAAAAAAAAGGCTACAGACCATATACAAAGGTAAATAACCACTGAAACAGAAGAAATTTTTTTTAAATCATGAGACCTTTTGTAGACCTCTATGCAAATAAATTCAAAAACATAGATAAGGATAATTTGCTAGGAAAATACATTTACTAAAACTGGAAAACTCTTTTTTACCTCAATCTTGGTTTTATTTTTGTTTTTGTCTTTTTTTGTTCTCTTTTATTGAAGTATTGTTGATATACAATCTTATGTTGGTTTCAAATGTACAACACAGTGGTTCAACAGTTACCCATATTATTAAATCCTCACCCCACCTAGTGTGGTTACATATCTATCAACGTAGAAAGATGTTACAGAATCATTAACTATATTCTCCATGCTGTACTACAATCTCCATGTCAAACTTATATTGTGATTGCAAATTATTGTGCCTTTTTATCCCCCCAGCTCTCCCCAACCTCTCCCCCTTGGTAATCACTAGTCACTTCTCAGTGTCTATGTGTCTACTGCTGTTTTGTTCCTTCTGTTTTGCTTTGTTTTTATATCCCACAAATAAGTAAAATCATATGGTATTTGTCTTTCTCCACCTGGCTTATTTCACTAAGCATAGTACCCTCTAGATCCACCCATGTTGTTGCAAATGGCAAAAATTCTTTTCTCTTTATGGCTGAAAAATATTCCATTGTGTATATGTACCACCTCTTCTTTATCCATTCATCTACTGATGGACACTTAGGTTGCTTCCATACCTTCGCTACTGCAAATAGTATGGCAATAAACATAGGGATGCATATGTCTTTTTGAATCAGGAATTTTGTTTTCTTCAGGTAAATTCCTAGGAGTGGAATTACTGGGTCAGATTGTATTTCTATTTTTAGTTTTTTAAGAAACCTCCAGACTGCTTTCCACAGCGGTTGCACCAATTTACATTTCCACCAGCAGTGTACCAGGGTTCCCATTTCTCTGCATCCCCACTAGCATTTGTTGTTCCTTGTCTTTTGGATGTTAGGTAGCCTAATTGGTGTGAGGTGAAATCTCATTGTGGTTTTATTTTGCATTTCCCTGATGATTAATGATGTGGAGCATCTTTTCATGTGCCTGTTGGCCATTTGTATTTCTTCTTTGGGGAAGTGTCTGTTCAGGTCCTCTGCCCATTTTTTAATTGGGTTATTTGTTTTTTGGGTGCTGAGGCATATGAGTTCTTTATATATTTTGGATGTTAACCCCTTATCAAATAAGTGATTTACAAATATATTCTTCCATACTATAGGATGCCTTTTTGTTCTGCTGATGGTGTCCTTTGCTGTACAGAAGCTTTTGAGTTTGATGTAGTCCCACTTGTTAATTGTTGATTTTGTTTCCCTTGCCAGAGATGTGTTCAGGGAAAAGTTGGTCATGTTTATATTCAATATATGTTTGCCTATGTTTTCTTCTAAGTTTTATGGTTTCATGACTTACATTCAGGTCTTTGATCCATTTTGAGTTTACTTTTCTGTATGGAGATAGACAATAATCCAATTTCCTTCTGTTGCATGTAGCTGCCCAGTTTTGCCAACACCGGTTGTTGAAGAGGCTGTCATTTCCCCATTGTATGCCCATGGCTCCTTTATGGTATATTAATTGACCATATATGCTTGGGAAAACCCTTACCTTCTTTTGATAAAACAAGCATAGTCTTGATACCTGAACCTTATAAAGACAGCACACAAAAAAATTACAAACAAAATCACTTATGTATATTTGTGCAAAAATACTAAGTAAAAAATAAGAAAACAGAATCCAAGAAGACATTAAGTAAATAATACTCCATGTCTAATTGGGATTTACTTCTGAAATGGAAGGTTGGTTCAATATTATGAAACTCATTAATACAATACACCATATTAATACATCTGAGGAGAAAGCTCATATGATTAGCTCCACTGATGCTAAAAATGTCTTTGACAAAATTTAACTTTCTTTCATAACTTTAAAAACACTCAGAAAAATAGAAATTAGTGGATGCTTCCTTTGCATGATAACATGGGTGTGGGTGTGGGTGTGGGTGTGAGTGTATACACCTTAGTCCTAAACCCAGCATCTTACTTAATGGGAAACATTAAGACTTTTCTGCAAAGATCAGGAACAAGGTAAGAATGCCTATCATCTCCATAACAATTTAACACTAAACTGAAGGTATTAGTCAATAGAATTAGAGAGAAATTAATTCGAGGCATAAGAGTTTGAAACCAGAAGTAAAATAATTTCTATTTGTAGATAACATGATAGTCTGGAGACCCCTACAGAGTCAATAACAACAACTTCTCAATTCTGAAAAATTTCTGTAAGTTAGCAGGATAAACAATCAAGACATAGGATTCAGCTGAAAGACAAGAGAAGAAAGAATAGTAAAATCTTAAGGGTTATAAACTACTTTTACTTAAGTTGCTATTCATTTGGCATGAGATGGAAAGGTCTGTGAAAGGCCTGAATATATGGCTCTTAATCTGCTGATTAGCAGATGTAATCTTAGGGAAAAATACATTTACAATAACAACAAAGCAGTTAAAATACTTAGGAATAAACTGAACAAAAAATATGCTAATCTATTATGCTCAGTGAAATAAGCCAAGCCGAAAAAGACAAGTACCAAATGATTTCACTCATACGTGGAGTATAAGAACAAAGAAAAATACTGAAGGAACAAAACAGCAGCAGACTCACAGAACCCAAGAACGGACTAATAGTTACCAAAGGGAAAGGCACTGGGGAAGATGGGTGGGAAGGGAGGGATAAGAGGGAAAAAGGGGCATTATGATTGCATATGTAATGTTGGGGGGGCACGGGGAGGGCTGTACAACTCAGAGAAGACAAGTAGTGACTCTATAGCATCTCACTACGCTGATGGACAGTGACTGTAATGGGGTTGGTGGGGGGGTCTTGATGAAGGGGGTAGTTTAATAATCATAATATTGCACATGTAATTGTAGATTAATGATCCAAAATAAATTATAAAAAAAAAGAATACTTAGGAGAAGCTAATAAAAGAATAAGTGATTAAAAAAAAAAAGAACATATGGGATGTGAACAATTTCCAGGGATGTGTTGTTTTAATTTGTCTGATTTTTCGCATACTATTCAAGATCAAATAGACAACATTCACCATGTTATTGATAAGTTTTCACAAATGCCTGGATTGTTAAATTGGTTTTCTTTGTTTCATTGGATATGGCCTATAATTGTAGGTCTAATACTGTTATGCATTTGTATTCCTGTTCTCCTAGTGTGTGTGCGGAAGGCAGTTGTTGGTCTTTTAAAGCCAATACAAGCATATGCTACTTTTCAAGAATTAACTTCAAGAAATAAGTGATTTCTTTTAAACAACTTTGTGAAATCATATACTGATTCCCCACCTGCATTTGCTGCAAGAAAATAATCATGTATATTGTGATTTTATCCAGAATTATAGCTGCTGGCTGTCCTCTCTTTCGTATTTTATCTCCCTGTTTGGTCCCAGGAGATGGCTGGTTAGCCAGAGACGGGTAAGATTCCTCATGGGAGGAACAACCTAAGACAGGCACAGTCGCAAGGGACCTCAGGTCAGCAGCATGGGGGCCAACTGAGGTGAGGCATAGAACCTCACC
This sequence comes from Smutsia gigantea, assembly GCA_032199065.1. Taxonomy (NCBI): domain Eukaryota; kingdom Metazoa; phylum Chordata; class Mammalia; order Pholidota; family Manidae; genus Smutsia; species Smutsia gigantea. The sequence goes on along the minus strand of JAVSCE010015051.1, from coordinate 22,426 downwards.
CCTCCAGACGAGAGAGACATTGCCTGTGACAAGCTATGTCATAGGCCGAGCCCAGCTAATCATTCTGGTACCTTCCACAAATATATGCATATGCATTTGCGTCAATTAAAACAAAAAAGGGGGAAATGTGGGATTCACTTATAATTTAAGTATAAAAATCATATGAATAATCATAGTTGACTTGATTGATTATAGTAACTGAATTAATTTCTCTGATATGACTGCCTTTGCATTGTTCACCTTGTGAGAACTTGTTCACTATGTGCCTTGCATTGTTTACCTTGTGGGAGCTTGTTCACTGTATTGGAACTTGTTCGTTGCATGGTGAGCAATAATGTCTTGTGTATTGAAAAGTTGTTAAGAGAATAAAACCTCAAAAGTTCACATCGCAAGAAAAAATAATTTGTAATTATGTATGTTGAAGGATGTTAACTAAACTTACTGTGATAATCATTTCACAATAAAAAAAAAGATTAAAAAAATATGCTAATCTTCACAATGAAAAAATTTTTAACTCTCCGAAAATACCCAAAAGTAGTCTTGAACAAATGGAAAGACATTCTTTTGTCTTGGATAAGATAAGTCAATATAAAGACATTTCTCCTTCCTAAGTAATTTTTTAAATTTACCATACTCTCAATAAAACACCAATATGCTATTATTCTGGACCTAGACAAGTTGATACTAGAATTTATATGGAAAAAGAAATTTGCAAGAATAGCTAAATGGTCTAAGTTTCTTGAACTGGCCATGTTCTCTTCCATTACTCCATTCCCACCTTCTTTAATCAGGTCCTTCTCTACATTCTGATCTCAGTCAGAGATGCCCTTCTGGGGAGCCTTTAACACAGAAACACACACATACATGCATGCATGCACCCTTTTTTGTTATGCACCCTTACAGAACTGTTCCTCTCCTTCATGGCACTTGGCAGGGTTTAGGGTTATTCACATCAGGACATTTCTTTGATTAAAGCTGGTCTCCTCTCTTTGGCTGGAAAGGACATGAAAGCAGAGACAGGGCCTATTTTTCTCACCATGTATCTCGTCAGCCTAGCACAGCCCCAAACACATGATTGCATTTGATTGATATTTTTGAATAAATATCAAGATATGAAAAAAAATACAAAAGTAATTTCCAGCCATTTCTGATGAAGTTTGGTCTCTGGGTTCAGGGTTTCTGAGGTATTAAAGGTATGATTTTAGCACCCCTGTTTATAATGTTTGAAACCTCATGAAAAATAGAAAAGATGCCAGGATAATTGAATCTAAAGGAATAATTTTTTTTTCCCAGCCCAAACTCTCGGTCTCATTTTTTCCTCAGCCAGGCCTATAGATTCTGCCTTTACAGCCTCTATCCATCCCTTCCTTCCCTACTGCCATCTACTTCACATTCTCTTCACCTTCTGTCCATTAGGTCTTCTATCCTCATTCTCAATCCACTGGACCCTGGCAAAACTACTTTTGGAAAATCATTTATGCTAATCTTACTTAAAAAAAATAGTGGTTTGCTTTCAAAGACCAAATGTAAAAGTGTTTCCTCTCTGTGGGCAAAATTACAATATTTCCAGAATCTCCTGCCTGGCCTTCGTGCATCTCCATAGCAATAGGTGTTTCCAAGGGGTGAAGAGACATAGTTTATCTCCATATCAATAGATGATTACAAGGGGAAGCAAGGGCATATCTGGACCAGAGAGGTTGGGTGGAGTCCCTTTTTGCAGGCAGTTTGTAAGAGACACAGGCGAGCAGAAGTGGACAACTGCTTGTAAGCAATAAATGAGTTTCTCCCTGTTTATTTCTGCCTTTGATTTCAGTTTCAAAGGTTATTTGTCCTGGGCTGGGAATATATTTTCCCCCTGAAGTTACACTCCCACCAGTCAATCAGACAAGAGGTACTTGTCCTGTTGTGCCAGGTACTTGTCTGGCTATGTGCCAGACACCATGATATGCTCTGATGGCCAAGGCTCTTGACAACACAATTTACAAGCCTTAATGATTTGAGTCTTTATCCAAAGACCAATTGGAAGCCATGATGAGTTCCAAGCAGAAGAATGACATGACTGGAATAAATCACTGATTTAAAATCAGAGGAGGGCAGAATGGAAACAAATACCAGCTAAGCAATTTTGACAGTGCTCCTTGGGACAGAAGGTGATCATCTGGCCTAGGGTGGTAGTAGGGCAATGAACAGAAGTGAATGGATTGAAGGGCTATGATGAGATAAAACCAACCTTACCTTACTTGGCAATGGACTAGATTGAGGGATGGGGGCTGAGGGAGAGGGAGGTGCCAAGACCAACTCCAAGATTCCTGATTACATAATAGAAGAGATGGTTTTCCCATTCACATATTAAAATCAAGATAACCTTGAAGCAACCAAGAGTGACTTTCAAATAGACAGTTGGATTTCTAGGTCTGGAGCTTCAAGGAGAGGTCTGGGCAGGAAATGTTTATCTGGGGTTATTGAAGAGTCCAGAGAGCAAGAAGAAAAAGGGCCTAGGGCTGAGCCTGAAGGAATTCTAATATTCTAACATTGAAGGACAAAGGGGAGGAGGATGAGATTCCCACAATAGCAGCAATGACAATAACTCATAATACTTGAAGCTTACCCCTTGTCATGCAGTGTTATCATATTTATTTATCTATTATTATCATCATCATCTAAATACCTATCCATCTATCTGTGATCTATCATCTATCTGGATGATAAAATTTAATTCTTACAATAACCCTGCAGGGTACATACTATTAGGATCACTGTTTTACTGAGCCTGGTCTCCAAATGCTGTGCTCTGAAGGTGCAGCTATGAAATGGGGGGAGAACTGGACAAGTGTGATATCATGGAAGTTGAAAGAGGGAGTTTGAAGGTGGGAGCTGTCAATACTGTTAAATGCTATGGAAAGGTCAAATACATTAAGACATGAAAATATGCTGTGGATTCAATAACACCAAAGCCATTGATAAGCTTAGAGAGCTGTTCATATAGCAACATGGGGCTGGAACCCAATCTCAAGTGTGCTGGGGAATGAGTAAGCAATGAGAGCAGGGAGAACAAGTATAGGTAACTCCACAAAGAAGCTGGACTGTGAGGAGTGAACAGAGAAAGCCGTGGTAGCCAGCGAGGGTGTGGTAATGACTGGTGCCCAGCAGAAGGATGCAGGGGCACTCGGGCTTAAACTTTGGCCTGGGGCTGAGGCCTCAAGGAAAAAGTACTTTTTTTCAATGTGATCTTCCCCCTTTTTACAATTCATCTGTCTGGAGGGGACACCTTCTGATTTCCATAAAGGGGTATGTCAGCAGTAGCTGCTTTAGAGGAGGATATGAATCACTGGGACTTTTAAAAGAGAAAAAGCGAGAAAGAGAGAGGGAGAGGGACATTTAACAATGTTTTTTAATTCTCACATTGGTGAGAATAATCTGGTTGAGAGAGTGTGGTTGAATTAACAGGAGGGAGAAGTGGTGATCGACTAGAAAGAAAAAAAGGGGTAGCAGGTCCATAACCTAGGTTTGCTACAAATCACTTTATTGAAAAATTGAAAATAACTTTATTTCTGATTGAGCTCTCTGCTGGAGTAACAGATAATTTACCTTGGTAATACCTAGGGTTTCTCTACTCCCAGGAGTGTACTGTTGATCTGGAGTCTTAGGATCATTGGGTTTTGGTCTTCATTGTTGTCCTGAAGATGTTGCCATTTCTGTCTCTGTGACCCTCTTGCAGCCTCCAAGCTATGCCTGGGGCCCAGGAAGGTTTAGGACAGTACCACTGATAATCTGTGTGAGGCTGGACCAACCACACAGCCACTCCTCCTTGAATCCTGCTCTTCCCTGACTCATTAGAGCTCAGGTGCCTTCTGCAGTAGGGCCATAGACTTCTCTCTCCCTTCACCTGCCCCCAGCCCACGGGAGGGACCAGCGGAGCTCTGCTCCTTCCCCTGCTTCTCCAGGAAATTGCATCTGAGCCTTCACACCTTCTCTATGTGAGCTAGCTTTTGCTGCATAACAAACCCCCAAAACTTAGTATCTTGCGACACACATCCATTACTTCCCACAATTCTGTGGGTCAGCAAGGTGGCACTGGACTGGGTCAACTCGATTGCAGCTGGATGGTGTAACATCTTCCTATTCAAAGTGTGGCCCTCAGACCAGCAGCACCTAGGACCTTATTAGCAATGTAGACTCTCTGACCCCACCCAGACCTAATGAATCAGTTTCTGCACTTTGACAAGACCCCAGGTGGTTTATGTATACATTAAAGTTTGAGAAGCACTGGTCTAGGATATCCTCTCTCATCTGTCTGGCTGTTGGCAGGCTGGTTGGTCTGGGGTGGGGTGGGACTCAGCTGGGACAGCTTAGTCTCTGATCCATGTGGCTCTCCCAGGCTTCTTCACCTGGCTATCTCAAGGTTCCCAAGAGCAGCAAAAGGGCAATCCCCACAGTGTAAGCATTTTTGATGCCTCTGCTTGTGTCCCGTTTGCTACTGTCCCACTGGCCAATTCATGCCACAAGTCCATCCCAGGGTGGGTGTGGGTAGGCATCACCAAAGGGCATGGAGAGAGGAGGGGAAAACTTTGTGGTTATTTAAAAATCCTACCACACTCTTCACTACTGGAGTTTAGAAACACCAATGAGCTTTTGCATTCTGTCTGGCCACATCTCTCCCTAGGTGAATGCAGAGCCATCTACTTGCTTAAAAGAGGATAGGAGGGAAAAGTAAAAACAGAGAGAAGGAAAAAGTTATACCGAATATTGGAAAAGAATATACCTGCCATAAAGGAAAAGATGGCTACAGAGGTAAGTAGATAGGTGGCTCTGGTAGTAGAAAAGCGAGAGATTGTCTAACACAGTTTCATTTTCTCTATAAAGTAGGAGGTAAGGTCATGTGTGGAAACAGAGCACGGAAAGAGTGGTATCAGAGGTCTGAGGAGAACAGGGAAGGCTTGAAATAGTCCCAATGGAACTTGAGACTGGGAACTGACATGAAAAGTACATGGATTTCAAGAAGCATTTGAGGCTGATGATTATGACTTTATTTTGATGCCAATCTGTTCTGTGGGAACCTTTTTGTAATAGTGTTTGCAGGCACAGAAAAAGCAAAAACAGGGTGGGAGGATGTTGCTGAATGAGTAATGGAAAGGCGGAGAGCCAGGGAATTTAGGTTATCAGAGGTGTTATTAAAATAATAGTCAGGGGTCTCTTAGCTAAATACAAAAAATTGAGAATAAAGTCGGGGTTGTGGTCAATGAGGTTGGAGAATAGAGAGGATTGGAACAAGTGGCTGAAAGAAGAGAGGTCTGTGGTGGATGCTGGAGCTAGTGACTTCCGAGGCCGAGTAGTATCTTTGATGAAAAAGTCCAGAGAAGATTTCAGGAGATGTTCGCATTTTTCCGATTTGAACACCTTCTCCCCGTGGAGATGGGTAGATTTGCTTTCCATCTTCCATTAACCTCACATGGCCTTCGGGTGTTCATATCCCTGTTCAATATCCTGCTGCAGCAGAGCACAAAATTTCCTTTGAAAGTTCTCTTTTGGATGTCATGAACTCTAAGCTTAATCTGCCTTTTGGCCTTCCTATCACTTTTCATTCATCCTTAAGTACACGTCTCTTCTAATGGGTCCTTTTAAACACTGAGCTCCTGAGAAACTCACCTTCGACATACACCTTAACAATGAAATGCACTGCGTCAATACAGTTGTGCCTCCATTCCTTTGGACTGCCCTGCAGTGTGCAATCGTGTCTTTATCTTAGAGAAGTTCTCCCATCCACAACTCAGTAATACTCATCCCAGGGCTGATGGGGGCGCTGGATGTCGATAGTGACCAGGGGCCCCGCTCTAAATACTGCGCAGGCCAGTCTGCCTACGACAGATGTGGCCAGGCAGGGGACATAAAACAGGAGCGGCAGGGGCGGTCTCAGGGCGGGGGTCCACGTCCCGTCACTGGGTACATTGCGTAAACACGAGCCCCTCCCTTGCCTGAAGTTAATTCACGAAGCCTTGACTTCATTACGAAGGGGTTGGGGAAAGGTGGGGTCTGGCCCAGGGCTCCCCAAACGGCGTCCCCACCCCGCGGCAACCCCGCCCTGATCTGGAAGCGCCGTGCGCGTACCGGGCAGGATGGAGAGGCGGGGAGAAGCTGCGGGGTTGAAGGCGGGGCGCGCGGGTGCAAAACCGGCCAATAGGCGGCTCCCCGGCGGCGCAGAGGAGAGCCTGCAAGGGCGCTGCCGCTAGCACCGCCGCCTCCCAAGTTTCCACTTGCGGATGCACAGCCCGGGTGGCTCCGCTCCTCCCGGCGCAGAGGGGCGCGAGGAGGCCGGAGGAGCGGACTCGGGACAGATTTCGGAGGAAGGGGAGAAGGCGGGCGCCCCACCCGCTCTGGGAGGGTTGGTGAACGATGAAGGGCCGGCGGCGGCGGCGCCGGGAGTACTGCAAATTCGCGTTGTTGCTGGTGCTGTACACGCTGGTGCTGCTGCTTGTCCCCTCCGTACTGGACAGCGGCCGTGACGGGGACAAGGGCACCGGGCACTGCCTGGGCCTGCGGCGCAGCCTGGGAGTGTGGAGCCTGGAGGCGGCGGCGGCAGGCGAGCGCGAGCAGGGCGCAGAGGCGCTGCCGGCCGCTGAGTGGGGCGGGGGCCTGTTCCCCAGGTCCTCGGGCAACCTTAGCGGCGCCGTCGGGGAGGCGGTGTCTCGCGAGAAGCAGCACATCTACGTGCATGCCACCTGGCGCACCGGTTCGTCGTTCCTGGGAGAGCTCTTCAACCAGCACCCGGACGTTTTCTACTTGTACGAACCCATGTGGCATCTGTGGCAGGCGCTGTATCCGGGAGACGCCGAGAGCCTGCAGGGCGCGCTGCGCGACATGCTGCGCTCGCTCTTCCGCTGCGACTTCTCGGTGCTGAGGCTGTACGCGCCGCCTGGGGACACCGCCGCGCGGGCCCCGGACGCCGCCAATCTCACCACAGCCGCCCTCTTCCGCTGGCGGACCAACAAGGTCATCTGTTCGCCGCCGCTGTGCCCGGACGCAACCCGTGCCCGCGCCGAAGTCGGCCTCGTCGAGGACTCCGCCTGTGAGCGCAGCTGCCCACCCGTGGCTCTGCGCGCCCTGGAGGCCGAGTGCCGCAAGTATCCGGTGGTGGTCATCAAGGACGTGCGCCTTCTCGACCTGGGTGTGCTGGTGCCTCTGCTGCGGGACCCCGGCCTCAACCTGAAGGTGGTGCAGCTTTTCCGCGACCCGCGGGCCGTGCACAACTCGCGCCTCAAGTCCAGACAGGGGCTGCTGCGCGAGAGCATCCAGGTGCTGCGCACTCGCCAGAGGGGCGACCGCTTCCACCGCGTGCTGCTGGCTCACGGCGTGGGAGCTCGGCCCGGGGGCTCGGCCCGCGCGCAGCCCGCTGCACCGCGCGCTGACTTCTTCCTCACCGGCGCGCTGGAGGTGATCTGCGAAGCCTGGCTGCGCGACCTGCTCTTCGCCCGCGGCGCGCCCGCCTGGCTGCGGCGCCGCTACCTGAGGCTGCGCTACGAGGACCTGGTGCAGCAGCCGCGCGCCCAGCTGCGCCGCCTGCTGCGCTTCGCCGGGCTGCGCGCGCTCGCTGCGCTAGACACCTTCGCGCTCAACATGACGCGCGGCGCGGCCTATGGCGCCGACCGGCCCTTCCACCTGTCGGCCCGCGACGCCCGCGAGGCGGTGCACGCCTGGCGCGAGCGCCTGAGCCGAGAACAGGTGCGTCAGGTGGAGGCCGCCTGCGCTCCAGCCATGCGTCTGCTGGCCTACCCTCGCAGCGGAGAGAAGGGCGACGCCGAGCCGCCCGGGGACGAGGAGAAGCTGCTGGAGGCAGAGGCCGACGGCGCCACGTAGCCCCCCGCCCGCCTCCCCGGGGAGGATCCGGGTAAGGCGGCCCCGGGTAGGGTCTTCCCGGGGAGCTTGGACCAGCCTGCAGCGGGAGGGGGATGCCGACCCGTATCTCACCTGTCTGAATAGATCCGAGCAGGTGGGAAAGTGCTGCTGGTAGTATTTGGGAGAGTCATCGGGATCTCTAGCTTGGCACGCTCTCTCAGTCTCTCCTATGAAGTGTGAGGTAGGGTTGTTGGGAGGGGGACGGAGAGGGAAGAGGGGTATCAGAGGTCTCAGGAGAGTAGAGAAGGTTTGAAATAGTAACGCAACTTGAGACTGGAAAATGACATGAAAAGTATAGGATTTGGGGGACCATCTGAGGTTGATGATTATGATTTGATCTTGAGGCCAGTCGTTCCCACAGGGAAAATTTTTGCAACAGTGTTTGCAGGCGTAGAGAAAGCCCCAAGCAGGGTTTGGTGGGAAATAATGGCTCTTAGCTGACCTACCTCTACCTACTTCGTTTCATCTTTCTTCTCTGACTCTGTTTCTCTGAGTGCAGACCCCGGGCTTGCCTTTCTGAGTTACCAAGCATTCAGGCCCTCTCTTGCAACAGGTTCTGCACATGTGGTATAGTGGCTTAGAAGGGACTTTGCTTTCCCCTAGCTTATGTGGCATCATCCCGACCACCCACCCCCAGTGGCTGGCGTTGGCAGGATATTTGACCATATCCCGTTCACATCACGTCCCAACGCTGCCTCAGGTGCCTACAGGACCTCAGGGCTGGACTTCACCCCCGCTCCAGCCCATCCGTTTCAGAGATTAGACCTGAGACTGGCAGTAAGAGCTTTATAAAACAAAGTCTCTTCTCCCCGTTTTTGTTATTCTTTCTCTGTAAAGCACATATTCTAAGATGCCACAGTGGGGTTTATATGGTCTCAAAATTCGTTCAGTGTCTGGGTCAGTGTATGGCCTGTACGTTCCGCTGAGGGAAGAGTATGTTCCGCATGATGACGACCTTAGGAGCCTAGTTAGTGGCCTGGGAATGGGTTTTCCCAAATAATGTGTGAGTGGAAAGGGGTGAAGCCTTTGGCAACGTGCAGTCCAGAGGAGGAGGAAAAGCGGGGCTGGGTGGGTGGAAGTGACTTAAGTTTCCATTCATTATTTTGTAGTGTAATTCAGTATTCCCCTGGGGTAAAGCTCTGAGGACAAAGCTGAAGATGTTAATGAAGATAGATTTTGTTGTTGTTAACTGAGCCAGGGTTGCAGAGTGATTTCGGAAGCTGACTGTTTTTGCTTCCAGTCATTAAGTGGTTTTCTTGGTCAGTTTCTGTCACTGCTAGGAAGTCTGTGTGCTTTCCTGATTTCCAGAATGAAGGCAGGCAAGGCACAGAGTGATTTGTCACATCATAACAAAAACATCCTTTCATCTGCTAGTCCTGCATTTACAGACGTAAGTAACGTAATGGTCCCTAACCCTCCTCCACAGGCCTGGAGGACTGCCTCTCCAGGACAAATGCTGCCGCATTTTGTGACTTTAAGAACTGATTATCCCCCATAAGCTTTTTTTTTCATTTTACTAACATTTATGGACCACTGACGGGGTGAGGTAGGAAAGCAAAGAGAGAGGCAGTTAGAAGACACAGTCTAACCTTAGGAAGTTAGAGTTTGTGCAGGGACAGTAACTATGCTGTTGTTTGGAAGGCCAGAGCGGGGCTTCCTGTTTAGGGCTACAGGGACATCTGAGAGCAAGTTTTAGAATCGTTCACACTTTGGTGACTGAGCCCTTCTTCCCACATTTCTGCTGGCATTAGTGGGCACTTACCACGTCACCATTAACCAGTGGATTTATTGAAATGCTCATATTCCAGGTTCCTAGAAAGATGTTACTGGCCCACTGATTAGTTTCCAAAAGTCTGTGACACTCTACTAGGGAAGGCAAGGGAAGAGGACAGATCATCGTGTGCTGTACATTGAATTAAGCCTTGTACCTGTATCATTATTTTGACACGTTAACAATTTCACAGGTGAGGAATCTGAGGCTCAGAGAAGTCACGTAACTTGCCCAAAGTCACACCCGGACTGAGGAGGGTGGAGCAGTGTTGGTGTTAGGGCCCAGAGTTCAAAGAATCTCTGCATTATAACACCCCCTTTCCTGGCCCTCTAAGAACCCCCTGGCAGCACCTTTGGCACCCCAGCTGGCTTAGCCCCTAACTGGGGGGGAAACACACTTAGCTTTATTACTAATGGGTTCCAACCAGCAACCAAATCAATCACATATCACTGAGCTGCTGCAGCACCTACATAGGAAAGCCGGTGACTCTACAGCCATCCTGCTGATGGCTGTCCTTCCCATGTAGCATCTGAGCATGCCCTGGGCTCAGTGGTGAAGAGGGGTATCTTGCCAACGTATTTCAGTCCCAGGCAAGTTCACTGTGGATTCAATGTGACCAAAGAAATGACAGTAGAACATTCTTGGGTGAAAGGGTTATACCCAACTTTATTTCCATGGTGGCAGGTCAATCACTAAAATCTCATCCACTCAGAATGAGTCTGCATGCAGCAAGCCAACCTCTGCCTCTGGGCCTCTATCCTCGGTGCTGCTACCACTCCAGCCTCTGTTCTGCTCTCCTGCAGCCTTGCAGCCATGCCACCATGTAACGCCCAGAGCACTGGGTGGAGCTCTTTATATAGAGTCAATAACGACATATTGCCCACACTTGTGTAGTGAGCGAGCCAACCAGGGCCAGGTGAGAATCCTGGCTACAGGGACCTTCACTTTATCCACAAGGGGCTACACGTGAATTAACCTGGGTAACTCCTGGCTGGGGCATACCTGACAGCCAGGCTGTGGCAGGAAGGGGTAGTGTGCTTCTCAGAGCTGGATAGAAACCACAGCATCCACAGCCAAGTCACCAAGAACCCAGGCCCTTTCCATCTTTTCTGTCCTCTCAGCTTCCTTGCCCAGCTTATCTTCCCAAGGTCACAAGATGGGAGCCTCAGATACAAGCATCGTAACTCCGCAGGGCTGTTCACAGGCAGAAAGGAAGGAACCTGGTTAGCAAATAAGAGGGGAGGAGCTTGTCCTCACGCATCTCTCATGCCTTCAGCCTGGTTATAAAGCCTTTCCAGAACCCCCTCAACCAGTCAACTTCCTCTTATGTCTCATTGGCCAGAACTGGGTCACATGCCCTGCCCTGGTAAAAGGTTGGGATCATCACGATTGGCTTAGACCAGTGGTTCTCAGCCTGGCAGGACAGTACATTCACCTGAGGAGTTGTTTGTGTTTTTTTTGACATCAATACCTGAGCTCCATGCCCCAGAAATTCTGATTTAATTGGTCTGGGGTGAGGTTCAGGCACAGGGTCATTTTAAGAACGCCCAGGTGATTGTACTTTGCAGCCAAAATTGAGAACCACTGACTTTGACCAGTCATGATTCATCTCCCTGGCCAGGCCGTGGCCAGTGGAACAGGCCAGGATGAGGACTAAAGGTCACTGATGAGCAATGAAGTGTCTGCCACAGTAATCTACATGAAAGAACTTAGAGCTCTGAAGTTCCAAGCAGAGGTAGGGTGTTAATATGGAAAGGGGAAAACATCTTCAATTATTCATGGACCCACTTATCTCCCTCTCACATTCCTCCAAATGCCTTGTTGTTTGTAGCTCCTTAAAGAATAATCCATCATTGCAGACTGTCCACTTCTGTTCTGGGTGGACTGATGTGCTCTTCTGTCCTTTTCAGCATGTCTCCCTTTGACCTCTGCCCTTGGTAGGACCCTCGATTACATCCCTGCAGGCATTTAAGACATCTTGGTCTTTGTTCTTGACACAGAGGGGGCCCTTAGAATGAAATTAGGAAAGGAGGTGTGGATAAAATGAGAGTTCCTGTGGTCAGGATTCTCACCTGGCCCTGGTTGACTAGCTCACTGCATACCTGTGGACAATACATGGCTGTTGACTCTATATAAAGAGCTCTGCACTTGACACGGTGGCATGGCTGCAAGGCTGCAGGAGAGCAGAGCAGAGGCTGGAGTGGTGGTAGCGCCAGGGACAGAGGCCCAGAGGACAGCTGTGTGGGACAGCTGTGCAGACAGAGGGGCCCAGAGGCAGAGACTGACTTGCTGCATGCAGACTTGCTCTGAGTGAACAGGATTTTAGTGACTGACCTGCCACCGTGGGAATAAAGGTGGGTATAACCCTTTCACCCCAAGAACGTTTTGCTGTCAATTTCTTTGGTCACATTGAATCCATAGTGAACTTGCCTGGGGCTGAAACCCACTGTCAAGACAGGAGGTAAGTGCACTTCAACCTAAGCCACGTAAGAAAGCTTGCTTGCTGAGGAAATCATTCAAACAGAAAAAGAAATGACCAGCCACCACCACATTTCTAACAAAGCATTTTGAAAGCCATTCTATTTTAATCAGGACACCACGTCCCAGACAGCTTATGGGTAAATAATCACTGAAAAGAGAACCTCTTGCTTAGACACACAGGTTGCTGAAGAGCGGGCGTTTGTTAAACACTGTCCCTACACAGACTTTCTCATTCAATGAAATGTGTTTAAATTCCTGATCATAAATCTGTGCAGGTGCTGTGTTCAAGCCAGAGGGCTGGAAGTTAGGATGGTGTGAGTGTGTGTGCATAGACAGGTACCTGAGTGGCAAGGCTGCAGTTAGGTGCAAACACTTTTTAAAAACACATCCTCATCCAAATCCTTATTGCCCTCTTATCAGGTTAGTGTTGCCTTTGATCAAGACATTACTGGAGCTCTGCCTTGGGAGCTCCTCCCCCAGGCAGGGTTCCCTCAGATGATGGTAGATTTGGGGTTTAGGAAAAATCAAGAGGAAGGTGACATTTACTGAGTGCCTATTTTGTGTTACCTGCTTAATGCATGTTGTCTGAGTTAGTCCTCATCTCACCTTGATGAGGTAGATGGTGTCCCCATTTTATGGATGGGGAAACAAGCTCAGAAAGGTTGAGTAATTGTCAAGGGTAACACAGCCAGAGGATTAAAATCAGATGCTCACTCTCTGTTTTGAAACTAGTGTTTAAGAAATTTTTAGAAGGAACCAAAGCATGTGGTGAAAAATGAGTTCAACAGTTTTGGAAGGATACAAAATACCTGCCAGGCTCACTTCCCAGAAGCATCCACTACAGTTCTTGTGATAATGTCTACCAATGTCTTATGCAAATTGAAACCAATATGTAGCCGTTTTTGTAGCTAAATATTTCTAATTCCTTAACATTTTTTTCTTGTAATGAGGACTTTCAAGGTCAACTCTCTTAGCAACTTTGATATATACAATACAGTATTATTAACTATAGTCACCATGTTGTTGTACATTCCAAATGATGACATAATCCTTACCTTGGACAAGTCCTTGAAGTCGGGGATGGAGAGAGCACACCCACAGAATGTGTTTGCTGCTTTTAGTTACCTATCCACCAGTCCCTGGCCAGCAGCTGAGGACACATCTGTCACTGGTTTTGAAAAGTCCCAGTACTGACTACATTTAGTATCTACAAGGGCATGCTTTTTTTCTCATAAAGCATTTAGCGAGATTTTTTTAGGGACTACTTTTCAGTATCTCTGTGCTTGTTTAAAGGGGGGGAGGGTGCATTTCAATCTAAATGCTAAATATTTAAAAACTGATGTATTTTTCTGGACTAAAAGTGTGTATGCTTCTGGTAATTGGAAGTCTGAGAATATTGGCTGCTGATAGTTGCCATCATGTTCTTACAAAATCATTTTCTGTTTTTCTGTGGCATCTTCCAACAGCTAGCTGTATCACAAACTGCTGCTGAGTTCATCCATTTATCCTTTAGCAAAGGCTCAGTGATGTTTAGGGGAAGGTTTATGGACTTAAGAAACTTAGTGCCAGTTAATTGAAATAAAATCTTTTATCAATTAGAATTAAACTTAATAATTATTTAGCTTTTGTTTAAGGATTTTTCTGATGGTCTTTCATGAATAATCTAAGCAGTTGTTCCCTTTCCTACTTTGTGTCAGTGTTTCAGAAAATAGTGAAATTGACTCCTGTGCTTCCATTAAATCCAGTTGTGACAAAATCTGACTTGTGAGGTGTGACAGAAATAAAACTAATGAAACCTTTAAAAAATTTTCCATAGTTTCTTCTTTTTAATGTCTATTAGTATTTCATTGTAAGAGTGTATTGTAATATGTGTAACTAGTTCCTATTCCCAATAGTTCATTGCTACATTTTCAATAGTATCCTTTGCAAACATGTTAAGCACATGAAAAGTTTCTATCGTAGGGTGACCGTATGTAGCAAGGACGTGTGCTTTTTATATTTCAAGAGGTAAAGTTCTTAAAAGTCGTACCAAATTTCACTTCCACCAGCTGTTTCTTGGAGTGTCTGTTTCCCAGACTTTCAACCACATGAATTTCATCTAATTTTTTCATTTTGGCTAGTCCGATGGGTGGACAATCCTTTCTCACAGCCCTGTGGCTCTCTCTGACCCCACAGTTCCTCTCAGATGATGAAGATTGCCTCACACCTCAGGTAACCAGGCTGAGGAGATGAAATCAGTTTCTTAACCCTCTGCTGTCCGCATGTACTTGGCAAGTCATTTCTGTAATTCCTTTGAAGGACTGGATATGTTTGGAAATAAAAACTCTCTTTCCTTTATAGCACCACACTTATAAAGTCAGATTTTAGCAAGCTTGTTAAGATGGCCTTCTCGGACTGCTGCAGTGGGGTGTACCTACTGACTTGAACTTCAGGTATTTTGGGACACTATCAGTGGGGAAATCAGGCTGATTTTAAATGAGGTTCAACCTTCATTTTCTCTATGGCCCTGAGAGACCTCTGGTAGTCACGGGGGTGGGAGAGGGCAGAAGGGCCCCTTTGCAGTTGGCAGGGCAGGATTCAGAGGGTGTTCAAAGAGATGTTTAGACTGGACAGAAGTTTCCTTCCTGTGAATACAAATGTAATATAAATCATCAGGAGTGATGCTTTTAAAAAACATTTGTAAGCAGTGGCTTAAAATTCCTCAGTATGCCTTTTCTCAGCCTGTTCTCCGCATGAGCAGCACAGACAAGAATGAAACTAAAGCAGCTCAGCTGGCCTTACTTATCCATGTCCGACGTTCCCCTCTAGCAGACTGACTCATAAGTGGGCCTCTCTCTCTGTGAGGTCACCTGGTCCCTCATCCCCTTGCTTTGTCGTGGAACCCAAGGAATGTGCTGGGTTGAAAGAAACATTGCTGCTTAGGTGCAGTATAGAATACGAACAGCAGATACTAACAAACAGCTCTGGCCCAGGTTCAAGAACACAGGGAAGTGGAGAACTGTTTGGGAGCCGAACAGGAAGCAGTTTCAACTGGAGAAAAGCTGCCGAGCTCAGTGATGTGCTCCTGAGAACTGGAATCCTTTGGCTTTGCTCCCTGCCCCCTCTGCCCACAGGCATCAGGCCAACGGGCCTGACATTTTTGCAGCTGGCCTGGTTCGCATTCAGATCCATTGTGCTGGATGCTGAGGAGAAGGGGGTAGCATCAGTTGCTAGTGAATAATTTTAAATTAGGGGGTTAAGAGGCTGGAAGGATAACCACCACGTTTGACTGCAGTGACGACCCACATTGGGAGTGTGCAGATTCTCCTCCCCTGAAACTGACGTGGGCAGCAAGGATCTGTGCTGTGGAATCACATTCTGAAAACAGCCAGTGACATAGATGTGTCATTACTGACTGAGTGGAAGCCCCTTCTGTTAAGTCTTACCTTCAGGGAGGAGTGTTCAAAATAACCTCAGGAGGCACAGGGAGAGTTGTGAGGATGCAGGGCAGTCTCTAGGCCCTGCCAGCAAGAAGCCTTGAATCTGGCCTGAGATCCAAATGTCTAGAGGGTCAGCTTGGAGAGATTAATGTTGTGTGATTAATATTGTTGGGTCATGGTCACCAGCAGCCTGGAAGCAGAGAAACCAGCCCAACTGAAGGTCTGAAATAGCACATTGTGGAAACATTTGTAAGGGATAGAGAGCAGGCAGGCGTTCGAGACTGAGTTCTTTTGTAAAGCTGATGAACTGAGGAAAGTTATGAGCAGACCCCAGTGTGGACTGGGAGGCTGACCGAAGTGATCCTTACATGCAGATAGATAAGTTGAGTTTTAGGGGAAAATGTCCCAGAGCTTCGAGGTCACTTTTCCCATGAATGAGACCAGACTTACCGACAAGGACTCATTACTGCCTCAGAGAGATCATGGGAACAGTAAGCCAAAAATACTAAAGTCAAGATGATGTTTTAAAAATAGGACTTCCTTTCAAGCAGCCTAGAGCTGGCATATGTTGAATATACAGATCTTATAAGCAATAAAAGTAGATGCTGTGTCTTGTTTAATAAAGGATATCACCAATAGGGATGTAACAAAGGAGAACAATACATTCTTCAGGTTCTGCAAACAAAGAAGTTACACTTTGTTGCCTTTCTGTGCACTCCCCACCCCTCCAGCTAGGGGTCCCAAAGAGGACTGCTTTGCAAAAAGATGGTTGGCTGAAAGCAGATACACACACACCCTCTCCCCAAGAACAACAAAATTCCTAGCATTTATTCAATGTTTTCTACAGTTGTTGTATTTATTTTTATGTCTCAACAGTTAAAGGAAGAAAGAGAAATAGTTTTGAGCTCAGGAAAAATCCACGTCCTGCTCCGAACTAGGGCCATCTTTGGCCATGCTGTAGGCTGGGGGCAGGACTGGTTTACATGCTCCAGTGTCCTGTGCCCATATGAGCCTGCTTGGGAACAGGGGGCCATTTTATCCCTGGCGGACTGTGGGCTAGGAGAGGGTGGAAGAGACACAATGCCTCGCACTGTAGGGAGAGATACCAGAAGTGACAGGCCCAGACCCTGTACACTGACTAGACCTCTTGACTTGTGAGTCTTAAAGCTGATGCGAGGCAGTCCCAGTGCCCCCACCCCATCTTCAGCTACTCCACTGACTGATGGCCCCTGTGGGGGTCGATGGGCTGCCTGAATGGCAGGTCCAAGCTCTAGTCACAGCCCCATGCCCTCTGAACCCCTGCTAACCCCACTTGGTAGATGACAAACATCTGCAGGTGGGTAGTCACACATACATTATGAAATGCTGACTCAGTTCCTTTATTTGAGCTGGGAACGACTTTACTCACAAAAGCAATTATGAATGTCAATTAAAATTATGCTTTGGAGCAGCTCAATGAAAGGAAAAAACAAAAGTCAACTAGGCAAAGTCAGCTGTTTCCAAGTGTCATTAATACTGGTTTGGAGCGCATTCATTTTGTTCTCAAGGGAGCTCAAACACTTGGGAAATTTTTAGCTGCGGGTGGGTATGATAAAATTGGAAATGTTATTATATTCTAGTCTACTGTGGAAAATAATGGCCATTTCATTGTTGTGCTGGCAGACTCTGGGGTTTTACTGAAGACTCGCATGGACTGGGGTTCTACTCTGACTTCTGGAGCAAAGTGGGTCCTCTTCTCCCACAGGGAGGGGGTGGGGGGACAGCTCAGCTCGACGTGGGCTGCCCGGATCCAGGCAAGTGCTCGTCCCTAGTTCCTGCCCTTACTCCCCAGACAAAAAAATTGTGGGGTTTTTGGATTTTTTTTTTCACTCTGTCCCTATTTTCACCTGAAGCCAAGTTGTTTCAAGTACTAAGTACGACTGAAAGTATTATTGACCAGGGCAAGTACACTGCCACCCTGTGCCACTGCCACTTAATTTTTCAGATTGAAAGTCTGGAAAAGATTTATAACATTTGTGCTGCTTCAAGTACATTTCTAGGCTATTTGCGGGGTGCAGTTATATTAGCAAACTAAATGTTTCCTATTACTTTTGCTGTGGAGTTGGAGTGAGGGAATGCTTGCACTTTGACATCTCTATTATTTCAAATATTATTGTAACATTATCCCTAAGCAGCTCCCTTAAAAAAAAAAACCTTAATGGCTCTATTGTTGCAAACACTGTCAGTCACTTCCGTTTTTTTGGCACTGCGTTTCATTGATTTGAGGTGAAAACAAAGGTTAAGAAAGCTTCACCCAGGTTAACAGATAAGCATTGATGGTAACAGCATCCACAAAGGGTGGTTCCAGGGTAGGATGTTGGGAGAAGACTCCACGTTACCGTTGGAAAGGAGGCAGGCTAACGGCTGGCCACAGCCTTTTTGTGCTGGAGAGGGTCCAGGAGGAAGGCTGTTACAATAGGCTGGAAAGTCATTCACCCGTGATAACGGGACCTGCTGAATACCCGGAAATCTCAGTGCCCTCACCCCAAGTGCCAAGCTCTGCGATCAACTTTGAGCATCTGTGAAGTAGCTTTGGATGGTAAACCCAGGGTGCCTCAGCTGACACAAGTATGTGGGTAGAGACAGGCATGTACTTCCCGAGGCGAAACCCAGAAAAAATTGAAGGAAAGAGGGCAGGGGTGGTAAACATCTACCAGTGCAGTTCAAGGAGGGAAGTGAGGGGTCCATGCAAGTTACCAGATCCATTCGGGAGGCCAGGGTTGGTACGTGACTTGAAAAGGGCCAGGAAGGCCACTGATAGCAGCGGAGTTACAAGTTCATTTGGTTGAACCTTCTGTTCTCAAACTTTAAAGCCAGCAGGAAGTTGATTCTTCCTCCACCCCCATCCCAGTTTCCAAGGTTGAAACAAGTATGATTAAAATGCTAAGAGTGTGTCTTCCTGAGTTATTCCGCAGTAGCCTGGGGAGCCTGAGCCAGGCTAACTGCATGCAATCGCAGTGCAGGCTGGCAGCCAGAAGAACATTTCCCTTTAATGGCAGTGAGGCTATCAGGTCAAGGAGTTGCATGTAAGGGCCAACCTGGTCATTTAAATACTCTGGGGAACTGTAGCAAAGGAGATAAGGTCACCCACCTCTTTGAAATATGAATTTGAATCTTAAAGTAAACAATCTATTTTTTTAAAGTGCAAGCGAATTTTGTGAATTATTTGAGTATTAAGGAATGACTTAACACTTTATGCCCCATATTAAAAAACTTATACACGCTTTACAAAAACAATGATATGCAGAAATCTCTATAATTCTGGAAATTACTTGCACTAGGTTTTTAAAATCAATTTTCTATTATATAGATAGATCTTTAAATAGTTTTGACTTTGGAACGACCAGAAAAATCTTACACTCGTTTCAGTGTGCAGGCAGCAGCAAACATTTTCATTCTCCCCAGACCCTGGGTAAACAGAAATAGTTTCAACTGAGCAGTTTAGCAGCTTAAAATTTAATTCTTATGGAAACAACCTAAATGTCCATTGATAGATGAATGGATAAAGAGGTGGTACATATGTACAATGGAATATTACTCAGCCATAAAAGGAACAGACTCTTGCCATTTGCGACAACATGGATAGACATAGAGCATATTATGCTAAGTGAAATGAGATGGAGAGAGACAAATACTGTGTGATCTCACTTATATGTGGAATCTGAAAAAAAAAACCAAATGAACAAACAAATAAAACTGAAATGGGCTCATAAACACAGATAACCAGACTGCTGGTTGCCATATGGGAAGGGAGAGGAGGGAAGGTGAAATAGGTGAAGGGGGAAAAAAATTAGTGAAAATGTTTGATATCTTTATCTGGGTGATGATTACATGAATGTATAAACATGTCAAAATTCATCAAGCTGTACACTAGGATTTGTGCATTTTAGTGTATGTACCTCAATATAAAAAATTTTTTTTAAGTAAATAAAATTTAATTCTTCATTGTCAAACACCCAGTAGCTGGATAAGAGGGCAGAGCTAGCTACTCGGTCACTGAAGCTGGCTGAGAAACTGAGTGTTTTTGGTTTTTAAATATGCATTTGAAGTTGAATACTTCATAGCTCCAAATGAATAGGGTTCTATAGTATTAAGAGCGGAGTCTGTAGTGAATCCTATCTCTAGGATAAGGGGGCTTAAGAGTTTTTGGGGAACATCACACTAAGACTTCATGGACATGTTTATGTTTTAAACACACCCAGAAATAATGAAAAATGGAAATTAATGACAGTTTTTTAGGGTCTACTTGGGGGCTGTAGGCTCCATGGAGGTATAAATCAGAACTGGAAGGTATGTGAACATCCCTACCCTGGTTCAGTGACATTCTGGAACCAGAGACCAAAACCAGAGAATAGGAGTCTGTTTCTAATGTGAAGAAAAAGTCTTGTGAGGTCGCTGCCTGTCCACTGCAGGCTGCCCCACCTGGATTAGCTGGACTTCCAAACAGTTCTTCAAGTACCCCAGAGGCAGTATAATAATAGATCCTGTCCTTCCTTTCATCCCACCTGTTCTGCCAGCGATTTGATTAAAAAAATTCAAACTCAAATGAAAAGCAGCTTTTCAGGTGTTTAAAATTTTTTTAAGATTTGTAATAAAAGGATTTAAAGAGGGATTATGGGTCCAGGGGTTGGGCTGAGCAGTGTCTTCATAAACATTTATTGGAACATGGGATGTGACCAGGCAACATTTAGCACGTGTTTAGTCACTGACAGAAAATGGCCCTGAGTTACTGCCAAGTTGTTTCCAGGTCTCTAAGACAGCCCAAATGGAGAGCTGATCACATTGCACAAAGTAACAGAGGAAAACTTTTCATTTTAAAATACTTATAGACTCATAGGAAGTTGCAAAAACAGTACAGAGAGGTCCAGTGTACCATCCACACAGCTTTTCCCAAAGGGTAGTAGGGTCTTTTTTGTAGACCAGTATCAACAATGGGAAATTGATATTGGTACAATCTACAGACCTTATTCAGTTTTCAACAGTTTTTACATACACTCATTTTGTGTATATGCATAGATCTGTATAATTTTATCCCATATGGATATGTGTAAACACCTCCACCATCAAGATGTGGAACTGTTCCATCAGCACCAAGAAGCTCTCTTGTGCTACCCCTTTATAGTCACATCCCACATCCCATCCAACCCCTTTCCTGGCAAACACTCATCTGTTCTCCATCTCTATAATTGTGTTATTTCAAGATTGTTATATAAATGGAATCATATGTAACCTTTTGAGATTGTCTATTTTCATTCAGCATAATTCTCTGGAGATTGATCAGGTTGTTGCAAATATCAGTAGTTCATTCCTTTTCATTGCAGAGTGGTTTTCCATGATATGGATCTACCGCTATTTGTTTAACCATTAACTCATTGAAGGACATTTGGATTCTTTCCAGTTTTTTTTATTAAGGTGTTATTGATATACACTATTATGAAGGTTTCACATGAAAAAACAACGTGGTGACTACTTTTACCCATATTATCAAGTCCCCACCCATACCCAAATGCAGTCACTGTCCATCAGTGTAGTAAGATGCCACAGATTCACTGTTTGCCTTCTCTGTACTACACTGTTTTCCCGGTGACCCCCCACACCATGTGCACTAAATATACTACCCCTCAATCCCCTTCTCCCTCTCTCCCCACCCGCCCTCTCACACCCCTCCCCTTTGGTAACCACTAGTCCCTTCTTGGAGTCTGTGAGTCTGCTGCTATTTTGTTCCTTCAATTTTGCTGTGTTGCTATTTATACTCCACAAATGAGGGAAATCATTTGGCATCTGTCTTTGTCCACCTGGCTTATTTCACTGAGCATACTATCCTCCAGCTCCATCCATGTTGTTGCAAATGGTAGGATTTGTTTCTTTCTTATGGCTGAATAATATTTCATTGTGTATATGTACCACATCTTCTTTATCCATGCATCTACTGATGGACACTTAGGTTGCTTCCATATCTTGGCTATTGTAAATAGTGCTGCAATAAACATAGGGGTGCATATGTCTTTTTGAATCCGAGAAGCTGTATTCTTTGAGTAAATTCCAAGAAGTAGGATTCCTGGGTCAAATGGTATTTGTATTTTTAGTCTTTTGAGGAACCTCCATGTTGCTTTCCACAGTGGTTGAACTAGCTTACATTCCCACCAGCAGTGTAGGAGGGTTCCCTTTTCTCCACTTGTTTGTGTTTTGGATGCTGGCCATTCTTACTGGTGTGAGGTGATATCTCATTGTGGTTTTAATTTGCATTTCCCTGATGATTAGTGATATAGAGCATCTTTTCATTTGTCTGTTGGCAATCTGAATTTCTTCTTTGGAGAATTGTCTTTTCATATCCTCTGCCCATTTTTTAATCGGGTTTTTTGCTTTTTGGTGTTGAGGCATGTAAGTTCTTTATATATTTTGGATGTTAACCCCTTGTCGGATATGTCATTTACAAATATATTCTCCCATACTGTAGGATGCCTTTTTGTTCTGTTGATGGTGTCCTTTGCCATACAGAAGCTTTTTAGTTTGATGTAGTCCCATGTGTTCATTTTTGCTTTTCTTTCCTTTGCTTGAGGAGATGCGTTCAGGAAGAAGTTGCTCATGTGTATATTCAGGAGTTTTTTGCCTGTGTTGTCTTCTAAGAGTTTTATGGTTTCATAACTTACATTCAGGTCTTTGATCCATTTCAAGTTTACTTTTGTGTATGGGGTTAAACAATAATCCAGTGTCATTCTCTTGCATGTAGCTGTCCAGTTTTGCCAACACCAGTTGTTGAACAGGCTGTCATTTCCCCGTTGTATGTCCATGGCTCCTTTATGGTGTATTAATTGACCATATATGC
>JAVSCE010015050.1:0-23677 GCA_032199065.1 Smutsia gigantea | reverse complement strand
CCAAAATTGAATCCCTCTTCTTACCCCTTTATTTCATGTAGTCCCTGAGCTAAGAATGTTTCCACCTACATTTGTTCCCATATTTTCTGTCAGTCCTCAACTCATTTATTCTGAGCTCCAGCCATTGCTTACTGGTTCCCTGATATGGCAAATTTGAGAGTTCACATCCCCTTCTACACATGGAAGACTCCAAGTCCATGTCTTCTGTTCAAACACAACCTCTTCTTTGAATTCTTTTCTCACTCCCTAGCCAGGTCCCCACCTCTGTTTTCACTCCAAGGCCCCAATCACAGCACTTTCCATATGGTCTGGAAACTACCTGCTTTCACTTGTCTTCCCCACCAGTCAGGGCACACTTGCAGGAAAGGTCTGATCAGGGCTCATAGCTCAAGGTTGAGTACAGAACCTAGCTCAGAGCAGTACCTATCACCTGTTTATTAAGTTAAGGGCATAAACACATGAGTAAATTGATTAAATTGATAGATATTGACCAACATTCACAGAATCTACAAATTTCAGCATGCTTGTTTTTTGTTTTTGTTTTTTTACAGAATAGTGTAAGTTTCATGCAGAGCATTTAGATTCCCAGAAAAATCTTACCTCCCATTCTGTAGGAAGTTTAAACACTAATGAGCAAATTGCAATACTCAAATAAGAAACTCCAAGTAAAACCTTTGACTGTTTTTTCAGATTCCTTTTTCAATATGAAGCAATGAATATCAACACAATATAGCATGATCCTTGTCCTCTAGACATAAGGAGGAAGTTTGTTGACTTTGTTAAGACATTTTTCTGATTACCTACTTCCCATGTAACTATTCTAGTCTTTGAAGTGTGGTGCTCTTTGATTTTAAGATCTGTTGATATTCACAGTGCAAGACTAAGAAATAGTGGAAAGTATACAGTGCAACAGCTTCTCCCTGAATCCTTTTCTATCATCACTGGATTCTTAAAGTAAAATAAAATAAAGCAGAAAACTGGTCTTGCCTGAAGAACCTTCAAGGTTTTATTGATTTTATGTTGGCCATAGGTTATCATGGGAACTAGGACCACAGCTACAGAGAAAACAGACATTCTGAACAATGTTTCTATAAGAGATTGAAAAAAGAAATACTGCCAAAGGAACATTTCAAATTCCTGATCTAATTTCAAATCCCTTCTAATATTAAAATAATCCACAAAGGATGGGGAAACAGAGAGCATTCGACACCATAACCTTGCTCCTTAGATCTTCTTAACACATTTGGTGTCTTATGACATGTCTATAAGTCCTAAGGATTCAGATATTTTTGATATCTGGCTACATTTGGGACCATTTCAAACAGACAAACATCAAATTTATCAACTAGGGTAAACATAAAACCCATATATTGTGAAGCAAATAAAGATAGAGTTACTTGCTATATGGTTCTGATAATGGATAGGACTTTGAGAGTAAATGTACTAGAAATGCCTACCAGTGGAGAGAGGAATCCAGAATCATCCTCCAGCTCCAACTAAAGTTCCCACCTTTTTAAAATCATGGTTTTGATTTATTTTTCTCCCTTACTATCACATTTACTTACATTAAAATTAGCCGAATCTCCCCACATTAGTCATCTCAATGGACTTTTCTGGGATTCAAGAATGACTCTTGCATGTTACCTTTAGCAAACATCAAAGAAGTAAAAAAAAAAAAATTTGTATGTTGAGTATGTAGCAACAGTGTGTGACTGGTTTGTTCATCTTTTGGATGAACACCTTGACAATCCCATGTACACATGTAATAAAATGATTTTTATAAGATACACATCACAACCAATTAATCTATGCTCATATCCTGTGAGCTCTTCAATGCAACATGACTGAAAATTCATTGATTGTGTCTTGTCTATGTAATAATCACTCCCTAGTGCTCACATAGAAGGGTTCATTAGTATGGCATCAAAATGCAAAGACCAGTAGTGCTGATAAAAACAAACAGAACTTACTGCTTTCCAGGTCTGTGCCTTGAGAGACAGGAACGTCACCCAAGAGACAGGGTCACACAGTCTCACCAAGATAAAAGCAAGATATAGCAGAGAATGAATACTTTCCCAAATTAACTTCTGAAGGTCATGATTCGAATGAATAAGGAGAGAACTATATTGGAATGGATCAGTGTGCCAGTTTACATCACAAAAGCGGGGCACAGAGACCACACATTTAGAATAGCAGAGAGAATCATTTTCCACTTGCAGAGCAGAGTCCACTGCAAGTTCATGAGCCAAGACTGTTTCAACTGGCTCTATACACCAACACCATACACCTTGTGTCATGCTGGGCACATAATGATTGCAAGGAATAATTTTTAAGTAAATGAATGCAAAATAATAAAACAGCCACAATTATGCATGATCCTCAGAAATCTCTGCTGCATGAATGATTACTTCCGTGTTCACCTCAGTGCTGTGCTTGTCCATGTCAATGCTTTATCTCTAGGAGGTTTTCTACTTTGCTATGGGTCTTTGCATGGTTTATACCTGGTTCTTTGTCTTCAATTTATTTGCACACTCTGTTCTCTCTGGACCCATGTATAAATCCACTACAAAAAAAGGCCTTTTAAATGAAAATGATGGCAAATACCAAGAGTGTCTCCTGAGGACATACCATCTAGCTCCCTGGATTAAGGCTAGAATTTCACTTTGTTTCCATCCCTTTGTCTCAATTGTTGCCTTGTTTCTATTTTCCTCTAGGATACTAAGGCTTCTTCATCTTTCTTTCACATGTGCAAATAGAAATTTAAATTAAATACTCTCTATTCATCCTTTTCCTTTGACAGTTACTCTGTCAAAGAGCTGCTTAAGCAACTCAACAAATACTTACAGGGTACAGTGGCTCAGTACAGGTATGACATGCTCTTTGGCTTAATAAATCAAATAACCCAAGTCCAGAATGCAGTCTGCAGATACTATGCCCCTTTGAGGCCCTCAGATACTCTTATCTCTGCCTCTTTCCTGATCTCCTCCCTCCCTCCAGTCATGAAGGTCCTCCCTCAATACTCTGCGTTCTGCAGTTTCTCCTTGGCGCACAGAGGGAAGCTGGCCACTCACTCACCACTCTCCGTTCCGCCCAGGAGAGGTCGCTGCCGCCTATCTCAGCACCCCGCTGTGCTGCCTTGGGGAGGAAGAGCGCTGGCAAAGTTCCTCTTACCTTCTCCAGTGTGTCCAAACTCCCTGTTTTTTTGCTCCAACAGAATTCTGGAACGTCTCCTTGAAAGCAGGACTTTTGCAAAGGCTCTCAGGTCCATGGCCGTCAGCCGTCACCCTCTCCAGGCGTTCCCTGAGCACGGTCAAGAAGGGCTGAGGCGGGTTCACGGGCTCCTGCTGTTCCCACAGCCGGTGTCAAAGTCTTTCCGCCTATTACCTGACGCCCAGGCGGGCGGGACTCTCTTCCTTGCTATATAGTTCTGGATCCCACGACTCCCACAGAGGCAGTTTTGTTCACAGATTTCTGTCAGGAGGGCACAAAAAGAAGGAGCATCGTATGCCACCATGATGCTGACGTCCCTCCACAGTTCCTATTTTAAACTTTTTACTGGGACTTTACCTTTGAAAAATCAAGTACGGAAAGAAGTTCAATCCAAAATGGAGCCGGAGAATAGGAGAATTTTACGCATGCGCTGTCAGAAAATCAGAACTTCAGAATTGGGAGGTGGGTTTCTGATAAATCTTAAATTACAGAACACGGAGATTTATCTCCTGGCCAATGTCTACCAAGAATCTCTTCCCATCCTTCAAGCCAGTGAATTTACTGCTTTGCCCTCCTTGCCCATAACGACAGCCCACCCCAAACCCTCACGGAGTCTCCGGAAGCTGTGCTACAGCATACGGGTCCCGAATTGCAATTCCTCTGCTATTCCGGAGTAAACTTGATTTCTGGTAATTTGATCTTGCTTCAGTTTACCTCTGTTTAGGCTGATGGTACCTTATATATCCTTGAACATTTTTTAAGTAGTGGGCATCTGATGAAAGTAGAAGCAAATGGAGTGTATCTTAGGATTTTTGCAGGAAATAACTATGAAAAAGAAGGAATGTTCTTTTTATGCATAAATCTTTTTTTTCCCTATATTTTCTAATGTTTTGACACTTTAAAAATCTTGGTGGCAGAGAGTGACTCCCACTCCCAGGACTAGCTCTTTCTCAGAAATAGGAAAGTGCTCCAGTTAGGAGCATGTCTTTCTTATACTACAAAATCATCGAATCCTGAATCTATAGCCCCCACCACCTCCTTACTGACTCTCACACACAAACCAATATTTCCTCTGCCCTAAATCATCCCAGGTCCAGGCACCAGATAACTAACCCAAACCCTGCTGTAATTACTGAAACTAGCCAATCCTAAACAATTTTCTCTGCCTTGCATTGCTTTTCCACAGAAACCCCAGTAAAGGTTCTGCCCAAGGTGTTCCTCTTGCTGCTATTTTTTGCCACCTGACCAAAACCTGGAGCTTCCTCTGTGTTCTGCGTGGCATGTGGTGACTCTGAGACCTGTGAGTATAATAAGCTCTTTTCTTTCAAGCTTCGTTTTTATTTCCTCCTGTGCCACATTCACTTTACCATACCATATCCAACATTTACATTCTTAGAGCATTTTATCTGTCTGTTTGAAACTAAGAACGGAACAGGTGTAGTAAAATGCCCCATGAAGAAAGAAACTGGAGCTGCTGGGCCACCATGTATAACCTTGAAATGGAGCTTACACACAGCAAGAGATGAAAAGAAACTGTCTTGATGACTTTGTTTTTAGCCTAAGTCTAACCACAGCTGAAGCTGCCATTTGCATTTACAGTAACATTACCTAAAAAATCCACTTTGTTACATAATCCAGTCTGATTTGGGTCTGCTGCCAATTGCAATAGAAACAAACCATCTGATTCTAAAATTAGCACCAATATATGGAGTGCTGAATGTGACAGATCCTAGATTATTCAATCATCTGAGCAGAAGTTAGATGGAAACCATGAAGAATCTGATAGTTTGGCCTTGAGATTTGGTGTTCCTTCTTGTTTTTTTGTTTGCTTTTTACAAATAGTATGAAGACTGTAGGTTAACACATTGCCTTTTCTATTTGAGACTAAAACCATTTCATTGAGGCTGCAGTACTGGTTTGGGAAGAAAAATTCAGGATGCACCTTGGAAAATGTTCCCTGTTTTTTTTAAATCAGTTTCACCTAGGATGTATAATAAAGAGTCAAGCTGTGCCATCCAGGCATATGTATATATCAAGGTAAATCTTTAGTTGGCATTTCTTGTTTTGAGCCCAAGCCTGCCAGATATATATTCTTCTGGATTATCTCACCAGAGATGAGATATCCAGTGAACAAAACTCCAGTGAACAAAAACAAAATTACCTGCTTGTCTAGTCTTTGTTAATGTTCTGTAACACTTTACAACTCGCCCAGCTTAAAAATGTAAACAAGTTTGTACTTCTTTCATCAGTCTGTATATTGTGTCTTAGCAATACAGCTTCTTCACTCCCAAGGCTTCCCTCGACTGACTTGTAAGATGAAATCTCTTATCTTTATTTGGTGTCTATTTCTTACATTGATCATATCCTCATGGCATAGCCATATCAAACTTACCTAGTGCATGAGTTGCTTTAATTGTTCTCCTATTCAAACATCCTAATATTTCCCCATAGCCAACGACACCCAAAAATCAAATATGTACATTATAGTCTGCCAGTTGAGCTTTTGCAAATGACTGCAACTAAACTAAATTGTCTACTCCTATTCCTATACAGATACCCATAGAGAAATATCCATGGTTTGACATAATCACCCCATAATTTTCCTGCCTCTGTGTATGCTGTTCCTTCTGTTTTATGTGTTGATTTCATCAGTCTCTTATTCCTCAGTGTCTAATTCATGTTTTGTCTCCTCCAGAAAGACAGTTCCATTTCTACTCCAACTATCAATGGCAATTCATGCCTCTCTTAGTGTTGGTTATCATATTCTGATTTGTAATGAATGTTATTTTTTAGTTTACCCTTCAAACTATAAATAGCTATAGGATAAGGACTATAAGAACTATGCCTTTAGGTCTGCTTCCCAACTCCAAGTTATGCTTTAGAGTTTTGGCAAGTTTTTCATATTTCATGGGCATATTTAAGGCTCTTTACAACTTCAAAAATAAGTTAAGACTGTAACATAATCAGCTTAAAATGTGTGTGTATTTAAATGTGTGTCAAGCTGACCCTGAATGTCACTCCCACAAGTGAAGTTGTATATAATGTTTTGAACAATAGAAATACTGCCATATATGTGGTTGTTGAGTGTATAGCAAATACCGTGTCAAAGAAAATAAAAATGATTTGCATCAAAGCTTCAAAGTTAAGAGTATTCAAAAGAGGCTTCATGACTGGGGTGAGCCTTGAAAAATGAATAGGTAGACAAGAAATTGAAGAAAAAAGTGAAAAAGGAGAAGCATGAGCAAAAGCACAAGAATGAAAATAAATGGTGATTTTGTAAAGGAATAGAAGGAAATTGAGTGTGAAGGAGAAGGAGGTGGAGTGGTAAATAAAGCTGGATGAGCAGGGTGAGGTCAAGTTTTACAACACTCTGAAAAATAATAGATTTGGACTTGATGTGATAATAATTGGTTATACTTATAAAATGACTTATAATTTACAAAACAATGTATTTTCTTCCATTTAAACTTCAGTTTGTGACAGGAACTCTATTATAGGTGAGAACTAAAAGCAGAGCAGTTAAGAATCTTACGAAAATCACACAGCTAGTAAAATGCAGGACAGCTGACTTACTACTGAGTGTTCCTTTTTGTCTACGCCACATTATCTTATGATTTTTTAGACAAAAGATTGAAATGACTAGCATTTTAAGAAGTCTGTTCTGTCTGTGTTAGAGAGACTCTATTGGAAATATCCAGTCTGCATGTCGAGGCCAAAGATGTGTTCTATGTCTGAAACAAAGTAGAGGTTAATGGGGCAGGGGAACCAACACAAGGACATTAGAAGTTGCATGAATAAGATTTTTGCGGGGAGTATCAATTGGAGCAAACAGTTTCTGGTAATGGCTACTTTAATGGTGATAACAAAGCAACATTTCCTCTGCACATCACAGTTAGAATGTGTAACTACATTTCTTTTCTAGAATAGTGGTTAACATAAAAAGAATGTACCGTAATCTGTGAAGAAAGAAAATAATAGCATGTAGGAGAGAAATGCCTGACAGGAAAGCTCTAAAGTCAGATTTCAGTGTGGATTCTGTATAACATCAATAAAAACAATAAAGGAAAATACTCCTAGAAAGGTTTATGAGACTTTCGCTCTATTTCTTCATATTTCCTTCAAGTTGACAGAAAGTCATTCCTATAATGAGGGATGATCACATACCATGTTTTTCAAGTTAGACTTGCATATATGTAATACAAAATCTTACTAATTCTGGTGACTTATAGAATTCACTCAATATTATTAAATCAATGCCTAAATTAATAAAATTAGAGAAAAAATGGCTGTTTTACCTTTTACAGAAGATAAAATGTGTTTCTGTATTTTAAAAAAGACAAATGAATTCTCCTGCAAAACAGTGAATCAAGTGTGTGTAATGAGCAGATGGAATATTAACAGGGGACAAAGAGGAACAGGGAGTCATAGATGAGTAAACTTTTGCACAGCAATAATATTGCTACCACTGACAATAAACAGAATGTGTCAGGGGATTGATATGCCAACCCTATATTGACAGTCCTTGTCAAATAGTTATAAAATGGCTTAAATAAATAAAACTAAGCAAGATAAAGAGATGATATTTTAGTGCCTCTAGAGTCAACGAGTGGGCTTGTTTATTTGCTTGATGGGGGTGTTGTTAGTTTTTAAAAAAATTAATGAAAATAGATGTCTACAGAATAAAACCGTTGACTATGAAAGTGATTATAGAGAATAAGCTATTCGAAGCTATTACAAGCCAAGTTTTAAAGAGGAAAGAATGTAATAATAGGGGTGCACTGTGGGCTTATACTCAGATCAGTAATCTTATTTTCTAATTTCTTATTTAAAAGATGGGAATTGCATAAAATATCAGTAGTTAAAACTTTCTAAGGCTATTATCAAAAGTGACAGCAATAATAATGTCATTTCTGATATATCTTAATAGATAGAAGAATCAGTTGGAAACACTGCCAGGCAATTTTGAGATCCTGCTCTTTAAAGTATAAACATTGACATGAAATTCTGTGGCTTACCTGCTTTTCAGCTGCTGTGCTCCAAGTTACTAGGCATTTAAAACACATTGCACCATCAGTTTCACTGAAAATTAATCCAGTTTATCAGTAGCTTTCCTTAGTTGATTCTTCTGACTGATGATGAATAGAAGCAGTGATCATATGTGGTAGTATGAAGAAAGATAATTTGATACAAACAAGTCAAAAGGCATGAAGAACCACAATCTCTCAATGAGTTCTTTTTTTTTTTTCTTCTGGATCCTGAAGTACAAGCTAAGCTAATCAGTTCAGTGTTCACATTTTTAAATCCTAGATACCAGACACTGGCAGTTTAAAAAGGCAGACCTTAAAAATAGTGAATCATTGATCGCTGACATGGTATTTTCTTTGTCTCAAGACAAACAGTATCTCTACTAGGGCTAATAAATTTTTATTATTTTGAGGAATAATGTTAGTCCACATTCACAAATCAATATTAGCATGTAAGGATAAACAGCATGATTACAGTCCCTAACATTAATAAAGTTTTTTTGATGAACTACACTTTGAGGGAAGAGGAATACATTCAGAAACAGTTACTGACATAAAACTAGCAGGAGCTTATGTCTGAATAGTACAGTTGTGGGGAGCATTGTGGTATGCACCTAGATACCTCTTTGATGAAGGACTTAACACCCCAGGTGCATTGAGGTTGTTGGCAGATTTCAATTCCATGTGGTTGGAGGACAGAGTCGCTGGGCTGCCAGCTGGGGACAACCCTCAGTTGCTAGAGATTGCCCTCAAGTATTTGCCACACAGCCATTTCCATAGCTTCCAACGTGGCATTTCCTTCTTTAAGACCAGCAGATGAATCTCTCTCATTTTGAATTTTCCTTGCTTTGAATTCCTCTCTTCAGGAAAGAATTGGGTCCTCTTTTAAACTCAAGTTCAGCCAAGAAAATCTCACTTTTGATTAACTCAAAGGCAGTTTATTGGGAGGCTTGATTACATCTGCAAAATTACATCACCTTTGTGGTATCAGGTAACCTAATCAAGGAGAGAAATCTCATTATATTTACAGTCCTGCAGACACAGTCAAGGGGAAGGGATTATATATGTGGGGGAAAGAGGAATTTCAGAGTCTGTATTTGAATTCTGTCTACCACATATTTGTTTTGTGTTTATAAAAGCCATATTTTCATACAGATTAAATAACTTCACATCTGTACTTGTTTCATCTCATGCTTTGAAGCTTTATAAGGCAGTTGACACACATTTTATCTGATGTGTATGTGTATGTGTATAAATTATCAAAAATTGGAAATAGAAAAAAGGAAAAAGTTGGGAGAGGGGTAATGTTCTTTCAATATCATAGAGGAGTCACAGATCCACCTAAAGATTACTTAGGAGAATGAACTTCGACTCAGTTTACTATTGATTAAAACTCCCAGGCATGATGATGTTACATGTTAAATTATAGATTTTCATTTGGCATAGGTACAAATAATTGATAGAAAGGATAGCCCAGAAGTTAACAGTTTATAATTGTATAAATCAATAGCCAATTGTGTATATAATCTAGCAATTTTATGCATTCCATTATTACATTAATTCTACATAGCTTCTCAATTTCTCTTTTAAATTAGTCTAAACATTGTAATGGCTCCCTCAGTAAAAAACCATTTAAATAAATCTTTGAGCTCATATATTTGTATGAAGGTCATTCCAATTACAGGAATTATTTAAATAGTTGTATAATCCAGCTATTTTCTGAGACTTAGGTGTTTTTTATACTCTTGCTGCCAAAGTCACCCTAAATTTGAATGTCAGTGGTGGAGCTCTATTTTCTCATGCTTTCTTTTAAGTTAAAGTTGACAAAAAATCCTTCCTATAATGAGGGATGATCACATACCATGTTTTTCAAGTTGTACCTCCATGTATGAAATACAAAATCTTATTCATTCTGGTGATCTATAGAATGCACTCAATGAATATTGTTGAATCAATGGCTAAAGTAATAAAATGAGAGAAAGACTGGTTATTTGAGGTGAAGATTTTAAAGAACAATATTACATGGCAATCTGTAAAAGTTTTATAAAATGTTATTTGAAAGGTTAGAAGTCCAGTTCATTTGGCTTAACTGGCAGAAATCCATTCCTCAAAACCAGATATTTTGCATGAAAATGTTAACAGAAACACATTCACAATTATTTTATTGTTACACAGGTCCTTGAGTTCTGTTTTTTCCTAGTGTTTTTCTTTTCTTCAGGTTGTGTGATTTCTATTGTTCTGTCTTTAAATTCACTGAGTCTTTCTTTTGTTATCATAATCTCCAGTCTGCTATTGAGCTCATTCAACAATTTAAAAAAAATTTTTCAGATATTGTATTTTTCAGTTCTAACATTTCCATTTAATTCTTTATTTTAGAGTTTCAGTTTTTCTGTTGATTATGTGTATCTTTCTTTTCATTTCAAGTGTGTTCACCATCACCTCATGGAACACTGAACATGGTTATATTAGACTGCTTTAAGTCTTGTCTGATAACTCAACCTCTGTGCCATCTCAGGGCTGGCATCTGCTGAAGGTCTTTTCCCTTAAATTTAATCAGATTTTCCTACTTCTTTCTTTGCTAAGTAAGTTTGGACTGTGTCTTGAATATTTTTAATACTGTGCTGTGAGACTCTGGGGCCTGTTAATATCCTTTGAAGAATGTTGCTTTTGTGTGTTTGTTTTAGATGGAAATCAACCTAGTAAGTTTCAGAATGCAAGTTCTGTCTTACCTTCTATGTATGGTGGTCCCAAAATCAGTTAAGTTTTCAAAACTCCTTTGTGTTCTTTGGGTCTGACCACATGTGCTATTCAGAGGCTATTCTCTTACTTGGGCAGCTGCGTATATGGTAAATTTCTTGAAGCCTTTGCTACACTTCTTTGGGTCAGTTCTGCTCATTAACAGCCTAAGGGTCAGCCTGGAATTAATGTTACTTCACAGGTTTAAGGGATGCTCTCCTCTGGGTATCTTCTCTCTGGGTTTTCTCCCACACACTCCAACTCTCCAGGCCCTTTTTATTGACTCCTTTGGCTGGAAAATGAAGTTCTGTTTTAGAGTTCTAGCCTTTCACACTGTTATGCAATTCCATTTGGCTGAAATCTCCTTTAGGGAGATATGGCAAAAGATAAAGAAAAAAAATAACAAGTATTTTCTCCACACTCTTTGGACAACAAAAGTCCCTGCTCCTGTTTCCTGTGGATGAAGAGACAGGTCTTCTTTGGGGTTGTAGGCACTCACGTTGCAGCCATCACAGCTGTGCATGTTTATGACTGGGGCAGTCCTCAGGACAGTGCTAGAACAAAAAAGGGAGATTTTCTTTACACTCTGACATGCAAGGAGCTGTTTTCCTTGTTCTCTGGCTAAAAATAGGTGGCTTTTGCTGTCAGCACACAATGTACTCTTCCAGGATTTGGATAAAAGCCAGAAGACAAAGAGAAAAAAAAACAATATTAATTTCCATTATGGGTTATTAGTTTTCATCTTCAACCTGCCTGTTCTTGTTTAAATTTCATTTTCTTCAGGTGGTTGCCTTTTCTGTTCATAATTTTTAGTTGTAATCAATTGGAGATATAGGCCAACTTGGCTGGTGTCCAGTTATTTTCAATGGACAAAATATGTTGCACATCTAACTCAAATTCCCAATTTTATAAAATGTAATGAATCCACCCATAGGTAGATAAATAGATAGATACATAGATAGAGATATATTATCATATTGCTATGTCAAATGTGATTTTTTTATCATCATGTAATATGGTTAATATGGCAAATAGTTGACAGATAAGTAATATCTCATTTTTTTCCATTGTCATCTTGTTGTCTCTCCCTTTGCTTCCCTCTCTAGAATTTTGTTCAGCTAAGCAAAAACAAGATCTAAATGTGATACGTTCTGTGGAAATGCTTTCATAAAAAATGAACTGAATATGAGACTGTGATTCCACTCTTTTTACCATGAATATCTATGGGACAAATCTTTGTTGAAATTCAGAATGCTTTTGAATATAATTTAAGACTCTAGCACCCCTTCTTTTACCAAAAATGTATTGTATCTTTGGTGTATAAATAAAGATTGACCAAAAATGTTATATTTAGAGGTATGTTTATTCTACCAAATTTGATATTAAGCACTAAGAGACATTGTACTGGAAACATGCTAATTGGGAGAGATAATTTGCATGTAATGCTTATATAACAACTCTGTCTTTTCTCCGTAATTGCACATGAGTTAATGAGGGCACAATTATAGTGCATTTTACTGTGCATAGGTCAGAATTACAGCATTAAACTGAGACTGGATGTGACTATGAAGGGCAGCCCTGTTCGTGAAAGACATAAACTGACCTGAAATTTGGGAGGATATTTTAATCAAACTTGAGATTTGGTTAGCAGGTCAGGATCTCTGTTGAATTATTAATTAGAAGATAAGAAGCAGCTCTGCCCATAAACATGAAATGGGTCAGAAGAAGTTCAAAGACTATTGATGCGGAGAACAAAAAGAAATAAATACAGAGACAATGAATCCAAAAACAAAATAGAGTCTTGGGTTAGTAAATCCAGTTCTATGCTTTGCACATGAGGAAACCTAAGTTCTAATTAAGTAAAATTACTTGCTATAGGTCATACGGGCACTGGGCAACACAGAGTTCAGCAAGGTTAGGTAGGGGTCAGCAAACTTTTTCTGTAAAAGGGCCAAATAGTAAATATTTTAGATTTTGTGGGCTATGTGATATCTGTCACAACTAACCTCTCCCACTGCAGTGCAAGAGCAGCCATAAATAATAGGTAAATGGTAAACAATATGTAAATGGGAATGGTTAAATTCCAGTAAAAATGTATTTAGTAATACAGGTAATGGGCCAGACTTGGTGCATGGGCTGTGGTTTGCTGAATTCTGGTCTGGAGCACAAACCTCTTGATACCCCATTGGATATTAACTGCATACTCCTGTGCAGGCAAAGGGGACTTTACTTTTAAAGAAGAGTGCTTTTATAGAAGGAGATTAAAATTTAATATGTCAGGGGTGAATTTTTTGCTCTCTGCAACTTACTTTGAAATATGCATTTAAAAATAAGATGGATTGATGAATAGATGAATGTTATAATCAACTATGGTAAATGTTATAGAATCCATATGAAAGGTACACATATATTCCCGCTATTTTTCTGTATGCTTGAAAATGTTAATAATGTAATATAGAAAAAAATGTAATATGGGGCCAAGTTCAAATTCCTTAAAATATGTAGTGTTGTCTACAAAAAAGAAAGGTATTCCTTATTAAAATTACTTTAGTGGAATAGTCTTACAGACACATTAGAGATGTACAGTTTAAAAAGCAATATTTTCAAAGAATTATATATCAGTTATACCTAATACTAGCAATAGGATTTGTACACTATGTATTGATATAAATTTTCATTTATCACAGAGGTTAAAGTTCAGTGTCCCCCAAAAAAGGCAGGAACAAATGGTTAAGTTAAATGACATAAATTTGGTTACCAATTCAGTGTGAGTATTCATTTTATTCACAAAGTCATATAAACACTCCTTTTATCTAGGGTTTAAAAGTAAGTCATATTGTGATTTTTATTCAAAGTTCTGTTAAGAATAAGAATATATGGGAAAATATAACATGATTCAGTGCACGTACAATGAGAAGTAAAGACAACCCAACTCATGGGTGGTTAACTGAAGCATTCATATATTTTTTCCTAAACTATATATAACTTTTTTCTCAGAGGAGAAAGCTAAATGAACATAGAAAATGGCTTCTTGCCAGTCACTCTGTTATAATAGTATGAAAATTATTACTGTTGTTGTTCAGGTCTAATCCCATTAGAGGCAAATGCAGATTATTTACCATTTTTAGCAAAACATTATTCTTAATGATACCAACCATTAGAATCTAAATAGATTTTTAGAACATTTTCTTTTAACTAAGTATATAAATCCTAAAGAAGTTATAATATTCAGTGTATTATGTTAAATATTTTGATCAACCTGTGAAATATGAAAACAGTTTACTAATATCTTGTATCTTGCCATCTTAAAAAGTCAGTGAGGAAGAGAACCATGGAGTCACAAAATATGTTAACCAACCATGAAAACAATCTCTCCCTCTCTCTCCACTATCACTTTCATACTTTGATGTGATGTTGACATTATTACTGATGATATCCTTTGATACAAGCAGAAAAAAAGTAGTCCCAAAGCTACATCTACATAAATATCACAAAACTTTCAAGCTGTGTAAATATTACGAATAGTAATCATTCTCAATTTTCTATATATCTCAACACTACTAAAATCAGGCCAAAAGCATCTTCACTTTGCTTAGGATGCTCAGGTAGTCACCACCCCACATTTGAATTAATAGCTCATGATTTTCAGCCTTCATTTTTTTTTTTAATGACAAGATAGCAAGTTAAAAAGGAACAGTGGAAGAAATCATCTGAGATCATGTTCAGCCAAAAACAGTTCAAGGGAATAAAAATTAGCAAACTAAGGATGGGATCAGGCCACTTTTTAATCATTGAGTTAGTAGAGACCAGAGTTGCATTTCATCCAAGCTTAGTATAGCTCAGTAATACATCTTTAAAAAAATCAGATTTCCATTCTTGGTTATTCCTCTCTGAATGGTTACTTAGCTGCTTCATTATGAATAATAAATAAGAAGGCAAACGTAGTTCAAATGCACCTGGAAAAGGATGCTCAATGACACTATCAGACCAGAACTCATAAATAAGCAACAAGCAAAAATTCTGAGAGATTACATAGATGCTATTGTAGAACCAGAACTACGCAGTCGGAAGGCATACAAAAGAAGATTAAAGAAAAGACTCTGCCTTCCTTATTTTTGCCACCTAGTTAAGAGAAATTAGAAGTGACAACTTAAACATGGTACTGTTTAATGTTGATACAACTACAGTAGAATTTGTATGGTTTCTTTAATACATCCCCCTAATTAAGTGGGCTGTTAAACATACTGAACAAGACACATGTTTCTGTTTTTTAAAATTCTTTTTAAAGTTTGTATTTTCTTGTATTTAAATAAAGCTGCAATATTTTTAGTTTGGTTGATTCTCTCATTTAGTAGTTCCCTAGGATATACTGATGTCAGAATAAAGAGGCAAGGAGAGCACCGAAGCAACCTTCATAAAAATTCACATCCATGTTACTTGCAAGCTATTAGTGGAGCAATAGCACTAGTTGGATCTACAGCACATTCTAACACTAGGTCTTAGGTTGATGGATACTCTTATCTGATGTAATGAACTGATTTAATGGTCACTTAAGCCCTAGTTAAAGTCCCTGCTCTGCCATTCAGTAGCTGTGTAATCATAGAAAAACTACTTTACTTCTTTGAGTCAGCCCTTTCCCTCAGGGTAAATTACCTCTACTTTTTCAGGGTGAATAAATGAGGAAACACATATGTTATAAAATAATTCAAGTACTCATTAAAGAATAGTTCTTTTCCTTATGCCTGCTTCATCAGAATTAGGTTTAAAAATACATATAATGTTTTTTCAGCAATATGGCAGACTAGATATCCTGGAAAAAAAGGAAATTAAATTTTTAGCTAAGCATCTAGCAATACTTAGTTTAAAAATATAGCGAATGCAGAGACAGAGAGTTTAAATAGATAAAAGAATCTCACAGGGAATGACAGAATTATAAACACAAATGAAGGGTAGAAAAAAAAAAGAGAGAGGTAAGCAGGCACAGATCCTAAGGCAATCTTGACATATATTTGCTGATCTCAGATTTTAAAGGCTATACAGGAATGAGAAGCAAGCTCCACATGGTAGGGAATTAAAGCTGAGGCTGTAATTTAAAGCCAAGGGCCTTGAAGGGCTACACCTTCAGTGAAAGGGTAGACAAATAAAAATCTATGTGCCAGAAAAGAAGATGATTAGGAAAATTGAGAACTTATAACCACACACAAATCTTCATGTTGTGCTGGTGTTTGAATGTACAATATCACTAGGATTTGAGAAATCCCTAAACCAAGATAGTACCATAAATTCAATGCAGATTGATAGTGTCTAAAGCAAATCCCTTCTAACAGGATACATCTTCAACTAAAGTCATCTAATATTCCCACAGTTAGAGTCCCACTAAACATGAGATCACAAACAAAAATTATAAACACATGAAAAAATAAGCTATATGAGCAAAAGGAAAACTTTTATTATTTTTTAATTGAAATGTATTTGATATGACAATATTATATTTGTTTCAGATATACAACATAAGTGTTTGAATAATTATATGCATTACTAGATGCTCACCACAATATCTATAGTTGCCATCTGTCAACATACAAATATATTAGAATATTATTGACTATATTCCCTATGCTGTACTTTCACCCCTGTGACAAATTTATTTATGATCGGATGTTTGTATCTCTTTATCTCCTTTACCTATTTCACCTATCCCTGACCCCTGGCAATTGCCAGTCTTTTCTCTGTGTTTATGAGTCTATTCAGTTATGTTCATTTGTTCATTTGTTTTGATTTTTAGATTCAACATAAAATGAAATCATTTTTCTTTCTCTGTCTGACTTATTTCATTTAGTGTAATACTCTCTAGGTCCATCCATGCTGTTGCACATGGCAGATTTCATTCTTATTTATGGCTGAATAATACTGAGTTATATAT
Organism: Smutsia gigantea; assembly: GCA_032199065.1. NCBI lineage: Eukaryota > Metazoa > Chordata > Mammalia > Pholidota > Manidae > Smutsia > Smutsia gigantea. The sequence continues at coordinate 6,784 of JAVSCE010015050.1, read as the reverse complement.
GTAACATATTTTCTTTATCTACTCATGTATCTATGGGCATTTAGGTTGTTTCCATATCTTCACTATTGTAAGTAATGCTGGGATAAACATAGAAGTGTGTGTATCTTTTTGTTTAAGTGATTTTGGTTTCTTTGGGTAAATTCCAGAAGTGAAATTACTAGGTCATATGGTATTTCTATTTTTAGTTTTTTGAGAAACCTCCATACTGTTTTCCATAGTGGCTGCACCAATTTACATTCCCATCAACAGTGTAGGGGGGTTCTCTTTTCTCCAAATCCTCACCAACACTTGTCATTTCCTGTCTTTTGGATGTGGCCATCCTCACTGCTGTGAGGTGATATCTCACTGTGGTTTTGATTTGCGTTTCCCTGATGATTTGTGATGTGGAGCATCTTTTCATCTGTCTGTTGACTATCTGCATGTCTTCTTTAGAAAAATGTCTATCAGGTCCTTTGCCCATTTTTTTGAATTGGATTATTTGTTTTCTTGGTGTTGAGTTTTATGAATGGTTTATATATTTTGGACATTAGTCCCTTATAGGATATATCATTTGCAAATATATTCTCCCATTCAGTAGGTTCTCTTTTGATTTTGTTGATGGTTTCTTTTGCTGTATATAATCCTTTTAGTTTGATGTCCCACTTGTTTATTTTTGCTTTTGTTTCCCTTACCTGTGGAGACATATCCAGAAAAAATTACTACTGCTAATATTCAAGAGTGTACTGCCTATGTTTGTTTTTAGGAGCTTTATGGCTCTAGGTCTTATATTTAGGTTTTGAATTCATTTTGAATTCATTTTTGTAGTATGACTAAGAGAAAAGTTAGAAACATTTTGAATAGCAGGAATGGAATTCTAAGAACTACCATTAATTGGATATAGAATTTAAAATATGGCTTGGGGGTCAGCCAGTTGAAAGCTGGGGGTATGGAATGATGTCTATTTGTATCACAAAGCTCAGAGGAGATAAACAGAATGTTCAGTTTTGCTAGAAATAAAAGATATAATGTGTATCAATTATCGTCATCATCATCATCCTGATAGTGTTATAGAAGATAGTAAATATTGAGACTCATGTGGAGTCCTGGCTCTGTCAAGAACTAAGTCTATAGCCTTGGGAAAGCTACTTTATTCTCTGTGTCACAGTTTCCTCACTTGTAACATTAAGATAATAATATCTGAGATAGTGTTTTTATGAGGACAGAATGAGATTGTAAAAACACAGTTAGTCGTTCAGTACATATCAATAAATATTCAATAGGGATATTTAAATGCATTCAAAACATTTTAGTGTGTGATGAATAAAGATTTAAACATTGTTAAACAAAACTGGTTAAGACAAAACAAACAGGTGGGAAAATAGGCATAGAAACTAGCAATTATAATGCAGTATTTTTAGCCTTAATATAAATGCATAGAAATTAAAATTAAAATCTAGAAGAGTGAAAGGCAAAGATTTCATCATGATATAGTCTGAAAATGCCTCATATAAAAGGAAATATTCAAACTGAAAATGGTTAATGAGAATTTCTTGGCAGAAAAGAAATGGAAAGGAGAGAACACTGTGGGCAAAGTAAATAAGGCACCCAAGATTATGGCAAGTGGTGCCTTGTGGGTAGAGTTTACTATATTAAAGGGAATATGGAAGAAAATAAAGAATGCATACTAAAAGAAGATTGATATGGCTTTGTATGTGAATCTTAGGAGACTATAAATAGTATTAAATGTTAGAAGATTTCAATTCTTTTTTTATTATTTTTCATCTAGACTTTAGTTTTTAGATTCACAGTGAAATTGGATGTATGATACAGAGACTTCCCATGTATTCCCTGCCCCCACACATGCACTACCTCTCCACCATCAGCATCCTCTACGAGAGAGGTACCTTTGTTACAATCAGTGAATCAACACTGACACATCATTATTACCCAGTCCATAGCATTCACTCTTGGTGGTGTACATTTTATGGGTTTGGGCAAATGTAAAATAACACATATCCAACATTATACTATCAGAGTAGTTCCACTGCCAAAAAATATCTCTGTGCTCTCTCCCTCCTAACTCCTGGCAACCTCTGATTTTTTTCCTATCTCTTTAGTTTTGCATTTTTCAGAATGTCATATACATGGAATCATGCACTATGTATCCTTTTCAGATTGGCTTCTTTGACTTAGTAATATGCATTTAAGTTCCCTTCATATCTTTTCTTGGCTTGATAGATCATTTTTAGTGATTAATGATAATCCATTTTCTAACTGTACAACAATTTAGTTGTCCACCTGCTGAAAGACATCTCAGTTGCTTCCAAGTTTTGGCAATTGTGAACAAAACTACTACGAACTTCCATGTGTAGGTTTTTGTGTGCACATAAGTTTTCAGTTCCTCTAGGTAAATATCAAGGAGCATTACTGGTAGATCATATGGTAAAACAATGTTTAGTTTTGTAAGAAATTACCAACTGTATTCCAAAGTGGCTGTACCAATTTTGCATTCTCACCAGCAATGAATGAGAGTTCCTTTTGCTCCACATCCTTGCCAGCATTTGGTACTCTAACAGGTATATAATGGTACTTCTTTGTTGTTTTATTTTTTTTCCAGCTTTATTGAGATGTAATTGAAAAATAACATTATGTAAGTTTAAAATGTACAAAGTAATGATTTGATACATGTACATATTATGAAATAATTACTACAGTAAGATAAGTAAGCACCCCTATAACATCACATAATTACCAATTTTTTGAGGGGGTGAGATCATTTAATATCTAGTCTCTTAGCAATTTTCAAGTACATAATACAGTATTGTCAACTACAGTCACTATAATGTACATTACATCCCCAGAATATATTCGTCTTATAACTGGAAGTTTGTACCCTGTGATCAGCATGTCTGCATTTACCTCCCAGCCCCTGACAGTCACCATTCTACTCTCTATTTCTCTGAGTTCAGCTTTTATAGATTCCACACATGAGTGAGATACCCTATTTGTCTTTCTCTAAAACGTTTTACTTAGCATAATGCACTCAAGGTCCATCCATATTGTCACAAATGGCAAAATTTCCTTCTTTTTTTTGGCTGAATGAATTCCATTATTATATATATAAATATCTTAATCCATTCACATGTGGATGGACACTTATGTTCTTTCCATGACTTGACTATTATGAATAATGCTGCAAAGAAAACAGAGTGCAGATATATTTTCAAGATAGAGATTTCAATTCCTTTGGCTATACACCCAGAAGTAGAATTTCTGGATCATATGATAATGCTATTTTTAATTTTTGTGGAACCTCCATGATGTTTTCCATGCTGGCTGTATCAATTTGCATTCCCACCAACACAGTACAAGGTTTCTCTTTCTTCACATCTTCACCAATGCTTATTATCTCTTGTCTTTCTGATGATAGCCAATCTAACTAGTGTGAAATGATATCTCATTGTGGTTTTGATTTGCACTTCCCTGATATTTAATGATGATGAGAAACTTTTCATGTATCTGTTGGCCATTTGTATACCTGCCTCAGAAAAATGCCTACTCAAGTTCTCTACACATTTTTTAATCAGATTGGTTTTTTTTTGTTACTGAATTGTATAGGTTCCTTATGTATTTTGGATATTACCCTCTTATCAGACATGTGGTTTGCAAATATGTTTTCCCATTCCATAGGTTGCCTTTCATTTTGTTGATTGTTTTTTTTTTGATGTGCAAAAGCTTTTTAGTTTGGTGTAGTCCCACTTGATTCTTGCTTTTGTTGCTTGTACTTCAGGTGTCATCTCCAAAAAATCATTTCCAAGTCCAATGTCCAGAGCTTTTTCCCTATATTTTCTTTTAGGAGTTTTATGGTTCTTATGTTAAAGTATTTAATCTATTTAGAGTTTTTTAGGGGTGGGGTAAGATAGGGACCCAGTATCATTTGCGTGTGATTAGCCAGTATTCTCAGCACCTTTTATTGAAGAAACTATCCTTTCCCCATTGAGTATTCTTTGTTCCTTGTCATATGTTAGTTGAACAAATATGCATGGGTATATTTTTTTAGGCTCTCAATTCTGTTCCATTGGTTTCTGTATCTGTTTGATAATTCTCATGCCTGAAATTTCAAATTTTCTATTGAATGCCTATAGTGAATTTTTCGTTTTAGTTATTGCATTTTCAACTCCAGAATTTCTGTTTGGTTGTTCCTTATATTTATCTTTTTGTTGTTTTTTCTTTTGATGCAATATGGTCATCATACCTTCCTTTACTTGTATAATCATGGTTTTCTTTAGTTCTTTGAACATAAACGGCTACTTTGAAGTCTTTGTTAAATCTGCTGGTTGCTCTCACAGGTAGTTCTGTTTCATTCCCTATTTTTTTTAAGAATGAATAAGTTATACTTTTCAGTTTCTTTGCATGACTCATAATATTTGATAATACAGCAACTCTGGGTACTGATCCCTTGACCCCAGCCCCAAGGCATTATATTGTTGTTTACTTGTTTAGTGACTGGTTGTATTATTTTCCTGAAGTCTACAAGTCTACACCCTGTCCTTTCATATGAAGTCTCTGATATTGTTATTCAGGGGGTACAGCCTTGGGAATTCCCACAGTCACCACTAGGATGTAAGTGATTTTGGCAGGCATCTTTAACTTGTGTTGACCACACCAAGCTGTCAAGTACCACTAAGTGTCACCTGATTGCTTTTATTATTTTCAAAAATTCCCTTGGGGATTAAATTGCTTCACAAAGTAATCCAAATTCTAACCTCTTTAAAACGATGGTTATGGAGGTCAGTGTTTGAGATCTGACCAAGGAGGCTTCTCCCCAACTATCTCTTTACAGGTTTCTCTCCAGAAAACCTGCCAGCCCATATTGTAGCCTTTATCTCTAATGAATCTATCAGTCTCCTTCCAGCTGCCTTTCACCACAACTCCCACTTTTGTTGAGAGTGCCATAGGCAGGATCTTCTTCAAACTGTCTCAATTAAAGTCAGTACCTTGGAGAGGAATTTGGAGCTCTCTATTATTGTATGACTTGCTTCTCTACCTCAGGGAAAAATCTCTAAGTCCAGGTTCTGGTGCTGGGAGAAGGAATAATGTGCACATCTTTTTGAGTGAACTCGCTCTTAAGAGCTTAATGCTCAGTGGGTTGAGTATCAGCAGCACCAGGTCTCCTTGGTTTGCTTCTCTTGGTATGGAATCCTCACCCAACGAGCTGGGACAAGGGCAGTGAGGGCCTCCATATTCTTAGTGGTGCCATGTCCAAGGTAGAGCCTTTGTTCAATGAGTGGAGAGTGGAGAAAAAGAAGCCTCCACCTCTTGGCCACACATGCCCAGGTCATAACCCCAGCAATGAGTATATGGGACCTGGATCAGAAATGCTGATATTCTGTCCCTCTTGGAAACATAGTCCTATGACCAGGAATTAGGAGGAGAAGAAGGTTTCTTTTCTTGCTTATGCGAGTGTAGAGTGGAGCATCCATCTCAGTGAACTTGACCATGGGAGGAATGATATGAATCTTGGTTCAAATACCAAAGACTCTCACAATTTTTACCATGTTTTCTTAGATTTTCTTGAATAAGTGTTCTTCATTTGCAGTATAACCTTAAAGCCATTTTAAAAGACATTAGGTGGTTGTCTTTTTAAGTAATTTTTACCAGTTTCAGTGGCAGGTGGATATGTGGAGCTCCTTACATTGTCATGCCAGATGTAGAACCTCAGTTCTTTTCTATCATGACCTAATTTAAGAATATATTTTACATCATGACTCAGCAAACACACACACACACACAAAATTTAAACCAGATTTACAGAACAATGCTTTTCCTTACTAAGTGTGATTTTCTCCAATATTTTTCTATTTTCTTTTGCTTAATTAAAGAAGTACTAGTTGGCAATATCTGACTGATATTTCCACCCACTAAAGATTGTGACTGACAGATTGAAAAGTATTGCTCAATTAGATTTGCAGTGTTGGTTTATTTCTCTGCTCATTTATTCTTTTTTCCCCTTTATTTAATTTTTATTAAGGTATTATTGATATACACTCTTATGAAGGTTTCACATAAAAAAAACAACGTGGTTACTACATTCACCCATCTTATCATGTCCCCCCCATACCCCATTGCAGTCACTGCCCAGCAGTGTGGTAAGATGCCACAGAGTCACTATTTGCCTTCTCTGTGCTACACTGTCTTCCCCATGATCCCCCCACACCATGTGTGCCAATCATAATACCCCTCAATCCCTTTCTTCCTCCCTCCCCACCTGCCCTTCCACACCCCTCCCCTTTGGTAACCACTAGTCCCTTCTTGGAGTCTGTGAGTCTGTTGCTGTTTTGTTTCCTCAGTTTTGCTTTGTTGTTATTCTGGAAATCATTTGGTAATTGCCTTTCTTCACCTGTCTTATTTCACGGAGTATAATATCCTCCAGCTCCATCCATGTTGTTGCAAATGGTACGATTTGTTTCTTTCTTAGGCTGAGTAGTATTCCACTGTGCATATGTACCACCTCTTCTTTATTCATTCATCTACTGATGGACAGTTAGGTTGCTTCCATATCTTGGCTATTGTAAATAGTGCTTCAGTAAACATAGGGGTGCATATGTCTTTTTGAATCTGAGAAATTATATTATTTGGGTAAATTCCTAGGAGTGGAATTCCCGGGTCAAATGGTATTTCTATTTTTAGTTTTTGAGGAACCTCCATATAGCTTTCCACAATGGTTGAACTAGCTTACATTCCCACCAGCAGTGGGGGAGGGTTCCCCTTTCTCCACATCCTCACCAGAATTTGTTGTTCTCAG
>JAVSCE010015049.1:0-13951 GCA_032199065.1 Smutsia gigantea | reverse complement strand
TTGTGCCAGTACCAAATTGTTTTGGTTACTGTGGCTTTGTAGTAGAGCTTGAAGTCAAGGAGCATAATCCCCCCAGCTTTATTGCTCCTTCTCAGCATTGCTTTGGCTATGTGGGATATTTTGTGGTTCCATATGAATTTTAGAACTATTTGCTTTAGTTCATTGAAGAATGCTGTTTGTATTTTGATAGGGATTGCATTGAATCTGTAGATTGCTTTAGGCACGACGGCCATTTTGACAATATTAATTCTTCCTCTCCAAGAGCATGGGATGAATTTCCATTTATTAGTGTCCTCTTTAATTTCTCTTAAGAGTGTTTTGTAGTTTTCAGGGTATAGTTCTTTCACTAACTTGGTAAGGTTTATTCTTAGGTATTTTATTCTTTTTGATGTGATTGTGAATGGAATTATTTTCCTGATTTCTCTTTCTGCTAGTTCATCATTAGTGTATAGGAATGCAAAAGATTTCTGTGTATTAATTTTGTATCCCGCAACTTTGCTGAATTCAGTATTATATCTAATAGTTTTGGAGTGGATTTTTAGGGTTTTTTATGTACAATATCATGTCATCTGCCAACAGGGACAGTTTGTGTTCTTCCTTGCCGATCTGGAAGCCTTTTATTTCTCTGTGTTGTCTGATTGCCATGGCTATGACCTCCAGAACTATGTTGAATAAAAGTGGAGAAAGTGAGCATCCTTGTCTTGTTCCCGATTTTAGATGAAAAGCTTTCAGCTTCTCCCTGTTAAGTATAATGTTGGCTGGGGGTTTGTCATATATAGCCTTTATTATGTTGAGGTACTTGCCCTCTATACCCATTTTGTTGAGAGTTTTTATCATGAATGGATGTTGAATTTTGTTGAATGCTTTTTCAGCATCTATGTAGATGATCATGTGGTTTTTGTCCTTCTTTTGTTGATGTAGTGGATGATGTTGATGGATGTTCTAATATTGTACCATCTTTGCATCCCTGGGATGAATCCCACTTGATCCTGATGGATGATGTTTTTGATGTTTTTTTGAATTTGGTTTGCTAATATTTTGTTGAGTATTTTTGCATCTATGTTCATCAGGGATATTGGTCTGTAATTTTCTTTTTTTGTGGTGTCTTTGCCTGGTTTTGGTACTAGAGTGATGTTGGCCTCATAGCATGAGTTTTGGAGTATTTCCACCTCTTCTACTTTTTGGAAAACTTTAATGAGGATGGGTATTAGGTCTTCACTAAATGTTTGGTACAATTCAGCAGTGAAACCATCTGGTCCAGTGGTTTTGTTCTTAGGCAGTTTTTTGATTACCAGTTCAATTTCTTTGCTGGTAATTGGTCTTTTCAGATTTTCTGTTTCTTCCTGGGTCAGCCTTGGAAGGTTGTATATTTCTAGAAAGTTGTCCATTTCTTCTAGGTTATCCAGTTTGTCAGCATATAATTTTTCATAGTATTCTCTCATAATTCTTTGTATTTCTGTGGTATCCGTAGTGATTTTTCCTTTTTCATTTCTGATTCTGTTTATGTGTGTAGAACCTCTTTTTTTCTTGATAAGTCTGGCTAGGGGTTTATCTATTTTGTTTTTTTTCTCAAAGAACCAGCTCCTGCTTTAATTGATTTTTTCTATTGTTTTATTCTTCTCAATTTTGTTTATTTCTGCTTTAATCTTTATTATGATCCCTCCTTCTGCTGACTTTGGGCCTCATTTGTTCTTCCTTTTCTAGTTTCATTAATTGTGAGTTTAGACTGTTCATTTGGGATTGTTCCTCTTTCCTGAGGTAGGCCTGTGTTACAATATATTTCTCTCTTGGCACAGCCTTCTCTGCATCCCACAGATTTGTGGTGTTGAATTATTGTTGTCACTAGTCTCCATATATTGCTTGATCTCTATTTTTATTTTGTCATTGATCCTTTGATTATTTAGGAGCATGTTATTAAGCTTCCATGTTTTTGTGGGATTCTTCATTTTCTTTATATCATTTATTTCTAGTTTCATACCTTTGTGATCTGAGAAGCTGGTTTGTACAATTTCAATCTTTTTGAATTTGCTAAGGTTCTTTTTGTGACCTACTATATGATCTATTCTTGAAAATGTTCCATGTGCACTTGAGAAGAATGTGTATCCTGTTGCTTTTGGATGGAGTGTTCTGTAGATGTCCATTAGGTCCATCTGTTCTAATATGTTGTCCAGTGCCTCTGTCTTTACTTGTTTTCTGTCTGGTTGATCTGTCCTTTGGAGTGAGTAGGTGGTGAAGTCTCCTAAAATGAATGCATTGCATTCTATTTCCCCCTTTAATTCCATTAGTATTTGTTTTGCATATGTAGGTGATCCTGTGTTGGGTGCATATATATTTATAATAGTTATATCCTCTTGTTGTACTGACCCTTTTATCATTATGTAATGTCCTTCTTTGTCTCTTATGACTCTCTTTGTTTTGAAGTGTATTTTGTCTGATAAAAGTACTGCAACTTCTGGTTTTTTCTCCCTATTAGTTGCATGAAATATCTTTTTCCATCCCTTTACTTTCAGACTGTGTATGTCTTTGGGTTTGAAGTGAGTCTCTTCTAGGCAGCATATAGATGGGTCTTGTTTTTTTATCCATTCATTGACTCTATATCTTTTTATTAGTGTATTCAGACCTTATACATTTAGGGTCATTATAATAGGTATGTACTTATTGCCATTGTAGGCTTTAGATATATGGTTACTACCAAAGGTTCAAAGGTAGTTCACTTATCTAACAGTCAAATTTAACTCACTTCCTATGCTATTACAAACACAATGTAAAGGTTCTTTTTTTATTTCTCCTTTTCTTTTCTTCCTCCTCCATTCTTTGTATGTTATGTATCATATTCTCTACCCTTTTTCTATCCCTTGGGTGACCTCTATTTGGACTTTGGAATACTTCCATCTATAGGCGTTCCTCAAAAATTCACTGTAGACAAGGTGTGTGGGGGGTAAATTCTCTCAGCTTTTGTTATCTGACAATTGTTTAATCCCTCCTTCAAACTTAAATGATATCCTTTCCAGGTAGAGTATTCTTGGTTTGAGGCCCTTCTCCTTCGTTGCATTAAATATATCATGCCACTCCTTTCTGGCCTGTAAGGTTTCTGTTGAGAAATCTCATGATAGCCTGATGGGTTTCCCTTTGTGTGTGATCTTTTTTCTCTCTCTAGATACTTTTAAAACTCTGTCTCTATCCTTGATCTTTGCCATTTTAATTATTATATGTCTTGATGTTGTCTTCCTTGAGTCCCTTGTGTTGGGAGATCTGTGCACCTCCATGGCTTGAGAGACTATCTCCTTTCCCAGATTGGGGAAGTTTTCAGCAATTAGCTCCTCAATGACATTTTCTATACCTTTTTCTCTCTCTTCTTCTGGTACCCCTATAATGCGAATATTTTTCCGTTTGGATTGGTCACACAGTTCTCTCAATATTCTTTCATTCTTAGAGATCCTTCTTTCTTTCTGTGCCTCAACTTCTTTGTATTCCTCTTCTCTAATTTCTATTCCATTTACCATCTCTTCTACTACATCTAATCTGTTTTTAAATTCCTCCATTGTATGTTTGATTTCAGATATAGAATTTCTTAATGATTGAATGTCCAACTTAATTTCATTCCTGAGGTCTTGAATATTTTTCTGTACCTCCATAAGCATGTTTATAATTTTTATTTTGAACTCTCTTTCAGGAAGATTGTTGAGTTTGCTTTCATTTGGCCCTCTCTCTGGGGTTTGTGAGATTTTGTTCTGAACCATGTTCTTTTGACATTTCTTATTTCTGTGTGGTGCCCACTAGTGTGCAGAAACTCTAGTTTCTGGAGCTGCTTAGCCCCTAGAGTGAGGTTGTGGGTCATGAGGGAGTGGAGTTTGTGCCTGGGGGGAGGAAAGGTCTGTTTCCTGATTCCCATCTGCGGTGCCTGTCCCCAGTGTCAGAGCCAGTGGGCTGAGCACACAGGTGTAAGCCTCTGTGCTTGGTGTCTCTAACTGTTGTACATGGGGCCTCGCTCTGGCAGGCCTAATGCAAGCGCAGTGACTGCCCATTTGCAAGCTGGTGCTGTAAGGCCAGGAGGAAGGCTAGTCAGGCTGCATGTCACAGTGGGGGGCCTCAGAGCCGTGCAACCAGCCAGGGGGATGGAGCGCCTGAAGCTCCTCAAATTTCCCAACCTGTTGGGCAGAGTGTGCTCAGACAACCTTGTCCAGCTCTCCCTTGTCCCACACAGCAAGCTCCGTGCAACCCCTGCCCCTTCAGCAGTGCTCCTGCTGCTAGGAAGCCTCTCAGACCGCCTGCCTTTCCTCTGTCATAGAGCGGCTGGATGTGGATCCTGCCCTTCACAAATGGCTGGAATGTCAGTCTCCCAGGCCCTCCACCTCTCCCAGCTCCCCAGCCTCCAGAGCACCAACCAGAGTAGGTTACTGCTCACATACCAGATCTCCAGAGCTGAGTGTTCAGTAGTCCCAGGCTTCCACTCCCTCCCCTCTCCATTTCTCTTTCTCCAGCCGGTAAGCTTGGGTGGGGGAAGGACTTGGGGCTCACTGGATCAAGGCTTTTGTACATTACCCTGTTTCATGAGGTCTGCTCTGTTCGTGATGTCTGTATGCAGTCTGGTTCAGCCTTCTTTCGTGTTGCTGTTTTAGGGTTAGTTGTATTAATTAACTATATTTTCGTACCATTTGTGGTTTTGGGAGGAGTTCTCTGTCTCACCTCTCACACCACCATCTTGAGTCCCCAAAGATTAGTATTTTTTTATGAAGAGAATGCTTCTGTTTGGCAATTCCAACATAATAATTATGTATTGCACAGAGAATTACACAAAGCTTATATTTGTGGTTTGAGTGAAATATTTACTTTGGCTTTGATTTTTTCTTTTTCTTTCTATTCCCTCCAATTTAAACTTTGCCAATAAAACGAAAAGGTCATCATGACCCAAATAATATTTTATTTTAGCAGTTTTATACATTCAGGGCTCAACCTTAATCTCCACTTTTCTGTTATAAAAATCTTATTGAGCTTGCTTTTGGCAAGGCAGAATGTGCCTTTGACTTTAGACATTGTACACTAATATAATAAATGACTTTTTTAGAAAAACAAAGCAAAAAGTCAAATTATATTGAAAATTAGAAGCCAAGGAATTCAATCAAACACAATATTCCAGGTTTGTACATTAGACCATGTTTATGAAAGTTTAAAAACTTAAAAAGGCAAATAAATACATAAAAATAACAACTTTGTTTCTATTCAGTAAGTTCAGTACTGTGAACTGAAAACCACTGCTCTCTTGTAATAAAATCTGCTTACTGATACTTCTCAGAACCTACCACTGCTGCCGGGTATGACTTACCATGCATATAATTCACTGGGAAACAAAGATAATAATAGATCTCTTAAAATGGTATGTTTGTTATTGTGAACAACTGAAAGGGTGTACAAAATTTGGGGGAATTGATGAAACTTTCAAGTTTCATCATAAGTTTCACCTTCTCATGTTAATAATGATTGGGAGTAATTTTTAGTTTCTGTTTTTCCCTACTCTTTGTTACTTGAATCATCTAGATACATGTGCATTATCTTTAATATTTCATTAAGTATGTAGTGCACACCAAGCAGAGGAAAGCGAAGCAAGGACTCCCAATGTTGGAGCCGTGCTAGGCACAGCATAAGGGATACACAGAGGCATCCCCTACTCCTGCTACGAGAATTTAAATCTCTCAATGTCCTTTTCCTTTAATATTTGTTTCTAAAAGGACTATTTAGAGTGTAATGTAAATAAATGATTGCACATATTACCAAATTAAGAGTCATTTTTGTTAATAGTTTCATCACTAGTGAGTTAATGGGAAGGCAAATACCTTCTTTAAAAAAGTTCCAGGTGTAGCAGTTGAGCTTTTTCCGTGTAGTAACAGTTTTTTTGGTGTTTTGTTTTTGTTTGATAGGGGCAAGCCAATACCTCAGAAGTCCTTTCCTTTACCTTTTCATCTTTCTATATGTGTTTAGATGTGATCCTTATTAATAGATATGGACCAATTTGCTTTTGCTTTTGCCCTTTTAATTCCATATAGCATTTTTTGCTTTTAGCTAGAGAGATTAGTCCATGTATAATATTATGATTAGAGAATTGTTTGAATTCATTTCCAAAATCTTTAGTGTTTCACATTTTACCTGATTTGTAGCTTTACCCACTCTTTGAATTATAATTTCAAATATATAGATAGATAAATAGATTATACACACACACACACACACACACACACACACACACACACACACGTTCTTTTTCATTTATAAAAATTGTATTTGACACCTGTTCCAGGTTGGTTCCTCAAGAAGTGAATATAGAGATGGAGTTTTAATATTATTATGTTAATTAGGTGTTATCATCCGTGAAAGAAAGGAGGTGCAAGCAGAACTGGGCAGAGGAAGAAATGGAAATGTGATGCAGGTCTGGCAAAGATTCAGCCAACCTTGGCCTTTACACCCCCACCTGGCTCAATCAGCAGCTCCAGGTTAACTCTGGGAGGACACAGCTTCAGCTAAACGGGTTCCCTGCAGGTAACCCCATCTCAGCTGGACACTGTCTGCTCAATTCATTCCCACAACTGAATACTATTCTTTCTTCAGAGGATCTAGCAGCTCAACTCTGCGCACACAGTTCCTTTCAAAACTTTGATAGGCTCTGGTTCCTTTGTTAGGCATTTATTTTATTCTAAAAATCATACTCTATATTTGTGTTTCAGGATTTCATTTTTATAGCTATGATTCTGTGTAATTTGTGTTTTCCCTTGTAAATTTAAGGATTTGTTTCATTATGAATTCATATTTCTTGAAGCTTCATCTAAGACAACTTTTTGAACACTGAGTTTCAAGTACAACTATCCATAAAGGGTGTTTGCTTCTCCCAGGAAACTGAAGTCAAAAACTAATTTACTTAGTTTTTCCTTGGTGGAATGGGAGTACATACAGGTAAAGTGGTTCAAGACCTTTACCTGTTCGAGTATGGTTTGGAACTTCACGGAGAAGACTTTTAATTTTTTTTTAGCTTCACCCAGAAAAGGCCCAGCCTAGTGTGTATTTCCACCACATCTTGTGAGGCAGCTTATTTTCCATTCACACCTGTAGAGCAAATACATTACACATGTCCTGATTTCCAACTATACTGGACACTCTCCTCAGACTTAGGTTTTGTTAAGTTATACATTTTACTCATTTATGAGGTGGGAGCAAATTGTTTTATATTTTGACATTTGTATCCTAATTTTTATAGTCCTCCATTGGGTTTTACTTAGTAGGAAAATAACACACATAAATGTTGAAAGTATCTATTGTTTTCACAAATATTAATGTATTTTTAAGATGCAAGTTAGGTTATTATTAATCTATCATAGACATAAATGACAGGTTTCTAAAATATCAAAGATAGTCAACTAATATCTACAGAATAGACTAACCTCTAATTTCCCTTAGGAATAACAATGTAAGTTTTACATTAATAGATTCATAGCTGCTTATTGTTTGAGATGGAAATTATCTATTCAGTGATCATATTATTTTACTGCCATTATATCAGCAACAATAATATATTGTTAGTTATGAAATCTTTGCTTTTTCTTTTTAAATTTACACACACATACACACACACACAAACATACCCACATCCTAGGAAAAAATCTTATTTTAGTAGCTTCTATTTATATATGTGATTAACATAAATTATACATTTTGTTTAAACACTAGATCATATTCATTTATAAGAAAACTATGATTTCTTGTTTTACCATCATTTGCATTATTGTTACCACACAAATGGATAAGCTGCTAATTTTAATAAATATAAATGTGCTAGATATTATATATTTAAAACACAGTTGGACTAGATATCTACACTTTTCTAGAAATCCCCTCAAATTTAGTAAAAACTTATTTTTCTGGCAGATAACTATTCAGAAACAAAAGAGTAAATACAAATTGTCAAAATAAATCTCCCAAGTCAATGTTAAATATACAGAAGTCCAGGGCACAGATAAGCATTGTTAAAATTGCATTTGGGAAGGAATTTTGCCTTTCCTAGTTTTGCTAACTCTGAATAAACAATTATGTTTTGTAAAAATTATGTAGACTTTATCCAGCCTATGTCTCTCTCTGGAAATTAATTTGGAATTTTATGGATGGGAGAGAAAAATACCATTTATTACATATGAGATTTTTGAATCTATTACTCTTTATTTCACTTCTGCAATTTATTCACACTATTCATAATAAAGTGACTGTGTCATTTCTGGAAGAATTTAGGAAACTGTACGGCAATTGATAATTGTTAATACTATTACATTATGCATTATAACATATTTCATAGTATAATATACTAATATATTAATATATACTATAATAATAATAATATAAACATGAATAGTATTACCTAAATACATTAACTCAAATTGAAAGGATTTATCATAATATATTCTAAAATGAAATTTCTAGTACTTCTTTAAGTTGCTTTTACAAATCCTCTGTATGTGAGCCTAAGGGAATAATTCCCTTTCTTGCCAGGTTTAAGTTCTTACCAGTTATTTTTCTTTATTATCCAAGTTTCACTGAACCTCTTCTAAGAGTGACTTAATGATCTTTTCTCCCTACTCTTAGATATCAGCCATAATATCATTTTCTTTTGCAAGTCTTTCTCTACATTTTCAGTAAGTTCATAATTTTTGCTATAAGCTCACTTATTACAAAATACATTCTTGAACCATGCTATCACTTCAGGGAATTGATTATTCCTTCATTATTTTAAAAATATGAACTATTAATTTCTTATCAGTTCAGAAGAGCTTTCCCTTTTAGTGAGGTGTAGGACCTCAGACTGACTCAAATCTGATTCTGCCATACTTTGTATCCAGGATTCCTGCTCTGCCAAGGAGATCATCAATTCAGAAGTGGTAAAAATGACAAGGTATTCAATACCAGACTCTTACTGGTTATATCTGATTTTGAAATTTCAAATGTTCCAGATAATGACCTGTCCATCATTTCTTCAGGAATTGAGTATCTATAGATGAAATGAGGCAGTCTACTTTTCTCTGATCTGGCTCTCACCTGACGTTTCACTGTAAAAATGGTAAGTAAGCTTATATCTGGCCTGGACATTATTATAAGTAACCTGTAAATAAAATACACACTATCTGTATTTCTCACGTGTGATTGTAAATGCTTTCATAAAAGAAGGTGGCTTAATTTAATTAAGATTTTTCTAGAATTGTAGGGGAATGTTTGAAGTCTTAGCACCAATGCTGTCTTCTCAGAGAGACTTGACTGACCACTCTCCACCTACTTCAGTTTCTCTTTTTTCATCTTCTTTCCTACATCATATGAATCAACATTGGTATTTTATCTATTTGTTATTTACTTATTGCCTTTCTTCTTCAATTAAAATGTAACCTCTTTGAGGACGGGGAGACACATTATCTAACTTGTGCACCAAAATATATCCACTACCCAGGACAGTGACACACATAGCAGGTGTTCATTAAATATCTGAACAAACAAACATTTATAAGATGGAGTAAATGCACAAAGGCTGCATATTGGACTGTTAAGAGTGTTAGGAAATCCAGGAGTGTTATTTTGGCAACTAGGAACTCACTGAAAACTTAGTGAATATTGATTTAGGCCATATTTTACCTCCCAAACTTACTAAATAGCCAGTGCTCTGTGAATTTGTGTTGGTTGAATAATTGGGAATGTGAATGAGTGGGTAAATATGCTCTCTGTGGCTGTCTGCTGATTTCTCTTTGCCTTTCATTCTCCTACATTTGAGTGCATACTTGGGTTAAAAATTAATTAAAAGGACCTTCAGTTTCTCCCATACCTCAATCATATCTGTAATGGAGCTCACGATGTATCTTTTTATCTTTTTTTTTCTTTTTAGTTTTCTTTGAGATGAATAAGAGCTAATCCTGTGGGGTTTTTGGGGGGTCTGGGGTGTTGGCTGGCTGTTTGCATTTTCAATGGCTAATCTTACAATTAAAGAAATGAATTTTATTTTTTCCTGGGGGAAGATAACAAATATGAGAATAAATAATAGTAAATATATATTTTTCCATGTATATTTCTATATATGGTCTACTTATTTTTTTTTAGAATTTCATCTATACATAATCTTATGAAGGTTTCACATGAACAATATTGTGGTTTCAACATTCACCATATTATCAAGTCCTCACTCACTGCAGTCACAGTCTATCAGTGTATTGTCTACTTATTTTTAAGTAAATTTGGAAAATGTGGGGAATCTCTTATTCTAAATTATAAAAATAATGCAACAAGTACAATAAAAGCATGAAAATATATTGATAAATCACCCCTACTCCTCCTTCCCTGAAAGACTACTTTTCTTTTTATTCTTTTAAATTTCTTCTACTTTTTACTCATATATATGCATATTTTCTTTAAATTTATAATCAGTAATCACACACACATCTGTATTTTGTTTTAAAAAATTACTATGGCTTAACTGTTTTTCCATATAGACACATGGATTATAACTAGAGGTACTAACTGCTAACTATTCTAGTCATTGGATTCATTTCTGTATTTCTAAGTAATTAGTTCTATATTGTTGAATTTTGTTGGTTTAAATAAGGGAATGATGAACATGTATGGCTGTTCCTATTCTTGAGTTATTTCCATGTGATAAATTCTTTTAAGCAGAATCACAAAGGTCAAAGACAAAGAACAATAATTTAGCTCAACTAACTTTGTAAATATTTTGGTGTTGCTAAATTTTTACTTTTTAACATTGCATACTTCATCTCTGATCCTATACTATAAAGTATAATTGCTAATTATTCACATAATTCTAAACTACAATGACCTGATCATGTTAGTAAGAGCAAAGGTGTTTGAATATATTCTATTTAAGATGTAACATGGGCATTTTACTTTTATTTAAAGAATTGGATATGACATAGGCTACTCTCTGAAAAATATTAATTATCTAATAATGGGATATTGGGGAGGACTAACATTGTTTAATACAGCTTTAAAGAAGTAGTTTTATATATTTAAATTAGTTTCAAATATATCCTTACAAATGAAATAATTATACAGATAATTTTCTTTATTCAAATTATGAAGCTAGAGTATATATTATTTGGAGATTAAAAGAAGAAAACTTATTTGTGATAAATCTTAAAATATTCTCTAGTAAGAATATCAATCCAACAATCCAAATTCATAATAGTTAGAAAAAAAAAGAAAAATAAAAAACAATAAAAAGTGATCTTTTACTTGTGTCAAGTCTTTTCTGGCATACATTTAACTTTATACTTGATCTGATCAACTAAGATATTTTACCATGAGAAAGTAATGCTTTCTTGATTCTTACAAATTTCACACATAGGAGAGCCAAATGCTTTACCATTCAATTTATCACTCTGAAATGGATAAACATATTTTTGCTGGCAGTGTTTCTCCCCCATCTTCCATCATACCTAGATCATTTTATGTCTTCCCTTTATCACAGATCAATAGCAAGAGGAATTGACAGAACGTTATGGTTTCTGTTGTTCAATATCCTCTCCAAAGAAGCATTTTTATTATTATTTTACTACCTCAAAGAAGTGGTAAATATATATTTAAAACATTGTATATATAGACGGAAGAGAAATTTTGTGAAATTAAATAAATTTGGCCTCAATTAAAAAGCACGTTATGAACAAAGCAAAAAAATAGAAAATTACTTACTTTATGGGTTTATTCCTTTTTCAAATACATCATTATAAATTGAAATTTTACTCACTATAGAGTTTTAGTGGTTTAACTTTAATAAGGTATTTATAAATTCCATTTTAATTTTTGTAAGGAAAATTTAAATCTTATGTGAAATGTTTAAGAGATAGCAGTACAACAACCAAATATTTTCACAAATCTGACTTTCAGATCTATCAGGAAATATCCAATATCAAATTGCTTATAACTTCTTTGACATAGAATAAGACTGCTTTCCTATATTCATGCTTTCTATATCTATCTCCAGAAAAATAGATAACTTAATTCTCTAGATCTATAATAGGGAGGAAAGCCATTAAAATTAGGGTCATTAGATGTTTCAAATATGGTGTGTAGCCTTGATAAATCTTCCGTTTGTGACAAAGAACAATTGACCGCATCCTAGCTTCTAGCATGTCAACTTTCATGTAAAGGAACATGTTTCATAAATAATTTTTAAACTTGTTAAGATAAAAGGTTATTTTGGGAATATTCTGAAAAATTCTTTCTTCTCTGAGATCCTGATAAAAAGAAAAAGAATGAATATTGGGCCCAAATGGAAATCTACTACTTACTGTATGATATTAATAAATGAATTAATCCAGTGCACCTCAAAATATACTACTCCTATCTTGTTAGCTGGAGAACAAAGGGTTTACCTCATCACTGAGCTCCTTTGTTGGATTCACCCACTAAAACAGCATCCAAGATTTTCAAATCAGGGAAACACAAGGAAATGGGATAGGAAAGAATGCCTTCAGCCACTGCTGAAAGGTTCCAAGGTTGATGCCTTATTTAAAATAACCTATAGAAAACCTCAGTATTATTTGGCTGATTTGACGTAATTAATATTTTCTATAAGTTTATGGGAATAAAATATGTAAAACATTGGCAGTTCTGCTTGCTCATGGATTTAGCTAATAAATTTAATGTCATTGTGAAATGCATGTCTCACTGGTTTGCATTTAATTGTTTTATTTTTCTGATAAGAGAATTCAAGAAGTTTCCACATGTTTTAATTAGGTAGGTAGGCCAAACAGTGCAAAAATATTGATCATCACATGAATGTATTTTAAATGAAACACATTAGATTATGTAAATAGGATTTTAAAAATAACACACTGTCAAAATACATTAGCTAACTATTCTAGTTAATTTTTCTCAGCTCAAGTTCAATTATTATTATTATTTTTGGAATAGAAAAGTTTACTTTAAGCAATAAACACTATCTGAATCTATACTGGAAAAAACACAAAACAAAAT
This sequence comes from Smutsia gigantea, assembly GCA_032199065.1. NCBI lineage: Eukaryota > Metazoa > Chordata > Mammalia > Pholidota > Manidae > Smutsia > Smutsia gigantea. Next base: position 946 of record JAVSCE010015049.1, on the reverse strand, counting down.
ACAAAAACCTCAGTTGGGGCTTGTGTATTTCCTCACTTTGCTAACTGTTATCATTAGTAACCTTATATAGATTAACCTTAATAATCATATATAATTTCCCTAATTATAATAATGGAGCAAACATAGTCTTTTCTTCTGGAGCATATAGAGGAACAGAATAAAAGCAGTGTTTAATAAAATTGCAGATGTTATAGTTGTTTGTAATCTAAGCAGCTACACTGCAAACATAAACTAACTCACAGAAATGTGTCCCAATGCAAAAGCTGTAAAACAAGATAAAACTATTTTTATCCTTTCTCTGTTTCTTTGAAATATTTTTATGAATTGGGTTGTAAAGTTTTGTGTTGTTGCCTTCTGTTTATATCTTAACCCCTCAATTCACTGTAATTAATTTTACCTTAAAGAGGCAATTGACTTTTAAATGTTTTTAGAAAATCAGAAAAATAACCTTTGTATTTATCCATAATTTCCAGTGTTCTTCTTTCTTGGTGAAGATCCAACTTATAATATGGTATCATTTTGTTGTATTTGAATAAAACTTCCTTTACAATTTCTTATAGTGCAGGCTAGCTGGGGACAAATTTCTAAGCTTAAATTTTTCTAAGAATAGCCTTTTTTTTAACCTTCACTTTTAAAGGAATTTTTAGCTGGATATAGATTGACTTTTCCCTTTTAACATTTTAAAATTGTCAATCCATTGTCTTTGACCTTCACCATATTAGGTGAAAAGTCTGTAGTCATTCTTTCATATTTTCCTTCAAAAGGAATTATTATTCTCCATCTGGCTGCTTTTAAAATTTACTCTTTGCCATTGGTTTTCTTTGATTATGAGCTTCATAGACATAGCTTTATTTTTGTTTTATCTACTTTTTGTTTTTTGAGTCATCTGAATCTCTGGATTTATAATATTCATTAAATTTATAAAACTTTTGTTTCTTCAAACATC
>JAVSCE010015046.1:0-223222 GCA_032199065.1 Smutsia gigantea | reverse complement strand
CTTCATGAACATATCTCCCCGGGCAAGGGAAACAAAAGCAAAATGAACACGTTGGACTATATCAGGCTGAAAAGCTTCTGTACAGCAAAGGACACCATCAGTAGAAAAAGACATCCTACAGAATGGGAGAATATATTCATAAATGACATATCCAATAAGGGGTTGATATCCAAAATATATAAAGAGCTTATGCACCTCAACAAACAAAAAGCAAATAATCCAATTAAGAAATGAGCAGAGGATCTGAACAGATACTTCTCCAAAGAAGAAATTCAGATGGCCAACAGGCACATGAAAAGATGCTCCACATCCCTAATCATCAGAGAAATGCAAATCAAAACCACAATGGGATCCTCACACCAGTAAGGATGGCCAACATCCAAAATACAAACAACAAATGTTGGCGAGGATGTGGAGAAAAGGGAACTCTCCTACACTGCTGGTGGGAATGCAAATTAGTTCAACCATTGTGGAAAGCAGTATGGAGGTTCCTCAAAAAACTCAAAATAGAAATTCCATTTGACCCAGGAATTCCACTCTTAGGAATTTACCCTAAGAATTCAGCAATGCTGTTTGAAAAAGACATATGCACCCCTATGTTTATCGCAGCACTATTTACAATAGCCAAGAAATGGAAGCAACCTATGTGTCCATTAGTAGATGAATGGATAAAGAAGATGTGGTACATATACACAATGGAATGTTATTAAGCCATAAGAAGAAAACAAATCCAGACATTTGCAACAAGATGGGTGGAGTTAGAGGGTATCAAGCTCAGTGAAATAAGCCAGGTGGAAAAAGACAAGTATCAAATGATTTCACTCATATGTGGAGTATAAGAACAAAGAAAAAAACTGAAGGAACAAAACAGCAGCAGACTCACAGAGCCCAAGAATGGACTAACAGTTACCAAAGGGGAAGGGACTGGGGAGGATGGGTGGGAAGGGAGGGACAAGGGGGGGAAAGGGGCATTACGATTAGCAGATGTAATGTTGGGGGGGCATGGGGAGGGCTGTATAACTCAGAGAAGACAAGTAGTGATTCTATAGCATCTCACTATGCTGATGGACAGTGACTGTAATGGGGTATGTGGAGGGGACTTGATGATGTGGGGAGTCTAGTCACCATAATGTTGCACATGTAATTGTAGATTAATGATACCAAAATAAGGAAAAAAAGAAGCTAGCATCAAAAAAGAAGAAAGAAAAGTAGACAGGGAAAAAAATTATAAACCTTATGACTTCATATAAAGCATTTACTATAGCAAAATGCTTTATAGCAAAAGCAAGCTCCCAGTAACAGCAGTTGCTGTTTAGAAACAAACAATGCAGGGCTTGGGCTGCCTCAAAGCTTTAAGTTGAAATGCTGGAGAATTCTGACGGGAGAAAGAGAAATCTTACGATTTCTATAAATCTTGACCTCTCTTGCGTCAGTCTCCTTCTGTGAAAACAAGAATAATATAATGCCTACTTCAGAGAGTCGTTATGCTCATTCAGTGAGTTAGTATTTGTAAACTTTTGGAACTGCGTCTGAGCCCAATAAGCACCATTCAGGTATTCTCAGGGACTCTGGGTTTATTATGAAAGGTTCTGGGGATCCTGTTATTTGTCGTTTCTCCTCTTCAGGCAGATTCTTTGAGTCCACTGATGCTAGGAATAAACATGTGACCATCATTCTATGAGGCCTGGACTAGAAGCCAACTTCTCAGAATGGCTTCTTTGAACATGCTTGCCATACCCATTACCTTTATAAAGAATCTAAAGAAAATTACAAACTCTTCTCATGATTAACTTTCTCTTTCCAATTCCCATCACAATCATTTTGGCTCTGCTCCTGTCTGCCTAAGTTGCTCTCCGCCCTAACGTGGTGGCAGGTGATCTCTGTGCTGACAGCTCTCACGAGGATGACCACTTCTGCCTTTGATGCTCCTGCATTTCTCCAATTTAGGTTGTATGAGTGGGGCCCATAGGTGGACTACAGAGAAAAAAAGTCAGCAGACTTGAGGTGCAGTCCATCATGTGATTTTCTCGTTGTATAGCCTTGGGCAATGTACTTAGTGTCTCTGGATCCCAGATTCTAAATTTATGAAATGGGAAGTGATGCCATCGATAACCAGACTTATCACAGAGAACTGCAAATGAGCTAATATGAGTAATGATATCTCACAGATGTAAACTATTACTGTAAGTATCCTCACCATCCCATCCTGATTCTAGATAATGGGTCATTTGTTGATGTTTCAAACGAGGGAAGCCCTGCACTGTGAGGAAACTGGGCCAGCCTCCACCATTCCTGTGGGAGGACAGTAAAGGGAACAGCGATCGTTCGAGTTCACATCTTCCTGGTCTTTCTTTTTACTCCACCTCAGAGAGGGTACAAGAAGATGTTGCCTCCAGCCAAATCAGTCCAAAGAACCCTCACAATTCATCGGTGGAGTGACAAGTGCTCTAATGGGCGAGCCTCAGAGCTGAGCTGGGATATTACACGGCAGGGGAAAGAATAAAAAATGATCTGAAAGATCAACGAGGAAAAGGAGGATGGCTTCTTTTCATCTCAGAAAGAGAAACCACACAGGAGAGTCTTAGCAAAACTGCCAAGTAGGTACATTTCATGGGGAAACACTTTAGTTCCTCCCCTGCCACACTTCCATACCTTGCCTGGACTCTTCCTGGATTTTTCTGGTTCCCAGAATTAGCCATGTTGGCTTGGTAGGCCAGGCACAAACATAAAACATCCCCCAAACAGACACACTGCCATAAAAAGCTATGGAAATATTTTGGTACCATGGGAAAAATGAAAACTGAGTTTGACTTTCTTACACTAATTTTACAGCAAAAAACTGTCTTTATTTTGCATTGCATACTGGAGGCAATGGACCTTTATGTTTTCAATTCTTGGGGCTCCATGGTTCAGAAAGCATTGCCTCTGGCCTGTGCCCTGGTCCCTGGCCCACCTGGTCTCTCAGGGCCCTGATACAGATTGCTGAAGCTGATACCAAATGTTTATGACTACCAGTGCCTTACATGGAAGCTCCATTCAGAAAACCCATTTGTATCCTAATAAGGAGCTTTAGGGAGATAGATTATCATCTATCTATTGATCTTTGAGTCTGTCTTTGCAGGCTATTTTCATCTAACTCTCCAGTAACAAGTCTGGCAATAGGGCTGGTGGGTAAGGGTGGGGGAAACATCATTTGAGTCCTTTACTTTCCTTGATCTTCAGTTATCCACAGAAAGTAACCCCAGGCACCTTTCCGACTGTGCTCTTAGTTTACTTCTCTTCTACAGTCTGTACCCAAATATATAATTTTTCCTCTTCTTGGTTTGTAAATGACTCAGTCACTAGAGAAAAAAGCATAGTGATTACTAATAGGAGACACCACTAAAGTTCCAGCTGTGAACAGGAGAAATCCAAGATGACCCATCATCTAAATGTCAACGCAAACACCATGCCATTCAGAATGAAACAAGGAAGGCTGCGTGCAGACAGCCAGAATATATTACCAATTGCATATTTAGCTCAAGAACTCACAAATCTTTGCAAAGAAATTTAGGGGCTTCTCGCTTGATTAAATAGCTGGTGATGGAGGATTCAGTTGTTCCCCACAATAGTTGCATGCAAATGATAGATTCACATGGACTACAGCATGAGAGCCCTTAGGGGGCTGTACATTTTAAAGTAATTCTGCCATTGTTTTTGCATAGTAATTGGAAATGTACATTCTATTGGGATGTGATTCTTATTAGAGGAGAAGGTAGCTGCTCTCTGCTACAGGATTCTATTCATTTAGGGTCACAGGGACTTAAAAACAGAGGGAGAGTATGCATTTGTGCTCTAAATGGGGATCTGTATTAAACATCAGCAAATCTCTAGCCTGAATTAAAAGCTAACTTCTACTCTCTACTTTCATCTGCCTCTTTTCCAAGCTTCCTATTATTTATTTAGCCTGATCTGCTTTGTGAATAAGTGACTCCCTAATGACCAAGTAGTAACCAGAGTTAAATTAGTCATGTAAGAGCAGCAAATTAGTAAATGGCACCCCAGTTACCAGAGAAAGGCTATATAATGCAATGTGCTTAACGTACTATTATGATCTAGGAGCCTGGAGCTGTCCTGGGCAGAAGATGGCTCTCCGAAGTCCCACTCTCAATACAACATGGGACTTGGCCATGATGGAAAGCCATGGGGTCATCTAACCATACCCTCCCACCTGTTTCCCCTGTGCTGCCTGGATATTTGACTGAATTCTGGCCTAGGTCAGGGTGACAGAACACAGCTGACAGCCTCAAAGGGGAAGGTCAGGTATGTGACATTGCGAAATTCCATTAACATAAAGGAGGCCAATCAGCCAGTCACTTAGAGGAGGAAGGGAAACAAAAGTACTTTGCATTCTTGCTCAGCAATGGCGTTGATACAGGGACATTTCGTTAGAATTGCAGGATCTCTAGCCCCACCCAGACCCTGAGCCAGAATCTGCATTTTCACAAGAACCTCAGGATTTTCACGTACATTAATGTTTGAGAAGCACTGTCTTACCTTTCTAAATGGCAGCATCCAAAACACAGTGGCCCTGTGAGCCTTACTCAATCCTATAAGGAGAGTGCCTGCCTCAGAGCCTGGCACATGTAGGCACTCAAATATCTGTGAAGTGAATTGAATGGGAATGAAGAAAGGGAAGGAAAACAACGTCACGGCAACGTAAAATAACAGTGGCAGCACCAAAAGGGAGAAGAGGAGAGAGGGAGGACAAATCAAGTTCCGAAAGGAAAAAGGAAAATCAAAGGCAGCAGAAAGCAGGCGGGGTGAGGGTGGCGAAATGGGTTGGGGGTGGGGTGGGGGCACCCCCCGCGGCTGGGAGAGATGGGCTGCGGCCCCACCTATGGGCCAGAGTCCCCGGTGTGCCATCCTTTCCATGACCTTCATCACAAGTCTCTACCTCTCCCACCAGCCTTAGGATGCTGGCCCCCATCTTGCTCCACCAGGCCTGTTACCCATGGCTCTCTCTCCCCCACAGCATTATCAGGTTACTTTAAAGCTGAAGCCTAAATGCACAAACGTCAGCTCTTTACAACACCCTTAAAGTTCTGAATCGTAAAGTTCAGGACCCTAAATATTAAGAGAGAATAGTTAATGTGTCTGTAAAACAAACAAACAAAAACAATAACTCAACAACAAAGCCTGCTGTGCATGTGGATTCCCTTCCCTCTGGTCTGTGCGGGAGAATGCGGCCATACACTCAGGCAGCAAACTCGGTGCCATAACCCCGAGGAATATGGAGAGGAGGGTGTGTCTGCTTAGGAACGTCTGGGTTTCCCTTGACATGACAAGATGAAAAAGAATATTCAGCCCCAAATCAGCTTAATCCAAATATCTGGTTGCGTTCAATTTCTTAATTAGATTGGTATAGGAAATCACAAGCTGAGTGTGTTTGCTGTAGTAAGATGCTTTTCATAATGATAATGGCTAATATTTACTGGGATCATGCAGACACTGTGCTAAGCATTCATCTGCAGGATTTCATTCAGTTCTAAAAACAACCCAATGAATCAGGAACTATGATCATCACCCTTTTTGTATGTGAGCACATAGAAGTGCAGAGAGGTTAATAATGTACCAAGGATCACACAGCTGATAGATAAATAGGGAGTAGAAAATACAGGACCCAAACCCTGGTCTTTTTTATTATAGGCTAGGGCTCTTAACCTCTCCGCCATCCTGTATCTCTCTTAGGTTCTTAAGAGAAATAGGGAGAGAGACACAAGGGTCACTGATAGGAAAGACAGACTAGAAGATGGCAAATTCCTGTGTGGGTAGGACTTACACACACTGCATAAAGAGAAAAGGCTTTTGAGGAGGGTGATGGTTTTATAGAACTATTTGCAAGGTTGGATTCACCTCTTCTGGCTACTCAGAGACAATTTTTTAGACTTCAAGAGTCATTTAGCAAATGGATCTTAGTGACCTGAGGAAAGAAAATGCTGTTCTTAAGGAGGAATAATGTATTATTTTCCTCTGGTAGGATCAGAGCTACCACTGATTTGAGAAGAGAGATGCTCTCTAAAAATCCAGCAAGATGAGACAATGAGGGAGAGTCACAACTCTGTTTTTTATGCCTCTTCTTTCTAGGCCTGATTAGCCCGGTCCACCGATTAGTATGACTCCATGTAAAATGTCATCACCATTTCTCTGATGTGGCCAAGATCGCAGTGCAGGGGTTTCTGTTATCTAGTTTGAGTAACTTCTCTGACTCCATTTTTGTGGCTAGGCTGAAGCATACTTCTTCCTGCAATGCAGTTTAATAATTAAAAGAAAAAAAAACCCTAGAAACTAAAAGTAGCATTTGAAAATTTGCCATGCATATAATTGTATTATGATTGGGGCTTCCAAAATAAGTCATGGCATTTATTTATTCATGCACCACATACTCTGTGGTCCCCTGGGAGAAGAACTGTTTAAATTAAGATGTATTACAAGACAGAACCCAGTGTCTTATGCCCTCACTCACAGTTCACCAGCACATAGCATTGACCTAAGACCTGCTCTCTTGTATTCTGGCCTTGGCTCTGGACAGTTTTACACACTGTTCCCCCAAATTCTCTCCAATTTTAAAAAGCTATTATTATTACATATACTTCAATTTTATTTTCCATTCATTTCTAGCAAGAAAGACCTAGTAGCTGGATGGGGGAGAGAAACACCAAAAAGGAACTCACAGTACATGAAAATATAAATTAAAATCCTCTGTGCTTTATTATAATTTCCATTCTAAAACATGTGCATAATTCATGATAGGGGATAAAGGGAAAGGATCGGATGTAGGGCTGGGGACCAACTTTTTAAATAATGACTAGTGCCGTGAAAGCAGAAACTTTTTTTCTAATGAGTCAAGAGTGTGAGAGAGAACCCCAAAGAGGCGGTGTCAGGACGATCTTTCACCTTTACATCTTTGGAAACAGGGAGAACAACAGAGAAGTTAACCCTTTAAACTTTCAGAAAGGACTGCACATTTAATGAACTAAAATGTCAAATATTTGAAACTTTTATCAAATCTTGCTCTTTTGCTTAACACACAAGATAGTGTTAAAAAAGTACTCAGTAGATATTCATATCCATAACCTTACCTTTTTACAAGTTAAAAAAAAAAGGCATGGACCTCTATGGGGTTGCCTAGCCTGCCAGTTTACTACATTTCCACATTGCCCAAGGACAAGATTCACCTTCAGGAGGCGAGACCTTGACCCAGCCAAAGGGAAATGGCCACAGTAAGAGCAGGCCCTTCTTCTTCATGGACACAAGTGCAAACTTTAATGAATCCTCTCCCTCCACCCTGCGCCCCAGACCGCGGTGGGGAATCTGAACGCACCTGCTGCGTCTCCCTTCATATCACGTTGCTGGTATGAAAAATAGTTTGCTATTTTGGAAGCCCCTGGCAGCCACAGTGAATCACCAAGGGCCCCAAGCTCGTTTATCTTGTGTCAGAAGCGAAGCCAAATGAACGCCACCTCGCCCAGCACCTGAAGAATGGGAAGAAGCTCGGAGAGAGTAAAAATAACCAAGGGCTCAGGGAAATGGTGCCGAGAGGAGAGGCCTGTGCAGGTTAAGTAGGGCTTCTCACAACCCGCTCCAACTTTTCAGGACACGGCATTTTGCGACAAGAAGTGGAGAGCTTTTCCCACAAGGAAGCAAACTGTGGAGGTCTAGTCTGGGATGCAGGGGGCTGTTCCTGCCCAGTTTTATCCAGTCCTGGAAATCTGGGGCTCTTATGGGAGGAACTGGAACTCCCAGTGGCATCCAGGCCATTTTTACCTGGGGTCGGCATGGCTTGGACTGGAGGTGTGGGAACAAACGAGTGGCATTCCTAAGGCCAGGACACGTCAGTTCATCCATCAAGCATCACATTCCCTCCCCATCTTTCAAAGCAGAGAATTGCTGAGGCTGAGATCGTGAGACTGGGGCTGAACTAATAGGCGTTTTGTTCTGTTTTTAAAAAACAGAGAAAGAGAGAAAGAAGAGTTGCTGGGGAAGTCTTACTGCAGAGACTGAGCTAGTGCTGGACTTTTAAGAGCAGATAGGATTGAGATTGGAGAAGATGAATGATGAAATTCTATCAGTTGGGGGGAAAAGTAAAAACAAATAGTAGTTGTGAGAATGAGGTTGCTCTGGGCAGACTTGAGCAAGCAGGTGAGGTTCTAGCCAACATGTGCACACATTCTTGGGCCTTCTACCAAACCTACCTCATCAGAATCTCAGGGGCCCAGGAATCTATGTTTCACGTGTTCTCCAGGTGTTTTTTGTGAACACTAAATCTGAGGTCTATAGACTGACGACAGAATGTCAAAACCCATCTGACTGGAGAAGGTGGTGGCCTGGGGAAGACCCAGGCTCTGCACACAGGAAGCTGAAGCTTGTTCGGCCACATAAACTGTGAAAATCTTGAACTCTCTTCCTGCTTTGTTCTTCTGTCCTCACTGTCCTCTTGGGGAACAGGTAAGGCAGGGTTGCTGTTTTCCCCTAGTCCCAAAACCCATAATATTGGTAAGTTTGTAACAGACATGAGAAAATAACTGGGGTTTTGTACAAATGCTGCTGGCCTAAGATTATAATGGGCCAGCAAAACCTCTCAGAAGTTGATAAATATGTGATTTTTTAAAAGTTTATTTTGATATCATTAATCTACAATTAAATGAGCAATATTATGGTGATTACACTACCCCCTTCATCAGGTCCCCCCCACCAACCCCATTACAGTCACTGTCCATCAGCGTAGTGAGATGCTATAGAGTCACTACTTGTCTTCTCTGGGTTATACAGCCCTCCTCGTGCCCCCCTAACATTACATCTGCATATCGTAATGCCCCTTTTTCCCCATTGTCCCTCCCATCCCACCCATCCTCCCCAGTCCCTTTCCCTTTGGTAACAGCCTGTTCTTGGGTTCTGTGAGTCTCCTGCTGTTTTGTTCCCTCAGTTTTTTTTTTCTTAGTTCTTATACTCCACATATGAATGAAATCATTTGGTACTTGTCTTTTTCAGCTTGGCTTATTTCACTGAGCATAATACCCTCTAGTTCCATCCATGTTGTTGTAAATGGTAGGATTTGTTTTCTTCTTATGGCTGAATAATATTCCATTGTGTATATGTACCACATCTTCTTTATCCATTCATCTACTGATGGACACTTAGGCTACTTCCATTTCTTGGCTATTGTAAATAGTGCTGTGATAAACATAGGGATGCATCTGTCTTTTTCAAACTGGGCTGCTGCATTCTTAGGGTAAATTCCTAGGAGTGGGATTCCTGGGTCAAATGGTATTTCTATTTTCAGTTTTTTGAGGAACCTCCATACTGCTTTCCACAATGGTTGAACTAATTGGCATTCCCATCAGCAGTGTAGGAGGGTTCCCTTTTTTCCACATCTTCGCCAACATTTGTTGTTGTTTGTGTTTTGGATGTTGGCTATCCTCACTAGTGTGAGGTGGTATCTCATTGTGGTTTTAATCTGCATTTCTCTGATGATTAGTGATGTGGAGCATCTTTTCATGTGCCTGCTGGCCATCTGAATTTCTCCTTTGGAGAAGTGTCTATTCATGTTCTCTGCCCATTTCTTAATTGGACTATTTGCTTTTTGTTTGTTGAGGTGCGTGAGTTCTTTATATATTTTGGATATCAACCCCTTATCGAATATGTCATTTATGAATATATTCTCCCATATTGTAGGATGTCTTTTTGTTCTACTGATGATGTCCTTTGCTGTACAGAAGCTTTTCAGCGTGATATTGTCCCACTTGTTCATTTTTGCTTTTGTTTCCCTTGCCCGGGGAGATATGTTCATGAAGAAATCGCTTATGTTTATGTCCAAGAGATTTTTGCCTATATTTTTATCTAAGAGTTTTATGGTTTCATGACTTACATTCAGGTCTTTGATCCACCTTGAGTTTACCTTTGTGTATGGGGTTAGACAGTAGTCCAGTTTCATTCTCTTACATGTAGGTGTCCAGTTTTTCCAACACCAGCTGCTGAAGAGGCCGTCATCTCCCCAATGTATATCCAAGGCTCCCTTATCAAATATTAATTGACTGTATGTGTTTGAGTTGATGTTTGGATTTTCTGTTCTATTCCACTGATCTGTGGGTCTGTTTTTGTGCCAATACCAAATTGTCTTGATTACTGTGGCTTTGTAGTAGAGCTTGAAGTCAGGGAGCGTAATTCCCCCTGTTTTATTCCTCCTTCTCAGGATTGCTTCGGCTATTTGGGGTCTAAATATGTGATTTTCAAGTGTAGCTCTTTTTGAAACCAAAACAATCCCCGCCCTCCAAAATCATGAGAAATATGACTTTGTGATCTCTTTCCAATAAATCATGTAGATTCCTTAAAAATGGTTAAGCCCCATATAAAGAATGCACAGGTCCAGGGAATTTCAGAGAAGCTGAAATCGACCTTGACTAAGGCCCTCGTAACCCTGGCTGGGCTCAGGAGGAGCCTGGCCCTCACCACCCTACACACTGAGAGCTCTCGTGTGGAGAGGCTTGGAAACAATCAAAAAAATTTTTAGAAGAATCCTGTGGATTCAGAGGCAGGAATTCTTCATCAGAGGAAAGACTGTATTAATGTGTCTAGAATAATGATGGGCAAATTATTTAATTTCTGTTTCAGCTTCCTCACATGTTAAAATTGAAAAAATAATAGAAACTACATCTTAGGGCTATCAGAAATGACTTAATGAACGTAAAGGAGCTAAAATAATACCTGGCGTACCAAAGTACCTTATTTTACTTGATTCTCACATCAGCCTTAGAAATAATAGGCACACTTGTCATTCCATTTTACAGAAGAGGAGAATGCAGTTTAACAGGCCTAAGTAACTTGCTTGTGATCACAGAGCCATTGGTCATACCTAGTGATGATGTTCTTGAACTTGCCTACATTGCTTATATTGCCCCATCAACACCAACAGGACCTTCCTTACAATAGAAATTCAGAAACTTGAAAGGTGGAACTAAGTTCAGATGATTACATAACAACACACACTGTGCACAGCTGTAGAGAACATTGTTCCCAGAGGGATGTAGGTACCTTTCTGCAAAAGTCAAAGGGAGACCTTAGTGCCAAGGATGGCTATCGTCTTCCATAACTGTCTTAAAAAGGATCAAAGATCTTGAAGATCCTTTTTAGATCTCCCTCTACTCTTCAACTACTTCATCAGCAACTTTTATAACCTGATCAGATCATTTAAATCCTGGCACCCCAGCCGGGAAACACCCAGCAGACTCAATACTTCAATACTATGTTGTTCTGTAACAATGCCTCCCTTTCATGGGACTTGACCTAGAATTTGAGCCTGGGGGAAAGACCCTTCTTACAAGCACATAATTCAACCATCTTTGGTAAGACACCTGCCACAGTCACAGCACAGTGTTCTGTGCTAGCGTGAACATTTTTTAATACCTCTGCCCCAAGAATTCCCCATCTGGACTGCCACTGTCATTCATGGCTCTTTCTATTAAAGCTCTAGTTAACTTTCAAGGCCTGGCACAAATTCCACTTCCCATTTTCTTCCTGGAATATTCCTGTACACTATATATTTTTCTGAACACAAACCACTTTAGGATAGGGTCTTCAAAGGCACAGCATGCTCCAGGAAGCTGCTACCAATTGACTGGCACAGACAGGAGAGGAGAAAGGCACTTGCCATCTTTGATTGAAGGCTTGAAAATTGTATTTGTTAATTCTTTTTGTACTCCCAATTTCTTTGTACTCCCACAGCACAGCATGGAGCACAAAGGTGTTAATTAGCTCAAAGCGATATAACACATGAGACCTGTGCTTAGGAAGCTTATATTCTATCTGGAAGGCAAGTCCAAGATGCTTGAAAGGTTAAAGACTGAAGTTAAACATGAACACAAGAAATGGTATAGAGCCCTACAGAACTGCCCTAAGATTGTAGGGGAGTCAGGAATGCAAAGAAAGCAGAAGTCCTTCTGATGGTAGGAGGGTTTCAGAGGAAGAGTGGACTCAGACTTGCTCCCCAGCAGATCAGTGTGAACAGAGAAGATATGACAGCTTACCTGGGATTCACAGTAAGCAAACCAGGTAACTGCTAACATTCTTCCCACCTGAGATTCTATCATCCTCTGGACTGAACTTTAAGTACGAGATTATAAACCAAATTATATCTTCAGGATGAATCTTTCCACAAAATCTAAAAGGGTACTACATTTGAACCACACATCATCTAGCAGTTGCTCTGTTCCCAGGTTGTGCTGCTGGTTCCTGAAAAGTCACCATTAGATGTTCAAACCTGAGTCAAGTAAGTTAGGTGGACAGAAGGCTGTAACAAGACCTCACACCAACTTGCTTCTTAGGCTACAGGAATTTGCCTGGGACTTTGCTGACAACAGACTGATATTTAGGAAAGAGAGCAACAACTGGCATTTATTGAGGACTTGGCAGGCACTGGCACTTTAAAAAAATTTTAATTGCTATTATTTTAATTAATCCTTACAACCTGATGAAGTAGATATTATTATTTCCCATATTGCAGATCATGAAGCTCAGACACTGAGAAATTAAAATGCTTAACTAGTATATAGTAGAGTCAGGATTCACATCCAGACCTTTATCTCCAGGGCTTAAACCCTTGTCTCTGTATTACACTGAATGAGAAGCTCTTAAAACTATAGCTTAACTAAAATTAACAACTACCACTTACTGAGAATTTGTTTTGCATCAGACGTTGTGCCAGAAATGTGGTATATGTTGTCTTAAGCTTTCACAGTCCTGTAAAATAGGGATTACCCTCATTTTCAATAAATAAGGAATTCAGGGAGAATGTAAAGGATTATTAGGCTAGTAAAAATACTCTGCATGGCAGACTTCCGGGAAGATGGCGGCGTGAGCAGGGTGGCAGAAATCTCCTCCCAAAACTATATATATCTATGAAAATACAGCAAATACAACTATTCCTAAAAGAGAGACCAGAATACACAGGAAAGCGCACAGCATGCAGCTACACCTGAGAGGACACGGCACCACACAAGGCAGGTAAGATACGGAGCCACGACCCAGCAGGAACTGAGCACTCACCCACCCCAGTGCACCGGCGGGAGGGGAGGAGTCAGAGCCGGGAGGGAGTGGAAGTACACCCCGTGAAGTAGCCAGCCCCGGTGATCTGCGCTGGGAGCGCTGACACACATCGCATGGTGTGGTGGAGATTGGAGAGACAGAGGGTGCAGGATCTGAGCGGGGAACACACCAGTGTGCTTGCAGCCGGCTCCCAGGAAGGAAAAAAAAAACCACAAAGAAAACTGCACGCTTTTTTCAGCGGTCTTAAAGAGACAGGAGCCCAGTGGAGGAGCCAGATGGCCGTGGGACACTCAGCCGAGCAGGCTGGGAGTTGTGGGAAGTTTTGGACCCCTAAGCTGGCAACTGGGAAAGGGTGGCCGTACTTAGACTTCCCACAGCGATCAACAGCCTCCCATTCGTTCCCACCCCAGCTAAAGCTATAAAGGGCCCTGCAAAGCGATGCGGCCACGGCTGCGGAATAGTAGAGCAACAGCGCCACCTACAGCATCCCCACAGAATCTACTCCCGGTGGGCGTTTTTTTGTTTTGTTTTTGTTTTTTCTTCTTTTTTTTTCTTTCTTTCTTTCTTTTTCTTTTCTTTTTAAAGTCTTAAAGAGCCCAGCTGACATACATGGCAACTACCAGCGACCACTTCTATAGCCATGAAAAGACAGAGGAATACGGTCCAGACTAAGATCAGCCAGACAACGCCAGAGAGGGAGCCTGAAGAGATGTAAATGCACAGTCTTCCCGAAAAAGAATTCAGAATAAAAGTCATAACCATGCTGATGGATCTATAGAGAAATAAGCAAAAGCTGAGGGAGGAAGTGAGGGAAGTCAGGAAAGACAATGCAGAAATCAGACAAGCGATCGGCGGGCTTAACAGCAGACTGGATGAGATGCAAGAGACTGCTAATGGAATAGAAATCAGAGAAAAGGAATACAGAGAAGCTGAGGCAGAGAGACATAAAAGGATCTCTAGGAATGAAAGAATATTAAGAGAGCTGTGTGACCAATGCAAACGGAACAATATTCACTTTATAGGAGTACCAGAGGAAGAAGAGAGAGAAAAAGGGATAGAAAGTGTCTTTGAAGAAATAATTGCTGAAAACTTTCCCACGCTGGGGAAGGAAATAGTCTCGCAGTCCATGGAAGCCCACAGATCTCCCAACACAAGGGACCCAAGAAAGACAACACCAAGACACATAATAATTAAAATGGCAAAGATCAAAGATAAGGACCGAGTATTAAAGGCAGCTAGAGAGAGAAAAAAGATC
This sequence comes from Smutsia gigantea, assembly GCA_032199065.1. Classification (NCBI taxonomy): domain Eukaryota; kingdom Metazoa; phylum Chordata; class Mammalia; order Pholidota; family Manidae; genus Smutsia; species Smutsia gigantea. The sequence continues at coordinate 208,887 of JAVSCE010015046.1, read as the reverse complement.
ACCTACAAAGGAAAACGCATCAGACTATCATCAGATTTCGCAACAGAAACCTTACAGGCCAGAAGAGAATGGCATGATATATTTAACGTAATGAAACAGAAGGGCCTCAAACTAAGAATATTTTATCCAGCACGATTATCATTTAAATATGACGGAGGGATTAAACAATTTCCAGACAAACGAAAGTTGAGAGAGTTTGCCTCTCATAAACCACCTCTACAGGATATCTTAAACAGACTGCTCTAGAGGGAAGCACCTCTAAGGCTAAAAAGCTGTCACCAGAGAAAATAAAATCATAGCAAAGAAAGCAGACCATCCAAATACTAATGAAAGGTAAAGAATAAAACACCTAGTTTATAAAGAATGGAGGAGGAAGAATAAGAAGGGAGAGAAATAAAGAAACATCAGATGGTGTTTACAATAACTTAACAAGAAAGTTAAGTTAGATTGTTAGATAGTAAAGAAGCAACCCTTGAACCTTTGGTAACTATGAATCTAAAGCCAGCAATGGCAATAAGTACATATCTTTCAATAATCACCCTAAATGTAAATGGACTGAATGCACCAATCAAAAGACACAGAGTAACAGAATGGATAAAAAAGCAAGACCCATCTATATGCTGCTTACACCTCAAACGCAAAGATATACACAGACTAAAAGTGAAGGGATGGAAAAAGATATTTCATGCAAACAACAAAGAGAAAAAAGGAGGTGTTGCAGTACTTGTACCAGACAAAACAGACTTCAAAACGAAGAAAGAAGCTAGAGATAAAGAAGGACATTACATAATGATAAAGGGGTCAGTCCAACAAGAAGATATAACCATTATAAATATATATGCACCCAATGCAGGAGCGTCAGCATATGTGAAACAAATACTAACAGAATTAAAGGAGGAAATAGACAGCAATGCATTCATTTTAGGAGACGTCAACACACCACTCACTCCAAAGGACAGATCAACCAGACAGAAAATAAGTAAAGACACAGAGGCACTGAACAACACACTAGAACAGATGGACCTAACAGACACCTACAGAACTCTGCACCCAAAAGCAACAGGATACACATTCTTCTCAAGTGCACATGGAACATTTTCCAGAATAGACCACATACTAGGCCACAAAAAGAACCTCAGTAAGTTCAAAAATATTGAAATCCTACCAACCAACTTCTCAGATCATAAAGGTATCAAACTAGAAATAAATTTTAGAAAGAAACCAAAAAGGCTCACAAATACATGGAGGCTTAACAACATTCTCCTAATTAATCAATGGGTTAACGACCAAATCAAAACAGAAATCACAGAATATATGGAGACTAATGACAACAACAACACAAAGCCACAACTTCTGTGGGACGCAGCAAAGGCCGTTCTAAGAGGAAAGTATATGGCAATCCAGGCCTATTTAGAGAAGGAAGAACATTCCCAAATGAATAGTCAAAAGACACAATTACTGAAATTGGAAAAAGAAGAACAAATGAGGCCCAAAGTCACCAGATGAGGGACATAATAAAAATCAGAGAAGAAATAAATAAAATTGAGAAGAATAAAACAACTGAAAAAAACCAATGAAACCAAGAGCTGGGTCTTTGAAAAAATAAACAAAATAGATAAGCCCCTAGCCAGACTCATTAAGAGAAAAAGAGAATCTACACACATAAACAGAATCAGAATGAGAAAGGAAAAATAACAATGGACCCACAGAAATACAAAGAATTATAAGAGAATATTATGAGAATCTATATGCTAACAAGCTGGAAAAACTAGAAGAAATGGACAACTTCTTAGAAAAATACAACCTTCCAAGACTAACCAAGCAAGAAACAGAAAAACTAAACAGACCAATCACCAGCAACAAAATTGAATCCGTAATCAAAAAACTACCCAAGAACAAAACCCCTGGACCTGATGGATTCACCTCTGAATTCTACCAGACATAGAGAGAAGAAATAACACCCATTCTGCTTAAAGTTTTTCAAAAAACAGAAGAGGAGAGAATACTTCCAAACTCATTCTATGAAGCCAGCATCACTCTAATACCAAAACCGGGCAAAGACCTCACCAAAAAAAGAAAATTATAGACCAATATCCCTGATGAACGTAGATGCAAAAATACTCAACAAAATATTAGCAAACCGAATTCAAAAATATATCAAGAGGATCATACACCATGATCAAGTGGGATTCATCCCAGGGATGCAAGGATGGTACAACATTCAAAAATCCATCAACATCATCCACCACATCAACAAAAAGAACAAAAACCACATGATCATCTCCATATGCTGAAAAAGCATTTGACAAAATTCAGCATCCATTCCTGATTAAAACTCTCAACAAAATGGGTATAGAGGGCAAGTACCTCAACATCATAAAGGCCATATATGACAAACCCACAGCTAACATCATACTTAACAGCGAGATGCTGAAAGCTTTTCATCTAAGATCAGGAACAAGACAGGGATGCCCACTCTCTCCACTGTTATTCAACATAGTACTGGAGGTCCTAGCCACGGCAATCAGACAAAACAAAGACATACAAGGCATCCAGATTGGTAATGAAGAAGTCAGACTGTCACTATTTGCAGATGACATGATACTGTACATTAAAAACCCTAAAGACTGCACTCCAAAACTACTAGAACTAATATCTGATTTCAGCAAAGTTGCAGGATGCAAAATTAACACACAGAAATCTGTTGCTTTCCTATACACTAACGATGAACTAACAGAAAGAGAAATCAGAAAAACAATTCCATTCACAATTGCATCAAAAAAAATAAAATACCTAGGAATAAACCTAATGAAGGAAGTGAAAGACCTGTACTCTGAAAACTACAAGACACTCCTAAGAGAAATTAAAGAGGACACTAACAAATGGAAATGCATCCCATGCTCTTGGCTAGGAAGAATAAATATTGTCAAAATGGCTATACTACCTAAAGCAATCTACAGATTCAATGCAATCCCTATCAAACTACCAACAGCTTTCTTCAATGAACTGGAACAAATAATTCTAAAATTCATATGGAACCACAAAAGACCCCGAATAGCCAAAGCAATCCTGAGAAGGAGGAATAAAACAGGGGGAATTATGCTCCCTGACTTCAAGCTCTACTACAAAGCCACAGTAATCAAGACAATTGGGTATTGGCACAAAAACAGACCCACAGACCAGTGGAACAGAATAGAAAATCCAAACATTAACCCAAACATACACAGTCAATTAATATTTGATAAAGGAGCCTTGGATATACAATGGGGAGATGACAGCTTCTTCAACAGCTGGTGTTGGAAAACCTGGATAGCTACATGTAAGAGAATGAAACTGGACTACTGTCTAGCCCCATACACAAAGGTAAACTCAAGGTGGATCAAAGATCTGAATGTAAGTCATGAAACCATAAAACTCTTAGAAAAAAACATAGGCAAAAATCTCTTGGACACAAACATGAGCACCTTCTTCATGAACATATCTCCCTGGGCAAGGGAAACAAAAGCAAAAATGAACAAGTGGGACTATATCAAGCTGAAAAGCTTCTGTACAGCAAAGGACACCATCAGTAGAACAAAAAGACATCCTACAGTTTGGGAGAATATATTCATAAATGACGTATCGATAAGGGGTTGACATCCAAAATATATAAAGAACTCACGCACCTCAACAAACAAAAAGCAAATAATCCAATTAAGAAATGGGCAGAGGACATGAATAGACACTTCTCCAAAGAAGAAATTCAGATGGCCAACAGGCACATGAAAAGATGCTCCACATCGCTAATCATCAGAGAAATGCAGATTAAAACCACAATGAGATATCACCTCACACCAGTGAGGATGGCCAACATCCAAAACACAAACAACAAATGTTGGCGAGGATGTGGAGAAAAGGGAACCCTCCTACACTGCTGGTGGGAATGCAAATTAGTTCAACCATTGTGGAAAGCAGTATGGAGGTTCCTCAGAAAACTCAAAATAGAAATACCATTTGACCCAGGAATTCCACTCCTAGGAATTTACCCTAAGACTGTAGCAGCCCAGTTTGAAAAAGACATATGCACCCCTATGTTTATTGCAGCACTATTTACAATAGCCAAGAAATGGAAGCAACGTAAGTGTCCATCAGTAGATGAATGGATAAAGAATATGTGGTGCATATATACAATGGAATATTATTCAGCCATAAGAAGAAAACAAATCCAGACATTTGCAACAAGATGGGTGGAGCTAGAGGGTATTATGCTCAGTGAAATAAGCCAAGCCAAAAAAGACAAGTATCAAATGATTTCATTCATATGTGGAGTATAAGAACAAAGAAAAAAACTGAAGGAACAAAACAGCAGCAGACTCACAGAACCCAAGAATGGACTAATAGTTACCATAGGGAAAGGGACTGGGGAAGATGGATGGGAAGGGAGGGATAAGGGGGAAAAAGGGCATTACGATTAGCAGATGTAATGTTGGGGGGGCATGGGGAGGGCTGTACAACTCAGAGAAGACAAGTAGTAATTCTATTGCATCTCATATGCTGATGGACAGTGACTGTAATGGGGTTGGTGGGGGGGACCTGATGAAGGGGGTAGTTTAATAACCATAATATTGTACATGTAATTGTAGAATAATGATACCAAAATAAATTATAAAAAAATGCTCTGCATGATTTTCTAAATTGTGGATTCATATAATTTTATATTTGTCGAAACCTTTAGAATGTACACCAAGAATGAACCGTAAGGTAAACAAAGTATGGACTTTTTAGGATGTGTCAATGTAGGTGCATCCTTGATAAAAAAAATCTACCATTCTGATGAGTGATCTTGATAATGGGGGAGGCTATGCATGCTCAGGGGCAGGAGGTTTATGGGAAATCTACCTTGTCTCAATTTTATTGTAAACCTAAAACTGCTCTAGGAGCTCAGGTTCAAGAAGGAAGTAACTTATTGGCTATTAAATATTGCTTTTAGGGTTCCCAACCAGATGTTTTATTTCCAAAGCCTGAATACTCAAGTTCTGATTACTTTTTGTGACCGTAGACTAGTCACCTCCTAATGACCTTCAATTTTCCTCATCTTTAAAAAAAAGGAGAGATACATATTTTTACCACATACATGTCCGTTACTGCCAGGATTAAGTTGGAAAAGTAAATGTGCCCAACAAAATGCCTAACATACAATGAATGTTCATTAAATGTTGCCAAATCACGGCAGTAGAGTTTTGAGAAGGGGCAGTATCCCTGAGAGTGAAAGACAACACAGAGTGGAAAGCAGGAATCGTAGAGGAAACCACGAACTACCTCTGGTCTGCCGGGAGCCACACAACTGACACCACAAGTAGGCTGCCCCAACGGACCTGCAACTTCCTCTATCAGCAGTACACAGCTCTGGAATCATCCAAGAAACAAAAAAGAAGCTTACAGGCCCCCCACACACACCTTGAAGAAGACACAAAGTCCAACAGGAAAAAAAATCAGAAATATGCTGGATTCATTAACACCAGAATTTAAGAGTTTTCTATAATTTTAGATTCATGTTTCAGCATTTCTGATGTCAATCATTTACACTAATTAAACAGTGAGATAGCACAGAGATTACGTAGGCTGGAAATAAATGTGGGTCTTCAGTGAATGACCCAAATCTGTTACGGCTGAAAGATACCGGAAAAAGGCACTGAGACCTTAGGACATGAAACCCCTCTTCAGCTTTAAGAAAAATCTAGCCCAATTCAGCAGAAATGGAAAGTTTACCATCTGCTTGTTGGCTTCTGACATAGTTATTTCAGTTCAATTCTAAAAGGAAAGTGGTATCCAATACAATAATTTTTAGAGTATCTCAAATTATTTTTATTAGGGATAAATAAAACAAGGAAATTGTTATTCAGCAAAATTTAGCCCATTAGCTTCAAAGACTGTGTCCTATCTTTCTACAAGTAATACAATTTGGTGATAACAACAATCCTTGGATTTGGGGACCAAAGACATGCAACAAGGCACTTCAACTTTTCCAAATGCCCTGAACTGCTATTCCCACAGAAACAGGACATACGGGGCATGTAGCCAAATAACTGGATGCACTGCTTGACACAGACCTTGGCGTGGGCTCTGGGTCAGTGTGCTTCATAAACTGGAAATCCTGTTGTAATGGAAGAGCATGGCTTTTTGTAGACAAAGCCACATAGCATACTTCAAAATGACACGTGCATGATGCAAGTGTTCGGATAACAGGAAGGCATGCATAGGAGGACCATGTGTGACAAGTTACAGCTCAGAAACCCCTCACAGTTCTCTTGACAGCATCTTTAACACATCACCTTGTGCTCAAAACCATGTGATATAGCACAGCTGGTTGAAGGTCTCCACCACAGGATACCACTGATCTTTCTTTTCAGGATTACACAGAATGACTTCTTGTTTTTCAGAACAGGATAAGATCACTTCTAGACAGTTATCTAAGGGTAAGCTTGCCTAGGGCGGTTGTTTGTAGAGGGCATCCCTGGATATAGCTGGTGCTATTCTCTCTTGGTACCAACCTTCTGGGAATTCTTTGCAGATGTTTTGTGAATGGATCCTTAGAAAAGCCAAGTGCAGCCAACAATTCATGGGTACTGACTATGACTCCTCCATCATGGCATGCAGAGTTTCATTTTACACAACCATTGGTTGCATTAAGGGGGATTCATCCATGATAAATTGGCCTCTGATACTGAAGTACCTGAACTCATTGAACACTACTGGTTTATCCTTGACTGTACCCGACCTTGTATTTCAGATTTTCTTGGAAGGTTCATTTGTACTCAAGTGTTTTGTTTTCAGAAGAAATGCAGAGGTATGCACATGTAGTTTTATCTTCATATATTCTGATAGCTTACGCCAATGTCTCTTCAGTCATTTGGTAGGTTCCTTAGCTGTTCTCTGAATTCTTGTATGTATTTAACACGTTGCTATAATCTTTATACTTGAAGATCAGTTTGCCTGGGTATAAACTCCTTGGCTCATTATTTATGTCCTTGAGTATCCTAAATGTTTCCCCATTGTCTTTAGGCACTGCTTTTGAAAAGACAATCTGAGATTTTTTCCCTTCTCTTGTGAATGCCTCAGTATCATGGTCTGGATGCTCAAAGAAGACTTTGCTTTTACTTTTTAAGGCACTGTAGTCATATTGGATTGATTTTCCCAGAAATAACACAATGCTTTTCAGTGTATATTTTTTATTTCAGGAAAGTTTGTTTGAGTTATAGTTTTAATATTAATTCTGTCTCATGCTTTGGTTTACTTTGCGGGGGACAGGCCTCCTATTATACATATGTTGGATCTTCAGTGCTTATCTTCTGTATCACTTTCTCTCCAAGCTTTTTTATTTCTTTCTTAATTTCTATTTGATTTAAACATTTTTTCCTCTTTTCTATACTCTGTATCTTTTAAGGAGTTTTCTGTTGTTTATTCTCTTTCTGTTCCTTCTCATTTAGTCTTCATTTCTAAAATAGTATTTTGTTATTTTCTGAATTTAGAGATTTTTTTAATCAAACCCTCCTTTTATCTTTCCCAATTTATATATATAATATCTCAGTTTTTCTAATTCCTTCATAGCAGCTTTTGTTATTTCCTTATATCTACTTTGAAATATTAGTTTACAATTTTCATCTATTTTGGGGCATGCTCTTCTGATTTCTTTGTCCATAGGGATGTTGTTTTAATCCTTGTTTCTTTTACTCATAAGTAATTTGTAGGAGATTTGCTCACAGTCATTTTTTGTTTTAAGTGAAATAAGTTCTTCTGTGCTGGAAAGGGAAGATGGACCAGGAGAGCATAGAATTGTTACAGTCTTAGCTCTGTAGCTCCCTTTTCTGTTATTTTTATGAAGTTCTAAAAATTATATGGTTTCATACTTCTTGAGATCTGCTGGCTCGGCTACTCTTCCCTACTTTTTCTTCTTTTCTTGGTTGCTATTGCCCCTAAATTAACAATTTGGATTCTACTCACGGAAGTGTCTCCTCCCTGGGTAAATCATTTTGTAAGAAAGATCTGGATGGTTAGTACCGAAAGTACCTGAGTCCCAGATTTCTCTGGTAACATTGACCTTCCCATGAATCCTAGTCAGCTAACCTCCTTCCTGGATGTGGCTATTCTTCTTGGATTAGCCTACATGGCTTTCCAGGGAGTGCTTGCTGTCAATTTGGGCATTCTTACTCAGTGCATCCAAAGACCCCTTTTTCCACCCTCTTCTTCCTCATTATATTGTTCCACCTTACTTAATATTGTTAAATTTTTGGCATTTGTGAAGATACCTTTTCATTTAGCTTTGTTAAAGATATACATAGGTTTTTGATTTTCCTATCCTAGTTAGTCTGATTTTATTTTATTGATGGCTATAAGGATTTAAAAACTATGTCATTGCCACTGCCATCTCCCAGAGTCTTACCACTACCACTTTCAGTAATGCCAAAAAGTAAATCTGGAAATACATCAATCAATTAAAAAAGAAAAACTACTGACACATGTAACAATATGGATTAATTTCAAAAACAGTATGTAAAAGGCAGGCACACAAAAAAGTATGCATTGTATGATTCTTTTTATATAAAGCTCATGAATATAAAACTAATATATGCTGATAGAAGTTATGATTAGTTCTGTAGCAAGGATATTTAATAGGAAAGGAGTATGAAGGGACTTTTTTGGGGGAGAGGTGAAATATTCCATAACTTAGTGGGTACTTGGGTACATAAGTGTAAAAACTTTAGCTGTACAGTTAAGATTTATACATTTTACTGTATGTATATTATACCTCAATAAAACATTAAAAGTGAATTTTATAAGTCAGTCTGATTGTCTCCAAAGGAATTTCAAACCACATTATAATTTCCTTCAACTTATCATAATTGCTGGCAACATAACAGAAATACAGTAAATAACTTAAATGAATGAAATAATGAACCATCCACTGAGGCCATGAATGACCTAATCTTTCACTACCTTGTGTTAATATCTTTTTCAAAATTCAATTTCTCCATCGCTCATTAGATAACTTGTTGATGACCACAGAAGTCCATAGTCACTTCTTCTGTTCAATTTACTTGAGAGAGTTTGGATTGTGTATCTACTCTGTTTTAGGTACTATTTAAGGCATGATGAAGTATAAGATCATGAATAAAACTATTCTTAACCTCCAAGTTCATACAATATGGCCCAGTCTTTTAAACAGCACTTTATCTATATATCTTAAATGGGAAGATCCTTTCCACCTAATACATAAGAAAAAGGTTGCAAACTAAACAATGGATTTAAAAATCATTGTTTCCAAAATACATTTATCAATGTACAGCTACTAAAAAAAACCAAACCAACAAAATACTAGGCATCATTAGGAAGAAAATGCTGAGTAGGAATGAGGATTCGGGTATCAGTAGTGTTAGTTGGATGCTGGTGACAAATCACAACATTGGGAGGAAGACATTTACTCCAATTCTCGGACAAACTCTGCACCCCAAAGACTAACAACTTTGGAAACAATAGGAGGCAGTAACAGACATGGTGTTCACATGATGACTACCTTTAGCAATAGCTGGAATATCAACCACACATCTTCCCGTTTCCCCACAACCCCTGATCTAATTAAACCAGAGACACCAGAACTGAGAACAACACATGGCATTTTCACAAGCGTAGAATTAGAACAAACAGATAAAGGAAATTCTTCATACAGGCAGGAGTCAACATAGGGAACTTACCGAATCAAAATGAGATATTAGCTGAGATGAAACCATAAATTAATATTTGAACGGTATATAATGAGGCTTTTTGAAAGGTTGTTTGGTTTCTGTTCCTACCCTTTGGGTGTCAGCTTTAACAATCTCAAGTCTGCTTTTAGAGCATATTCTAAACTGCACGGAGCATATGTCTGACTCTAAATCCCATGTCCTTTGCTCAGTTTATATTCCATGGGTGAAGTGAGATAGGAAATCTCATGAGAACAGAAAAGAGTGTCTTAATATTGTACCTCCTCTCATCAGTTCCCAGAGCTTCTTCTGAAAGGCCAAACTAGCATCTTCCACATTCTACCATTCTCCTTGAACATTAAAATCTTAAGTGTGGGGATGACAGATGAAGAGCATCTGTCAAAGGCAAAGGTGTCTTTGGTGACTTTCTGGCTCAAAGGAGCAAAGTCACTTGGGGAAATGAGCTGACAGATCGACAAAGTTCTAAATCATTCTTAAGTCTGTACTGCAATTAATTTACTACCACAAACCACCAAAATATTTATAGCTATTTTTCCAAAGCCTAATGCACATAGAAAGTAGTTTTTACAAATAGCAATTAAATACATCACTGATGTTAATTATAATAATTTGCATTAATAGAGAGGAAGTAATTTTAGATTTCTTATCCAAAGAGCACAGACTGCTGACTATGTTCTATACTCTAGGTTCAAAGTACTCTTCAGCCATGTACCAGGAGGGTCAAGTGGCTGACGCAAGTTTTAGAATTTATGACTGATTACTTGGCTAGTTACTAAACTTCAAAGGAGATCAATTTCAAGGATGTGAGCTCCATGTGAACCAGTTAGAACTACTCTACCTAGGCAAGGAGAGAAGATACTCGTATTTTAATCTTGATTCTCCCACTTTCTAACCATGATGAGCTTGGACAACATAGTTGACCTCAGCGAGCCTTCATCCACAGGATGGGAGTAATAAGAATCCTTTCATATGGATTCTCCTTAGACTTCTTCTGGACTCTTTGATGTCAGTTCTAACTCAATATAACCCTTTGATTCCAACATACTGACCCTCGAACACAGGGTCAGCCATCTTGAAAATGTGACTACAAGGGATGCCGGGTGGGATTAGTACAAATCTTTGCCTTCACCGTGAAAGCATTTCAAAGCCATCTTCCTGTACAGAGACAGTGTTCTGGACTGGAAGGAATGGATCTTTCCTAATTGAAACAATGGAGTTAATTAGTGAGGAGAAAATGCAATTCCTCAAATTAGGTTCTGGCAAGGATATTTTGATTCAGGATTGCCAAGAAATCCTTAATGGTCACAAAAAGGCTGATTCTACACTAGCGAAGCAAAATGTACCTTGGCAGAAGCTCCACAAAGTAGTGACAATGGAGGTATTTTCTCAAAACAGTGTTTAAAAAACAATTACCAAAAAACTTTTGCACCTATATTTCCCCTTACTGCATACATAATCTTTGCTAAAATATAAAATCATCCAAAAACCGTTATTACTACATAAGCAATAACCATGTTAAAATTCCTGGCATACTCTTATCAATAACTCATCTTGAAAAATAAAAGTACAGTGTCACTGGCATTGGTTTACAAACATATCTCCTCTTAAGGGAATAAGGATGAAGAAGTGTATGATTCTGGCAGCTGTTTGGTGGTAGCAACAGCGCTCGAGCAGTACTTAATGGATAGACTATGGTGACTTTCATAGTTAACACTTAAGAGTCCTATAGTATATGTGGGTGCTGGGTTAAACTTGAGAAAAATACGAGAGAGAAGTGCTCACCTTCTAAGGAATTATTCATATATTTAGGGAGACAGTATCAATAAATAAGGAATATCGTACAACAATATATAATAAGCATTAATTCATGATATGCAAAATGAGCCAAAGACTCCCCAACCTTTTCTGAAGTAGAATCTCCTTTTTATCTTTCTCAAGTCTCACAGTTATCTATAGGGCAAGGGAGAAGAAAGAGCTACAGTGTCTTACAATCAAATATGTAAGTCTTTGAGCACAGATTTTGCCATAAGTGCTTATAAAACTGCAATAGAGAATGGAAAAAATTGCGGAAGAGTCTTATGAGGACTGTCTACCTGGGGTCTTGCCCAGGTGTTACTCATGGGGCCAGAAGGGCCAGGAGAAACCGCACCAGGCCCTAAGTCACCTGTAGGCTGCAGAACCAGAAGGAGAGATCAAGGAAAGAAACCAGGGACCAAAGCCAGAGAAGTGATGCCAGGTAAGGCTCAGCTTCAAGGGACTGAGTCATGAGGCAGCTGATAAGATCAGAATGGAAGGCACTAAAGGCAAGGGAAGTGAGGTGATGTGGTTCAAAACTGAGATTCCAAACCATGTTAGGGCATAAGGGGGCCCAATCAAAGGCCTCCCAATCGAAGGCCTGTTTTGCAGCCTCAGTGTATATGTGACATTTCCAAGAACAGAGGAGTATTTGCAAAGTACAAGGGTAAAGTCTGCAAAGAGCAGAGGCAGAATACAACATTTTAAAAATAAAATCAACAGCAAATGCAACCAGGTTTATCTAATAGGCCATTTTGGAATCAAAATCTTTTCACAACCCAGCCAATCCTTTTCTAGCCTTTTGTTACACTTCTTCATTGCTATCTGGGTTGACATCATTTTTATCATAACTAATTTTCCCAATCTACCCTCCCTGGGGACCTGAAGATACGGAAAACATAGAAATTGTATTCCAACAATATCAGTTAAGTTAAAGGCCACCGAAATACAATGCAACCCTCAGACTAGATGGAGCTGCAGGTGACCTAGCCCTGCTTTTCTCTTAGGACGTGGACTCTTACCCGTCCTCTGACCTCACCATTGTCTCACTGCTCTTCCGTTTTCATGCACAATTGCTTCTTTTAGTTTTTAATATTTGTGTATTTTCTGTATATTCTCTGCTAATTATTCAGCTAGGGACCAGTTTCTGGCTTTCCAATTATAGCTATTGGGGAATAGCTGACATAACCTAAGTCACATAGTTAACCCAATATACCTTCATTGTATACCTGAAAACCTGACTCTGATGTAGGGTGAAGCTTAACGGCCAAGGCCAGAATCTAGAGAACAGATCGGAAGGGTTCCAGCTCATCACACCCAACTTGAAGCCATATGTCTTTTTGAAATGGATTTTATGGAATTTTTAGCCCTTGCACAAAAATCATCAAATACTTCAAAAATGATTGAATCTGACAGATTCAGTACCACTTATTAAGGTTAATGTTGAACATAACTTCATCATAAAGTAAAATCACATTTGTTTCATTTGCTTAATGTCCAGACTCTTCAATTTAACATATACCGAACATCTACTACGTATTAGGCTCCCCTAGGCACTAGGAGTCTAAATATGAATAAATATGAGTAAGACATTTTTCCCATTCTCAAAGCTCCTCAGTTTAGCAGATGGAGATGTACTCATAAACCAATGACTAAAATACAATGTAAACTTATTATTCTGGTATAAGTAAACAGAGGAAAATAGATAATTATACATATATGAGAATACAGATAAGGAAGCCACTTCTAAATTCTATTGGTGTCTGCATTGAAGAAAGAAAAGAAAACTACAGGAAAGAGAAAAATATCTGCTCTTCTATTGTTAAATTATTTCATCAACTGATCTTTCAGAATTAATCATTTCTATTTACACAATGGGCCTAAAAATCTTTACATATTAATTACTTTATACATGGCACTTTCCACTACATTACCCAATTCCAAGATGACAGCAGATGTCTGGGTTAGGTAGTTGGTAGATATATCCATTTTACAGATGTGACTGCAAACAGGAGAGAGACTTGAACTGCAGTTTGGGAATCAAGGCAAATCAAGATTGATATATGGCTGATTCTGCTTCACTCTGTCCCCGTGGAAAGAATGGTAAGGAGAAAACCAAACCCTGTGATCCAGACTCTGAACTGTGAGCACAGATTACCTCCTCTGCCATGATAGACCATCAAACCAATCCTCACCCAGCCTGACTTCAGTTAAATGTTCTCTGCTGCCCCAGGTTTTAAATTATTTAAATAATTAACAAGCTCTATAGATGTAATGCTGTGAATGGCCTTGTGATCTGGGAAGACAGTTACACCTTTGGAGATCTTTAGCAAATAAACTGAAAACCCGGCTGTGTGAAATTTTCTCTCTGCCATAATTAGCAGCAGATGGACGACTTTCATAGAGCCACCTGTCAGCAGGAAGACTCTCCTTAGTTTCTAGTTTCTAGAAGGAGCAGGATTAAAATAGACCAGTGCCGTTTCCTTCAAGTACTCTTAAGGGTCCCAGATGTAATCGGATCTGCCAGAGACTGACAGGATTCAGGAGGCAGCCACGCCTCGTGGTGCTGGTTCACCTGTGAGACATGAGGCAAGAATAAGGCAGAACATTATTTCTCAGCAAGTTTAGGCAGCTGATCACTTCTGAAAGCTTGGAGAGCAAGCCAGGAGCCAGCCTGTGCTGAAACGTTCCATTTTACTAACCTTTTTATCCAATTTAAAAATACAAATAGAGCTCTCAGGGTGTAATTAGCAGCAATGACTCTTAATACCTGCTTTCCAAATTTGACCTTAATGGACATTCATTAAAATGGGCTCTGACTTCATAGCCGTATTAGCAGAAAATGGAAAAGTCCATCTATCACTGTCAGCTCCTATTTTCTGCGTAATCATTCCTGGAAGAAAGAGGCCTGTAAGTGTGCACAGGGGTGGCGGATGTAGTTGAAGAGGAATTACAAAGAGATATGCCAAGAGCTGGCATGTGAGTCTCCCTAAAGAATACAGGCATCTTGAGGGAGGTGAGACTCAGAGTACAGGCCGGAAGCTGGGGGCCTGGGTGCTAGTTTCTGCTCCAGCTTGGCCTTGCAGTGTGAGCTGAGGGGAGTCCCTGCGTAAGTCTGTGCTTTTATTACATCTATAAAAGAAAGGATAACAATGCCACACCTGATGCACAGTTTTCTGAGGATCAGCCTGAATAACGAATGTAGAAATGCCTTGAAAAGCATACATATTTGCAAAGGTTGGGTTTTTTAAGAATGACAGTATCAGTAGAAGGGGGGAGGTTGGAAAACAATCATAGGTTTTGATAAGCTCACTCAAGGGAGGGTGGCATGGATCCTGTTTTGCAGAATAAATTTTGGGCAGTTTCTTTTACCAGATTGCAGTGAATAAGGTATTTGTTCAAGACAGGAGAGGGGCAAGGCAGGGTGGTTCTGGGCTGGACTCTTTAGGAAGCTGCTGGGAGGTATGTTCGTGAGAGTGCAGGTGAGAGGAGATACCAGACCTGGACAGCTGAGTGGCAACTAAGAGACTGAAGAAGAAAGAGCACTGGACCAGGAGTCAGAAGGAGAGGGACCCTCCCAGCCCTGGGGTCACTCCCCGTCGTTTTCTCAGTCTATGCCTTCATGACTTCCTGATATCAACTGAAAGCAATAGTAGATGCTTTGTGGGACAGGGGCAGAGGGCTAAGGGCAGGTGGAAAATTGAGGGAGTTGAGGACAAGTTGGTTTGTATTTTCAATAGACCCCAGAAGAAGATACTTAAGGTAGATACTCTTACAAAGCTTCACAGTGATTTGCTTCTTTGGCCCATAGATTTCCTAACTCCTTGTGTCATAAAAAATTGAAGTCCACAAGAACAAAAAGGTTCCCCTTGGAATTTAAAAGAGGTAAATGTTGAGAAAAGATCTTGAACACACAACATGGCAGCATGAGAGGTGACACAGAGAATTCCTCCCAAAACCACAAATAGTACAAAAATATAGTTAATTAATACAACTAGCCCTAAAACAGCAAGAAGAAAGAAGGCCGAACCAGACTGCATACAGACCTCATGAACAGAGCAGACCTCACAAAACAGGGTAACATAGGAAAGCCTTAATCTGGCAGGACCCAAGCCCTTCCCTCACCCAGCTCACCAGCGGGAGGAAGAGAAACAGAGCGAGAGGGGGTGAAAGCCTGGGACTGCTGGACACCTAGCTCTGGAGATCTACTTTCTGAGCGGAAGCCTATATTGTGTGGTGCTCTGGACGTTGGGGAGTTCGGAGGGGTGGAGGGTGTGGAGACTGACATTCCGGCCTTTTGTGGAGGAGGGGATCCACACCCGACCGCTCTGTGTCAGAGGAAGGGCAGGTGGTCTGAGATGCTTCCTAGCAGTGAGAGGGCTGCTGAAGGGGCGGGGTTTGCATGGAGCTTGCTGCACAGGAGAAGGGAGAGCTGGACAAGGTTGTCTGGGCACGCTCTGCCCAGCAGATTGGGAACTTTGAGGAGCTTCAGGTGCTCCATCCCCCTGGCTGCCTACTGAGCTACGACGCCCCACACTGTGACACACAGTCTGCCGAGCCTTTCTACTGGCCTGCAGGCACCTGCTCGCAAACCAGCAGTCACAGCAATGGCGTCAGTCCAGCCAGAGAGAGGCCCCGCCTACAACACCTAGAGACGCAAAGCACAGAGGTTTACATGTGTGTGCTTGGCCCACTGGCTCTGACACTGGACACAGGCACTGCAGACGGGAATCAGGAAACAGATCTCTCCTCCCCCAGGCACCAGCTCAGCTCCCCTACAACCCTCAACCTCACTCCAGGGGCTGAGCAGCTCCAGAGACTGGAGGTTCTGTGCACTAGTGGGCACAACACAGAAATATGAAACATCAAAAGAACATGGTTCAGGCCAAAATCTCACAAACCCCAGAAAATGGGCCAAATGAAACAGAACTCACCAATCTTCCTGAAAGAGAGTTCAAAATAAAAATTACAAACATGCTTATGGAGGTATAGGAAAATATTCAAGAATGCAGGAACGAATTTAAGTCAGAGATTCAAACATTGAGAAATATCATATCTGAAATGAAACATACAATGGAGGGATTTAAAAGCAGATTAGATGTAGTAGAAGAGATGGTAAATGGAATAGAAATTAGAGAAGACGAATACAAAGAAGCTGAGGCACAGTGAGAAAAAAGAATCTCTAAGAATGAAAAAATAGTGAGAGAACTGTGTGACCAATGCAAATGGAACAATATTTGCATTATAGGGGTACGAGAAGAAGAAAGAGAGAAAAAAGGAAAGAAAGTGTCATTGAGGAGGTAATTGCTGAAAACTTCCCCAATCTGGAAAAGGAGGTAGTCTCTCAAGCCATGGAGGTACACAGGCCTCCCAACAAAAGGGACCCAAGGAAGACAACATCAAGACATATAATAATTAAAATGGCAAAGATCAAGGATAAAGACAGACTTTTAAAAGCAACTAGACAGAGAAAAAAGATCACATACAAAGGAAAACAAATCAGGCTATGATCAGACTTCTCAACAGAAACCTTACAGGCCAGAAGGGAGTGGCATGATGTATTTAATGCATTGAAGCAGAAGGGCCTTGAACCAAGAATACTCTACCTGGCAAGGGTATCATTTAAATTTGAAGGAGGGATTAAACAATTTTCAGATAAGCAAAAGCTAAGAGAATTTACCTCCCACAAACCAACTCTACAGTGCATTTTGGAGGGACTCCTATAGATGGAAGTATTCCTAAGGCTAAATAGATATCACCCAAGGGCTAGACAAAGAGTACAGAATATGATTCATAACATACAAAGAATGGAGGAGGAAGAAAAGGAGGAAAAAAAACGAAGCTTTAGGTTGTGTTTGTAATAGCATATGAAGTGAGTTACATTAGACTCTTAGATAGTAAGGAAGTTAACTTTGAACCTTTGATAACCATGAATCTAAAGCCTGCAATGGCAATCAGTACATACCTGTAGATAATCACCCTAACTGTAAATAGTCTGAATGCACCAATCTAAAGACAAAGAGTTACTGAATGTATAGAAAAACAAGACCCATCTATATACTGCCTACAAGAGACTCACTTCAAACCCAAAGACATACACAGACTGAAAGTAAAGGGATGGAAAGAGATATTTCATGCAACTAATAGAAAAAAGCAGGAGTTGCAGTACTTATATCAGACAAAATAGAGTTCAAAACAAAGAAAGGCACAAGAGACAAAGAAGGATATCACATAATGATAAAGGGGTCAGTCCAACAAGAGGATATAACCATTTTAAATATATACGCATCCAACACAGGAGCGCTGACATATATGAAACAAATACTAACAGAATTAAAGGAGGAAATAGAAAGCAATGCATTCATTTTAGGAGACTTCAACACACCACTCACTCCAAAGGACAGATCAACCAGACAGAAAATAAATAAAGAGACAGAGGCACTAAACAACATATTAGAACAGATGGACCTAATGGACATCTACAGGACACTCCATCCAAAAGAAACAGGATACACATTCTTTTCAAGGGCACATGGAACATTTTCAAGAATAGATCATAAACTAAGCCACAAAAAGAACCTCAATAAATTCAAAAAGATTGAAATTGTACCAACCAGCTTCTCAGACCACAAAGGTATGAAACTAGAAATAAATTACACAAAGAAAACGAAAAAGCCCACAAACACATGGAGGCTTAATAACATGCTCCTACATAATCAATGGATCAATGACCAAATAAAACCAGAAATCAAGCAATATATGGAGACAAATGACAACAATAATTCAACACTGCAAAATTTGTGGGACGTAGTGAAGGCCGTGCTAAGAGGGAAATATATTGCAATACAGGCCCACCTCAGGAAAGAAGAACAATCCCAAATGAACAGTCTAAACTCACAATTAATGAAACTAGAAAAAGAAGAACAAATGAGGCCCAAAGACAGTAGAAGGAGGGACATAATAAAGACTAGAGCAGAAATAAATAAACTCGAGAAGAATAAAACAATAGAAAGAATCAATAAAAGCAGGAGCTGGTTCTTCAAGAAAATAAACAAAATAGATAAAACTTTAGCCAGACTTATCAAGAAAAAAAGAGAGTCTATACACATAAACAGAATCAGAAATGAGAAAGGAAAAATCACTACGGACACCACAGAAAAACAGAATTAAGAGAGAATACTGTGAAAAATTGTATGGTAACAAACTGGATAACCTAGAAGAAATGGACAACTTTCTAGAAAAATACAACCTTCCAAGGCTGACCCAGGAAGAAACAGAAAATCTGAATAGACCCATTATCAGCCAAGAAATAGAATTGGTAATCAAAAAACTATCTAAGAACAAAACACCTGAACCAGATGGTTTCACTGCTGAATTTTATCAAACATTTAATGAAGACCTAATATCCATCCTCCTTAAAGTTTTCCAAAAAGTAGAAGAGGAAGGAATACTCCCAAACTCATTCCAGGAGACCAACATCACTCTAATACCAAAACCAGGCAAAGACACCACAAAAAAAGAAAATTAGAGACCAATATCCTTGATGAACATAGATGCAAAAATACTCAACAAAATATTAGCAAACTGAATTCAAAAATACATCAAAAAGATCATCCATCATGATCAGGTGGGATTCATCCCAGGGATGCAAGGATGGTACACTGTACGAATATCCATCAACATCATCCACCACATCAACAAAAAGAAGGACAAAAACCACATGATCATCTCCATAGATGCTGAAAAAGCATTTGACAAAATTCAACATCCATTCATGATAAAAACTCTCAACCAAATGGGTATAGAGGGCAAGTACCTCAACATAATAAAGGCCATATATGACAAACCCACAGCCAACATTATACTTAACAGTGAGAAGCTGAAAGCTTTCCTTTAAGATTGGGAACAAGACAAGGATATCCACTATCCCCACTTCTATTCAACACAGTTCTAGAGGTCCTAGCCGTGGCAATCAGACAACACAAAGAAATAAAAGGCATTCAGATTGGTAAGGAAGAAGTCAAACTGTCCCTGTTTGCAGATGGCATGATAGTGTACATAAAAAACCCTAAAGAATCCACTCGAAAACTACTAGATCTAATATCTGAATTCAGCAAAGTTGCGGGTAACAAAATTAATAAACAGAAATCTGTTGCATTCCTATACACTAATGGTGAACTAGCAGAAAGAGAAATCAGGAAAACAGTTCCATTCAAAATCTCATCAAAAAGAATAAAATAACTAGGAATAAACCTAACCAAGGAAATGAAAGACCTATACCCTGAAAACTACAAGACACTCTTAAGGGAAATTAAAGAGGACACTTATAAATGGAAATTTATCCCATGCTCTTGGCTAAGAAGAGTTAATATTGTCAAAATGGCCATCCTGCCTAAAGCAATCTACAGATTCAGTGCAATCCCTATCAAAATACCTACAGCATTCTTCAGTGAACTAGTGAAAATCGTTCTAAAATTCATATGGAACAACAAAAGACCCCAAATAGCCAGAAGCTATCCTGAAAAGGAGGAATAAAGCAGGGAGAATGATGCTCCCTGACTTTTCACGTTTTATTACAAGGCCACAGTAATCAAGACAATTTGGTACTGGCACAAGAACAGACCCATAGACCAGTGGAATAGAATAGAGAGTCCATATATAAACCCAAGCATATATGGTCAATTAATATACGATAAAGGAGCCATGGATATACAATGGGGAAATGTCAGCCTCTTCAACAGCTGGTGTTGGCAAAACTGGACAGCTACATGTAAGAGAATGAAACTGGATTACTGTCTAACCCCATACACAAAATGGACCAAAGACCTGAATGTAAGTCCTGAAACCATAAAACTCTTAGAAAAAAACATAGGCAAAAATTTCTTGGACATAAATATGAGCAACTTCTCCATGAACATATCTTCCTGGGCAAGGGAAAGAAAAGCAAAAATGAACAAGTGGGACTACATCAAACTAAAAAGCTTCTGTACAGCAAAGGTCACCATCAGTAGAACAAAAAGACATCCTACAATATGGGAGAATATATTCATAAATGACATATCTCATAAGGGGTTGACATCCAAAATATATAAAGAGCTCACACACCTCAACAAACAAAAAGTAAATAAGCCAGTTAAGCAATGGGCAGTGAAGCTGAATAGACACTTCTCCAAAGAAGAAATTCAGATGGCCAACAGGCACATGAAAAGATGCTCCACATCACTAATCATCAGAGAAATGCAAAGTAAAACCACAATGAGATATCACCTCACACCAGTTAGGATGGCCAACATCCAAAAGACAAACAACAACAAATGTTGGCGAAGATGTGGAGAAAGGGGAACCCTCCTACACTGCTGGTGGGAATGTAAATGAGTTCAACCATTGGGGAAAGCAGTATGGAGGTTACTCAAAAAACTCAAAATAGAAATACCATTTGACCCAGGAATTCCACTCCTAGGAATTTACCCTAAGAATGCAGTAGTGCCATTTGAAAAAGACATATGTACCCCTATGTTTATCACAGCACTATTTACAATAGCCAAGAAATGGAAGCAACCTAAGTGTCCATCAGTAGATGAATGGATAAAGAAGAGGTGGCACATATACACAATGGAATATTATTCAGCCATAAGAAGAAAACAGATCCTACCATTTGCAGCAACATGGATGGAGCTAGAGGGTATTATGCTCAGTGAAATAAGTCAGGCAGAGAAAGACAAGTTTCAAATGATTTCACTCATCTGTGGAGTATAAGAACAAAGGACAAACTGAAGGAACAAAACAGCAGCAGACTCACAGAACCCAAGAATGGACTAATAGTTACCAAAGGGAAAGGGACTAGGGAGGATGGCTGGGAAGGGAGGGATAAGGGGGGAAACGGGGCATTACAATTAGCACACATAATGCAGCGGCAGGGGACATGGGAAAGGCAGTATTTATAGAGAAGACAAGTCATGATTCTATAGCATCTTACCACACTGATGGACAGTGACTGTAGTGGGGTCTGTGGGGGGGGACTTGATAATAGGGGGTCTAGTAACCATAATGTTGTTCAAGTGATTGTACATTAACAATACCAAAATAAAATTTTTTTCAATTAAAAAAAGAGGTGAATGTTGGATAAATTAAAGGAAACACAACTGTACATACACAGTGCATGGTCAAGTGGAGGAGCTAAAATACTGAAGAGTAGTTCCAGGATCTAAACTCACCTAAAAATCACCAGGACGAGTTTTTCATCCCATTTACTTTGGATACCTGAAGAGCCATCTGCTCCGAGTCATGCTGCTGGAACCTTATCTGATGTGAGATTTGTTTTAAGCTTCTGAGCCCCTGTTGCAAGTCTCTCCAAACTCAGTTTTGGCCTTAGTCACTGAGCGATTATTACATTTCGGACCCTGAACTTGTGTTTTCATGAACCTTATTGACTT
Source organism: Smutsia gigantea (assembly GCA_032199065.1). NCBI lineage: Eukaryota > Metazoa > Chordata > Mammalia > Pholidota > Manidae > Smutsia > Smutsia gigantea. Next base: position 186,923 of record JAVSCE010015046.1, on the reverse strand, counting down.
TATTCTCTTAATAAAACCATAAGGAAAGTGTTTATGGCTCCACTTTTATACAGGAGGAAACTGGGGCTCAAACAAGTTAAGTAACTTAACCATAACCAAAAGTCAGGATTTAGCTCTGGCTACCCTGGGCTGCAATCCAATTCTCTTTCCCTCACTGCACAGGTGATTCCAGCAAAACCTAGCTCTCCTTCTAAACGGCCAATTTTGACAGCAAAGCCATTTCTTACATTTGCTGACAGGCAGTGGTTTTCTTTAGCAGCTTGGTCGTTATACATATTGCAGTGTAGCTGTCTAAGATTTAAAGGAAATGCCAGTTTGTAAGTATTTAGGTCATCTAATGCTCTACCAATCTTCATTGTGTGCCCAGGCTTAGCATTAAAGGGAACACTTATAAATGTCTGATAAATTAATGGATGGGAAGAAACTTAGAGTACAAGGTTGCCCAGGCACCTGGAGTGGCCCCCTGGTGTAAAGCTGAGAAGAACCAGGTCTCGGGCATGTTCTGGCAGCCACCCCTGCAAGCTTCTTCGAGGGTGTGCTGCAACCATGCTTTGGGCTTGTGGCCCCTCCAAGCCAGGCCAGAGAAAAACAGAAAGCATCACATTGCCAGGGCACAGCTGAACTAACTCAACCCCTAGTGTGCCTCCTGTCAGTTCTTGGGAGCGTTCCTTTACAATGCCTTACGATGGGGTCTGTGTCCTTAACTGATGATCATTTTTCTCCCTGGTTTAGAAATAGCTGAGCTTGACATACTGTGCTCATTTCAGTTTAATGACAACTTTAGATTTACCAAAGTTTAAAGACAACTTTCAGTTCAATGACAACAAAAGAGTAGTGTGAAGTACAGGCTCAGACCTCTTTGTATAATGGCAGCATATAAATGATGCCAAACACAGTCCAGAACTTTGTCCCTTAATTGATTACATTTGTTGTTGCAGAAGAAAAGAAGGAAGTAACATTTTCTGAACACCTACCGTAGGTTAGGAATTCACATGCCCTTTTCTCATCTACTCCTGTGAGGGAGACATCATTACCCCACACTAAAGACAAGAAAAACGAGAGCTGGAAAGGTTATGTAACTTGACCAAGATCGCTCACCAGTGAATGGCAGGTGTGGGATTCAAACCCAGATCAGACACTGCAGTGGAATTCCACGATGTCTCTGTGACTCAGATGCCAGAAAGAACCCAAAGGTGTTGAGAAGGGATTGCTAAAGGCTGGACTGAGGAAGAATAAGAGAACTATCAGGTTCCCATAGGTCATGGAGATACAAAGTTCAGAACTGCATTGCTCTGCAGAATGGTCTAGATTCTGGACTAACAATGGGATCCCTTCAGGAATGGCTGCACCGCCCCGGCCTTAGGTTCTTCCTAAAGGATGGGGTAGGGATGCTGGTGGTCAGACTTTCTCTCCTTCCCTTCCTCTCCCCACGACTGGGGAAAATACCCTTTTCCAAGGTGGGAGAGTAGATGAGGATCTTCAGTGACTGCAGTGCATATTGCTAAGGTGATGTTTCCATAGAAAATGTAAATCAAGGCTTCTTCATATGTGGCTGGGCCCTACACCATTTGCCACCTCTGACCCTTAAACCGAGAGCCCTACCCAAGCTCCAGTTTCAATCTCACCTGAGAGGAGAAAGAGGGGAACAACAAATGGCAAAAGGGCTGAAGAAGGGTGGTGGGAGTCTTAGGCCCGGGCTATTCTGATGAACAGGGGCCAGTAAAGCACCAAAGACTTTGGCTTCCACTCCCTGGCCAAGCTGTGGAGCTTGCCTGATGGCTTCAGAATCACAGACAGGCTCCACGGTGAGATGTTAGCTACCTCAGGATAAGAAATCTGTACTCTGTACCCATTAATCTTTATCCCTCCCCTTCTAGTAAAAGCCCACATCACTTCCCAAAAACGGAAGGGGGAATTCATCCCTACTTAGAAGATGTCACCTCCGAGCTCTCCTGCTCCCTGCTCCTTAGGAAGTCATGGGCAGCTTTTCATCAGCTTCTCCAGACTTTGAAGTGACATTGCATTGTGTCTGCCACTACACTTTGGGCCAACACAGATCTCTGCATTGAAAATTTCTGTTCAGCCTCCAAAAAGCAAAAAAAAAATAAGATCTTGAAAAGCTGGCCGGCTACTTCCCTCCAAATCACATCTGAAGGAAATTGAGAGGAGGCAGTACCCTGTCACTGGCCTTCTGCCAAGAGAAACGGACCGAGGGGACACATCAGGCGTCTCCCCAAAGCGGCTGCGCTCCTGCAGGCACGCTCTCCGCCTCCCAGCGCCAGGGCCCTCGCAGGCCGGGCGAGCAGCCTCTCGGCAGAAGCGCCCCCTGGACTCCCTTGGGTCTTCCAGGGGATTGTCCTGCCTGTGACTGGATCTCCCTCCCGCTGCTCCCAGGGTGTCCTCTGCCAAGCTGTGAGAGCTGATTATTTATCCATAAAACATGAGATTTGAGGAGAGGGTGGCAGAGAGGCAGAACAGGGGAGAAAGGGAACATTGGTGAAAGGGAGCATAAATAGTTAATTTGATGATGATTTAGAAGGACTCTGGCTGCTGTTCGAGATAAAAAAGCTGCAATGAGTTCAGAAAATACTAAAATAGGGCCTCATACAGGCATTTCATTTAGATTTAATAAGACTGATTATTAAGAGCATATTTCATGACGATTAAGAATTCTGACAGTCTCCCATCCACCAACGTTAATGTGCACCACAAAAATTAAAATACTTATTTATACAACTAAAGCGCTAATAAGTTCATTTTGAGAAATTCCCTGAACTGGCATAGGCTTTAACTTTTTATAGGGGAAAGAGAAAGACTCCAAGATGGTAGGATCTAGAAACCCAAGGGAAACTGGGAAGAAATCGCAAGTAGAATCTCCTGCTTCTACCTGAGTTATCAAGGAGAGCCGAGCCCCCCCATTTCCCCCTATGGCCTGATGAACGCACACGCGCCCACACGCACACACGCATGTGCATACTGGTGAACACATACTCGTGCTTGGTAGGCGCAGCCGCATTTCCTTGGCTGTCTCTAGCTTCTCAGGCTGGGCGCTCTGCTGCCCATCCCCCCAAGTCCCTTCCTTTGCCTCTAAGCTGCTAGCAAGCTGATCTTTGAAGCAAGAATGGAAACAGCCCACTTCCTACTTTAGGAAACTCCTGAAAGAGATGGTCTCCGTGTACCCAATCATAGGCTACTTCCCTTGCAAAAAGCCTTCCTTGCTGCCTCAAGGATTTCATGTGCAAGGCACCCACGTGAGCCCTTGCCACCTGCGATGCTAGCTGGGTGTGCAGAACGGGCCTCCCCCTCAGAACCCACCCAAGGGTCTGGCTGCCTTTCTGGACGAATTCCCAGCTTGAGGCTCTGCTCTGAACCCCGCATGACCGAGGACCTAGCCCTTGATGCCTCCCCTCTACCAGAGGCTGATTCAGTGTTCCCTTGTACTCCTAAGCAGGGGCTGGGCCCTGCCTGAGGTGAGCAGATTTGCATCCATATGCTTGGGCAGGGACTAAAGGGAGGGACGCCGAACTCATATAACTCATCAGTTCAGGATGTGATTACCAGCCCTGCCTCTCACAGGCTGTGAAATGAAGGGAAATTCCTGAAATTCTCTGAGTTTCAAATTCTCTTTAAAAAAAATAGTGCGTACCTCGCAGGGCTGTTGAGAGAATTAAGATAACGCCACTAAAAATATTTCACATAGAGCCTCCTGATTCACAGTAAGTGATCACTAAATGATACTACTAAATAATACTATTAATTAGTACTAATGATACCTATTAATACTACTAATGATATTACTTATCAATGACAATGATTAATTCCAATACCTCGCCTGCCTTGCCTAGTGTTCATTGTTTTGCCCTCTGCTGAGGTGTATTTTGGGTTTTAAACCAATTTCCCAGTTACCATCCAACACCATCCTGCTGGCTTATACCACTGTGGTGTTACCAGAGTCTCAGCATGCTTTCCATCCTGGACCCATCTGAATTATTATCACAGAAGGGCTCTTTCTTCTTGCTAATTCCCGCTCCCCATCCACAAACCCTGTACCCCAGGATTGGTTCAAATATCTTGACTTTTCCTGTAGGACCTCAAAGACTAGAAACTCAATGCATATTTGCTGTTGACAGTGGGTATCTTGATAGCAGCTTCATCCCGTCGCCTTGCCCCTGACATGCTAGCTGTTGCAGCTCTCATACTACATGCTCCCCTTTCTCTGAGCCCATTGTGCTCTTTCTCTGCACAGTGTGGTTCTTTCCTATGTCTCTTCTGCCTGCATCTACACCTTTGCTTACCCAATGGTCTCCTCAGCCCCAGCTGAGCCCAGCTCTTGGCATCCAGGACTGCAGTGGGTGGAATGATGGCCCCCAAAAGATATGTTCGTGTCCTAATCCCCCAAACCTGTAAATGTGACTTATTCAGAAAAAAGTCTTTGCTGATATAATTAAATTAAGGATCTTGAGATGAGGCCATCCTGGATTTAGGCCCTAAATCCAGTGACAGGTGTCCTTATGGGAGAGGAAGGTAGAGGGAGATTTGAGACTCAAACATCCAGGGGAGAAGGCCACGTGGAGGCAGAGGCAGGAACTGGAGACGTGCGCCCCAAGCCAAGGAGACCTAGAGCCAGCTGAAGCTGGAAGGGGCAGGAAGCGCTCTTCACCAGAGACTTCAGAAGGGGTGTGGCCCTGCGGACGTCTTGAATTCAGACTTCTGGAAAATGCTACTGTGAGACAATAAATTGCTTTTGTTTTAAGCCCACCCAGTTTGTGGTCATTTGTTATGGCAGCTCAGAAAACTAATATAGGAGCTCCAGAAATGCTGGTCAATAGTCAGACACCATGCTTACATACAGTTAAAGAACATCCCTTCTCCCAGCTCAAAAAAGACAGCAATAGGAAAGCTTATGGAAACCAGGTGAGTAGGTCAGAGGGCAGGGAACACTGCTAGAAGACTTGAGATCAGAGTCTGGCAATGCCACATCTGTGCACCTTGTGAAGAAGGCTGACATGGTCAACATGCAGTATGTCTTTAAATATTTACATGTGTGGGATGTGGGCTTCCATTTGCACTCTTTACTCCAGTCATCACAAATGTCAGGGTGGGGCTGGCTGTGGAGACAGTAACAAAGGTCAGGCTTGGAGTCCCATACACCAGGGGTTTTTTCTCTGCTCCGCGACTTGGTAGCTTTCTGAGTTTGGGTGAGTAACTTCACTTCTCTGGATGTCAGCTTCCTCACCTGTAAAATGGGACAATTAATATCTTCCTTGCAGGTTAAAGGTTAGAAATAGCAAAGAACTTAGCCCTCTACAGGCACTTACAGGCACAGAGTAAAAAATGGTTTTTATTATACTATTAATATTTAGAGGGGTAGAAAGATCTAGAAGTTCCTACTCCTTTTTACTTGCTCCTTCTTAGGAGAAACGAGGGAGGATGGTATTGAAAAAGTATTTATTCTACATTAAGCATTTGGGAGGGAGGCCTTTGTGGATTTGACCCATGGCCATTATCAAGAGCCACAGAATCATAGGATGTGAGTATGGAAGGATCTTACAACTATCTAATTCAAGACCTGTGTTGTGCAGATGGAGAAACTGAGGCCCAGGGGAAGGGTGTTGGCCCGAGTCATTCAGCACACCTTCCTAATTAAGCTGGCGTCAGCAGCTGGGCCTCCTGATCCCTTACACTGGCTCATTTTATTTCATCACAGCATGGTGATGCAGCAGCCCTGGGTATGGCCCTTTTCTCTTAAGGATGGAGGAAACCTGGCAAGTTAAGGCCATGTTAACACAAAAATTCAGCTGTGTAAGCCATTGTCCAAAAATCCATTTAAGACTTGTTTCATATCCCAGTGAAAAGGAAAGATTAAAATTTCTTTTGAAACATACCTACTACACATTCATCAGAGGCAGAAAATTTTTATTCCCTTGTAATTTATATCAAAGCCTATTGTGAGTGAATTAGCTAGGTTTCATCTTTTTAAATGTCAGCACAGATGACCCATATCTGTGTAGGCATGTGAATATAAGGTTATAACAACATTTGAAAAGATTCTAAAAAAGTGTTTTGCCACAGTTTAAGTGTGATCAAAACATACCATTTCAGGAGTCACAATATTTATCATTTTAATATTAATAATGCCATTTTGCATAAAACACCATACAAGGAATAATTCTATTAGGAATATCAAGATTTCCATGTTGGATAAAAAGGATAAAATATTCAGAATATGTCATCAAGAGAGAGCCAGCAGTGTCACTAACACAAACCCAATTTCTTTTCTTTGCAGATATTTAAGGCAGCCATGCATTCCCAAAGATAGGGACAGAAATCGACAAGAAAAAGGAGCAGTTTATTTATGAATCATGTATCCTGCAAGTCAGTAAATGAAACTTACCCAAAAAGGAACTGTGTTTTATGGCTCATAAATTAAGCTTAGTGGAATTCTTCCAGGATAGTTAGAACAAAACCCTCTGAATTAAGGGCTGGTCAAGGAGAACATGTCGATGGCATTCCCCACAGCCTGACATGACGTGCTTAAGCAGTATCTTTAAAAGCAGCACAAAACGGAAATAAAGGGAAACTTTGGACCGACAAGCTGTACTGGCGAGAAAACAGTCCCTGTAGGGACAGGGCTTTTTAAAAAGAGCTCCTCGGGATTGGTTGTTGAAAGCTCTGCTCTGTGGTGAAGTGGCTATAACCACAGGTTTTAGAGTCAGACTGCCCCAGTTTGAATCTCTGATTTAGCACTTGCTGGCTATGGGAGCAAAGACAAATTACTTCAGCTCTCTGCCTCAGTTTTCTCTCCTATACAATAGGAATAATACAGGTACCTACCTCATGGGCTTGTTGTGAGAATTAAATGAGAAAACCTGGGGAGAGTTTAGCACGGTGCTCAAAAAACATTAGTTAATACAATGACTATTTCAGCTTCCGCCCATTATTCTCCAGAGGCCCTACAGGGGGCAGGTCAGAAAACCTGGCTTGAGAACCAACACTATCATCTAAGAAACAAAATCTCTCTGTTTCCAGGTGTTTATCTGAAAAACTGGAGTAATGCAAAAGGCATGGCACTTGGGGACAGTCAGAACTAAATCTAAATTTTAACCATGTCACTTACCTTTTGTGTGCCCTCACCTCATCTATAAAATAGGTACAGTAAAGCTTTATTTGCAGAGTCATGAGAATGGGTAATATACTGTGGTACAACACCATGTGCATGCTCAGCAATAGCACCATTAAAACTACTACCTACCCTCATTCCTTCCCCTCCTTTAGCCACTTCCAAAAGAAAAATATTCCTCAACTCTCAAACAATACACCTAATTTTTAAGGTGGTGTTGCACATATAGATAAAATCTCAAAAATCTCAAAACAATATTTAAGACATTTCCTCTTCTACACAATTTCGTCTTCAGAACACGTCTTAGGAAGAAACACTCAGGATGTATTTTTGCTTTATTTTCATGGCTTATTCAACCTTTATTCCAATCTACCATTAAGCTTAACAAGTAGGTCCTCCTGTTCCCTTCCCAGAACTGTTACTTTCTTCTGCGATGGTCCGAGCGTTCGGTGTCATCTAGACCCATTCTCTATGCCAAACAATGGTCAAACCTATGACGATGTTCAAATTTTCTCCACAAGGTGGGAGCTTCAAACTTCAGAATTCTTTCTGTGACCAACCACATTGAAAAGAAGTCTCAAACTTGAGACGTAAATGTTGCTACCGCTCAAAATAGACTTCTGAATGCTTAGTGAAGTCCAGCTTCCATTTGCTTGCTTGGAAGCCTCCCTGAGTAGCGAGACCCCACCCAGAAGTGATGGTAGAAAGGAAGGGGGGGCTTCTGGTTCTCCTTGTTTCACGTGGATCAGGGTGCTGCGATTCTTCATTCGGCAGGAATCAAGGTGATCAACCCCAGTAAAAAGTAATGACCAAAGACAGCCCATGTCACAGATGGAGTCAAGCAACAGTGTCTAGCCCAACAACGTAAGTGTTCTGGTTAGCTCATAAGCAATCTTTGTCCAAAATCCTTACTGCTACAAATAGAGATAGACACCAGAGGCTAGACATGGTTGGGGAGCTTCTGTTAGAAATCTTAGGACTCAAGTTACCGGTAAAGTCATGCTACATCTTTCCTTAAACACTCTGACTTTCCATTCAGTCACTCAGTAAAGCCTAAATCTCCCAGCACAGCATTTCAATTCCCCATGGCCTGGCTTTTCTAGTCATTCCTCCAAAGACAAGGCTCCTGTGAAGCTACAGCTTACCACTCCCAAGGTCCCACGCACACTCTGCACTGCTGTGGTGCCCCTCTTCAGCTGTTTCCATGAAGGCCTTTCCTCTTCTCTGTCAACCAAGCTCCCACTCACCCTCCAAAGCCCCGTACTATGTGAGATCTTCCCTACCCTCCACAGTCATAATGGTTTGCCAGGTTCCTGCTTAAAGTGCCTCAGGGACTTGATATTGAACTTGGGATAAATCTCACAACCCAACCTGACTTCCAAAGCTCCCTGTGGTCTGACCTGGCCTTGTTCTGCACAGGGAACTTCAGTCTCTCAGGATTCCAGCCTTACTAATAGGCGCCAGGCTATTCCCCGCCCTGGGCCTTGTAAATGCTCTTCTCCGTGTCTGGTATTCCCTTCCCACCCTTACCCTTTTACCTAGTTAACTCCCTGTTTGCTTTATCACATGTTATTTCCTTAGCAAAGTCTTCAGAGATCTCTCTGACAAAGTCAAATGTCCCTTGTAATATTCTCTTATGGTACCATGTCTCCCATCCTTACAGCTCATATCTAAGTTGTGATTTTACTTGTGTGTGTGTATGTGTGATCATCTGACTAAATTAATGCCAGGCTCCACCGCTGCCAGTGGATCCCCAGTACCCAGGGCAGTCCCTGAGACACGAAGGGCACACCATTAATATTTGTCTGATGAATAAATGAAAAGACCTAAGGACAGCACGGCTCACTCTTGTATAAGCTTAGGGCTGCAATACAGTTTTAACAATATAGGGGCCACAATTCTATATCATTTCCCTTTTATTGCTCATATTATAATGAATTGTACATTTGTCTGAATCCACTGCACAGAAAAAGGCCCTGAAAGGCAGGGCTGTTTGTCACCCTTTTTTTTTTTTTATCTTCTATCACCTCCCTGTACTTGGATTCTAGCACAGGGTGCCTGGCACTAACAGGTGTCTAATAGTGTCTGCTGAAATGCTAGGAGTTTAAGTTAACTGACAGTCACATTGCTTGCTCCATTTATGTAACTGTGAAAGTCATGTCAGCCACCTATAGGTGACCCAGGATTTACAGCAGCATCCACAGCAGGTTTCAAGGACTTTGTATGCCGAAGAGGGAGAGAGGAATCACAGAGAAGCTACAGCTCCCCAGAGCAAGAGGACTAAGCAAAATCAAAGTCTTGCTGATAAAGCAGTACAGCCAAGTGCCTCAGACCAGCCACAGAAGCCCAGGAGGTTCACAGGAGTACCCGAGCCCCTGTCCAATTATCAATTGTAGAGTGAACTCTGCTGGCCAGGGAGTTTATTCTGAATGTGATTTATGCAGTTCAGAGAGACTAAAACCCATTTTGTAGTTTATAACTTTCTTCCCTATAAAAATGCAGAAATGCATATGCATGCAAAATCTGCTTCTAATTTCAGAGAATTTCTGGACCCTTAAAGCATATCCTTGGACCCTGCATCTCCATCCTATTGGTCTATGCTGTACAAGCTAAGAACTCCTGGTTTAATGTATAAGGAAGACAAAAACCCAAGATATTAAAAGGCATTTAGAATATACAGGGGTTAATTTTTATGTAAACATGAAAAAGAGTCAGGTTCCAGAGCAAACTCTCCAAGCTACACACACAGGTCCTCTGGAGAGCATCTGGTTCTCAGTACCACCCCAGTCTCTCTGTCTCCAGGGCACTAGCCCACCCCAGGTCCTCTTGCTGCATCCTTAGCATCTTTCTGACCCCTGGTTCATTCTGAAGATGGGAAGACTGAGCCCTAAGCTTCTCCTCTTGATTCATCCTCTATTTTGCTGCAGTATTTTAAAATCATGCGTTAATTCAAAAGTACCCTCTATTGCTTAGCTATCAAAGATTCCTGACATTTCGATCCAAACATGCTGATCCTGTCACATCCTGAATAGCTACCGACAGGAAGGGCAGCTTCTGAGCCAGTCAACAGCAGTGCAATTACTCTTCATTATGAGGTGTACTGACTGCATGAATTTTGCACCTAAACATAGCCTCTTATTTCATTAATATCTTATATGCGTGCCAAGTGCTTTCATATCCAGTACCTTATAACTCTCACAACAACCTGTGTGAGGTCATTTGGTATTATCCTTATCTTCCTGATGAGGAAGCTAAGACTAAATAACTTAGCCAGGGTGACACAGGTGAACATGAGAACTTTGAACTTCAACCCAGGCAGGACCCTCTGACTCAAACCCTGTGGCTGTTTTATTTTACTCTGATCCTTTAAGATATTAAAGGTTGTTATATGAAAAAGGTGCCTTGTGGTCAAATGTATTTAGGAAAAGCTGGTGACTTCATTGCAGAATTTCTCGGAGACTGCAGTGTGCCGGTGGGCACCCCCAGCTATTGTGACGCCTTCTGCTGCTCTGCTGGCCAGGGCCCCTTTTGCAAGCACCTCAGGGAGCCAGTGTGCATGGGACTTCCCTGTATACACTGGCTCCCTGAGTCACTTTTCCTCCTCCTGGCAGTTGCCCCCACTCAGGAAGCTTTCTCTTTCGGACATTTCCCCTTTCCTCAGGGGTTGAAACCTGCTGGGAGGCTGTCTGTGGGAGAAGCACCCTTCTCTGGAATACCAGACTGTGCCAGGATGGACCTGGGGTGGGAGCATAGGGCTGGGGCCACTCTGGCCTTTGCAGGGGTCCTGACACATGGCCTCACTAAGCAACCCCAGGTAGGGAGAGAAACACAGGGAAGGGGAGCCGGCGTCTGCAGCTGAGGAGCAAGCCCAAGCCACGGAAAGGCATTTGCCAGGACAGCCATATCCCTGGGGGCACAGGGGACGGAACAGGAGTGGAGATCTGGCCCCTACAAATCTCACCAGGAAGGTATCTAGCTCACTGAGGTCGTCACGTTAAGCACAGTATCAGAGCTAACTGGGGATCCACAGGCTGCAGAAACCTCAGTGCTACGCAGCAAGAAGCACTTTGGCCACCCAGACAATCAAGTACTTTTTACACAAAGTAGGGGCTACAACAGGACACCCAATACTGATGAGATTTGTGAAAATAAATAAAAAACCTTTCTCTGTTAGGCTGACCCATGCTGACAAAAATAAAGGTTTAACAGAAACCTGTGTATCTGGAGCCAAAGGTAGGACACACTGTCTGACTAGGGATTCGTGCCTTTTCTTTCTCTGGGTGCCTGAGGCAATCTAAGAGATAGTGTTTTTATGCAAAAATAGTGGGATTTTCAGTACTTAGTTTTTGTGAGGACTGAGAGACACAATATTTAAAATTAGGGCTGCCCCAGAAAACCTGGGTCACATGATTATTTTCATTAAACTAAATCACTTCAAATCAGATGGGTATACACCTGGATTGCTCAATGAACTAGCTGATTAAATCTCAAAGACCGTCAAATTGTGAATGTGGGTGTGGAGGCGGGGTGAAGGGACCACAGCCAGGAAGGAATTTACGACCAGGTCAGAGAGAGGCAGGCAAAGCTATGCAGGGAGGGACCCACGCACAGGGGCCCAGAGTCACAGGGCTAACGGTCACCAGAACCCAAGGGAGCAGAAAAAGATCAAGACACACAGAGGGTCCACGGGGCAGATGACCAAGGCCTGGGAACCCAAGTGCCAGAAGTCAAGATTGGGAAGTGCCCACACTCAGTCCAAGTGCCACACAGCTGTCAGGGAGTGCCAGCAGGGAGGAGAGCCAGGGAGTGGCCTAGGCCCCATCACAACAACGGGGGGCCATACTGGAAAGAGGTGAGGTGCCTAACACTCAAATCCAGCTCGCCATGGGAAGAGAGGCATGCCAGAGCCTGAAAGTAAGCTTCTGAAACATTTAGCGGATTTCTGGCAACCTCCTCCCCGAAAATAAAGCACAGTGAAATTATGAAAAGAGATTGGCTTTGAAGCCGGGCTTTGTCACTTACTAGCTGTGTGGCTGTGGAAAAGTCACTTAATATCAGGGTAACTACACAACTCCACTTGCCAGAGATAGTCCTGGTTTATATCTGTAGATTTTTTTTTTAAGAAAGAATTTTATTCTTAATAGGAGTTTTTGAGTAATTATAAGTCTAAAATATAATAAAACAAGTTTCTTAAAAATACTCTAAAATGTACATGTGTATGTAATTCCGAGTATTTTTGGCACCCCCTGTACTCGTAAAAGTGCCCCAAACTGGATGGCTTCATCCCTAAGTCTTGGTTTGCCTCTCTGGAAATAAGAAAATTGATTCTTCTGCAAGTTTTTTTACAGATCATGTATAGAAAGAACCCAGCAGAGTACTTTTAATTCTCTTTTTCATGTTAATTCCCTTCCTTGGCTTTCTTAGAAAACTGTGTCAGAGGGAATGAGAAGATGTGGTCTCTGGGAGGAGAGGGGGACAGAGGACTTGTGGTAAGCCCCTCCCTAAGCCCCTCATTCCCCAGGCCCACGGGCTATCCTCACTTGCAGCTTCTGTTTGAGCTCAAGGAGATAAAAAAGCTCCTGGGGGCAGAGACGGAAAAGCAGCCAGCCCTTGTAACAAGTTCACCTAATCCTGGGCTGGGTTCACTTAATCCGACACCAGGTCTCTGACACTCTTTGGGCTCTTGTCCTTCCAGAAAACCCGCTCCAGACAGCCTCATTTCAAAGTTACCAGCACTCTGAACCCAGCCTGATTCCGGAGATGGCGCTGTCCTCCATCCAGCAGATTGACTCGACTCACTTTCTCAGAGCAGCGACAATAAGCATTGCCCTCGCCCGTCCTCAGGGATTATCAGGAAGAGTAAGTCCTGGCCCTCGCCCCCCAGGAGGGGCCTGTGTTTCCCTGGGACCTCGGGAGCCATCTTCAGCCCACACCCCAGCCTCTGCAGTACCACCCAGCTGCTGCCTGGGGTCAGAAAGGAGAGAGGGAGATCGACACAGAGATGTCACTCATGCCCTGGGGTCAACTCGGGGCATGTTCTGCTCATCAGCTCAGACTCCTCCATGGTCAGGTGGGTGACAACGTGGTCGCCCTGGATTGTGGACAGGACCCCAGGCTAAGGTTGAGAGTCCAAGACACAGTCTCAGTAAGCAGGGGAGTTTTATTTAAATCATTTCTTCGTAATAGTGCAGAAACAATTCAATTTAAAATCTTTCAGCGTCCCAGATGACTAGGGGAAGAGAAACCCATTAGTGGCTCTTTGAAATTAGCAGTAAATGTCCCAAGATGTATATATTTGGTAGATGAAGAAAAAAAAAAACCTCTCTGTGGAGTGCGCAGATTGGATTATCAGAAGATGTCTCATAAACTATTCTGAAAATACCGCCCTTGGAAGCCTCACAAAGTGATTTAGGTAACAGGCCAGGGTTACAGGCTGGTCCCTTGAGGAGCTGGAATTTCCTTTCACAGAGAAGGAAATGAGATCTGCCCCAATCCAGAGGATTATTTTATTGGAAGGGAGGAAACCGTGGGGAGGGTGGCCTGTCCCCGCTTTCACTCAGAGCAGGCCGCACTCTAGAGAAAAGAAAGCTCTGGGCTGGGGCTCAGCCGAGGGCAGGAGGTTTCCATGTCGATGCTGGGATTTCAGCGCTGTGGACTGACACGCAAAACTCTGACAGCTCTTGGTTGAAATCAGAGCTAGGGGGCTGCTCTGGGAGAAGAGATCACAGAGCAGCTCTGTGAAGGTCACAGAGCAGAAAGTTTGTCATTATCCAGGAACAAAAGGAAGGCCTCCTTCACCCAAACTCCAACCACTGCCTTGAAATCTCCACATCAGCCTGTCCTCTCCAGTTCCTGCCTCCCCAGCTGCAGCTCTGTTCCACGGAACTTGCCAGCTAGGCCGAGTGGGTGAAGGAGCATTTTAGATGTCTCCTCTCCACCAGAAGGCAGGAGCTGGAATTATCCTGTTGCCTAGACTCAGCCTCCATATGAGAACCTCTCTTAAGCCACAATGTCCCCTGCTCCAGTTGGAGGAGCCCAGTCTACACAGCTGAGCTGCTCCTCCATGAATTCCAGCTGATTAGCCTGTGACTCTGATATCTGACCCTGTGTTGGCCAGCAGGGTGAACCCTGTGGCTTCTCCCTACAACCACTGCCTGAAGTCCTGCTTCAGAGATGAACAGGCCACCAATGCTAGCCTCAAATACCACAGACCCCAGGACCTTCTGTGGTCCTCTGATACCAGGGCAGCCCAAGTCAAGCCCACATGTGTCAGGCTCGTGCACATGACGACTTGAAGTCCAGGGCCCCCTCAAGGCCAGTCCTTCCCCCAGGGCAGTGCCCTGGGCTTTGGTCTATACTCCCTAGCCTGGGCCACCAGCCCCCACGATCCAGTCTCTTATCATCTCTCCTGCCTCATCTCTCGCTGTTCCCCTCAACTTCATACCCCAGGAATAAAGAAGGACGGCACGAGCATGAACATGACCATGAGCAAGCTAAGCCGTCTTGTTCCTCCACCTCCTTCCACCCCCTTCTCTCTGCCCCACTCCGCTCCACAGTCACCCCCAGATGAAGCCTTTCCACCTTTTCCCTAAGTCTCCCTGTCATCCCACTACAGAAGTGACCTCTCCCTCCTTTCTGCTTGCACCGGAACATCCAGTACGATCACAACGCTGAAGTGCTTCACGACACCCTCACTCTCGCCTGCCCCTCCTAATCAGACTGGGAGCATCGGGAGGCCAGCCCTGGTCTGCTCCATGTCTTTTCCTGCCGCCCAGCACAACGTAGTTGCTCAGTACGAAGAGTCTTCCTTCTTTTCTCCCTCCTTTACTGCTTCTTTGTGGGTAAGCTGGAGTTAGGTGAGTAGTCTAGAAGTGCATCCAGGATGGCATTTGCGCCAAGGCCAGGGAGGTGACCAAGCATCAGGAAAACTAGAGTAGCAGGTCAGAGACCTACTGGAGGGGAAGGCCAGGCAGGGGGAGAAACCCAGGCAGCTGGTGGAGGCACTAGGCACCAATTTGGGGCAAATGGCTCCTGGGGGGTTGTGGGGGGCGGGTGTAAGTCATGGGCTCCTGATCTGGGCAGAAGCCTGCACACCTGTCCACTCAGCTGGAGCGAATGTGGAGGCAGAACTCAAGGGCAGATCCTACAGTCACCCCTTCAATCAGCTTATTATTTTCCAGACCATGGAATGTGCTCACACGTCCCCATGGTGATGAGGATGGTTGGGCCCCCTGACCTGGAGGACAGTCTGAAGGTTTCCACACTAGCTTCATCATCAGGACTTGGAAAAGGCCCCACCCCAGATCAGTCAGAACAGGCCTCGTGGTTGGCATCAATATTTTATGTACAGTTGAGGGTCAGGAACCCTGATTAAAGATGGTGCTGTCCTGAAACAGATTCCCCCACCCCTGGATTCAGCTGTCCAATTCTAAGCGAACTCTAGTTTAGCTGAGAGACAAAAGGTCCCAAGTTGAAAATGACACCTGGTTCAATATATTAGTGTATAAAATCAACATGTTGTGCGCCTTAAACTTACACAATGTTATATATCATTTACATCTCAATAAAGCCCGGGGGGGAAAAAAGGGGTGCCTGCTTGAGGTAAGAGAGGTGTGTGTGATGGGAATGCATCCAGTCAGTTGCCAAAAGAAATGCATTGAAAAAGAGCTCCCTTCAAGTCTCTTAAACTTTCATGATCTCTCCCTTTTTGGCTCAGGAGAAAACACTGCATTATTCCGTGACAGAGATCGCCCCAGAAATGGGTTACATTCACACCTAAGAAAATCGACACGTGAGAATCCTCATATTTGTGTGTGACGTTGTTTATGGAGAAAGAAGGCAAAGAGTTATTCATTTTTATCAATGCTTCCAATCTTCTATGAAACTAGATTTTCTGACATTCCTGGGGTCCCTGAGAAGTAGGGTTTTGTTTGTTTAAGTCTAACAGTTTGGCATGGTCCTCTTATGGGCCTTTCTGCCCGGTGGCCTGAACACAAGATAGCCTGTGAGAGCGCTCCGGCACACTCCTATAGAAACAATATCACAGCTTCCTACTCATCACCCTGCCTATTGAACTGCCCCAGAGCCATTCACAGCCGAGAGCTTCGAGAATTTCTCCACAATAACACACTTCGCTGTCCCCAACCTCTCCTCTGTACAGCAGCCCACTGCCACACCACAGCCATCAGCGGGGAATTTCATCCTCTATGCTGAAGAGAAGAAAAGTGCCAAGTTCAAGCAAGCATTATGATTATGATTTTTGCTGCTTCCGCAGGAAAATGGTTCCCCCGTGAGGGTCAGCTTACATTCAGCATCTCTGTGGTGTGTCTTCCTTCCATCAAAAGGCTGCATCTCTGATCCCGTGAAGAAAAGGACTGGAGAAGGCGGAGCTGGATTTAAATGGAGAGAAAATTAATGAAGTGATTTCTCTGAGGATGAGAAACCTTATTCTTTATTATTTCCCATCTGCCACCCTCTCCATGGGCTCACCCTCTGCACGAACTGCAGGACCTTGTGTGTGAGCCATTTAAACTTTCTCTTCTTGGGCTTTTTATCTATCAAATGAGGGTTTCAATATTTGCTTTAACTACCTAATGGGGGCCGATGCAATAAGACAAGGTCACTGGAACTGCTCTTGAAGACATAAAGTACTGTAGAAACATAATGCTTCAGCGCCGTCTGCATCAGGGGCAGCTTCACATACACCACGTTTCTGTTCAAATGGAAATAATGCTATTTCAGTGTAATGAGCATTTATCTGCCCGATCACTGGGGATGGGAAAATGAGAAGCTCACAGTCTGGGCCATCCCTGTGTTCTCTGTCTACGTACAAACAAATAATTGCCATAAAGAGATATGAATAGCAGGGACGCGTGGAGGAGGGCATGGGTAATCCTGCCAGGGAATTCAGGGCAGAATTTACAGAGAAGGTGAGATCTGAGCTGCCTCTTGAAGGTGGAAAAGATGAAATTTTTATTTAGGTTAAAATATTCACTAAGGAATTTAAAGGCCACTGAAGGACTGTTTAAGATGGAAGGGATTGGTGGGGTGGTGAAAGAACTAGAAATTGAGGTCAAAACTTAAAACCACCAGGCTATCGTTACAACAGTGATAGCAGAATGCCAAGAAAACGGATTCTCCAATTATCAGCTGAGGCTCCCAGTCACCACCCTCTCTACCCTCTGCAGGGTGCTGTATTCACCTGTGAGGTATTGAGAGCAATGCCTCCTGTTTTTATAGCACTTAGCACTCTTCAAAGGACAGGCCTTTGTATGGGTTGCTCCTTAAAGGTCCCTTCCCTCCAACAGTATCACAGGTATTTATACAGGATACATATTTGTCCTGGAACAAATCATCACATTTGTCATACAAATCCAGGTTTATTAGGACTGATGTTGCAAATAATTTCCTAATTATGTAAATGAATAAAATCCATGCTTAATTAATCTCTAGGCTTTACTTGCATTATAAGAATAAAATCTGTTTTTATCTTATTATGGAGTTGCTATTTTCAACAACTACCATTAAGGGGAACACTGATAATTATCAGATATGGCAGAATTTATACATCTAACAAGGTCAGCAGTTCAGTGGCAATTCTAGGAATTCCAAGGAATCTAAAAAAACTCCCAGCTCATAAAGTACAAGCACCTTAAAACAGGTGGAATGAGTGGAAGGGTGATTCAGCTTCAGCTCAACTAACTTTAGCCGGTATACTCTGCTTTTGGGGTAAATCTTCTACTCTGAACAGCACTCTTTCTTTACAATATGTATATTTATGATATATAGAAAGATGGTATCAAAGAATGCCCATTTTGCACATATACCTTGATATTTAGCATTTCCCCTGCTCCTCGTTCTTTCTTGAATCTCAGACAGTCCTTCTGTAATCACTTTTCTTCCTTCAAGAGTACATCATTTAGAAAATCACTAAGCAAGGGTCTGTTGATAGTGAATCTCTTTTTCAGTTTTGGCTTTGTTCACCCGATTTTAAAAAATTATTATTTTGTCCTCATTCCCTCAATTTTTAATTTTAGGTTGAGAATTACTTTCTTTTCAGAGCATTGATGGTATCATCCCTTTGTCTGGCATTCTGTTAGCCCACAAGCCTGAACTGCAGCATTCCTGTTAAAAACCCCTGCTCAATCCCTTTGACAGTTCTATGCAGGTGATCCATATTCTCATCCTGACTCCTTTTAGGATCTTCTTTTTGTCTTTGGCCTATAGTTTTACAACATTTAGAGGTAGATTTCTCTTAACCCTGCATGGAGCTCATTAGACATCCTGAACAAAAGGATTTGTGTCTTTCCCAGAAATTATTCATCCATTATATGTCCTAGAGCTCCACATGGACTTCCTCCTGCCTCCATGTCTATGTCTCTCTCATTCTGGGGTCTTTGCCTCGCTGTGCTAAATTTTATGTATTTTCTTCAGTTCCAGTTCACTAATTTTCTCTTTGACTGTGTCTAATCTAGGGGTCAAAAGAACTGAGGGTTTTGAGGTATAACCCATTTCTCCCAGTAAAAGCACACATCTCTATGTGCACAGGATGATGACATTTTACAGGTATACGCACTCGTGTATCACCATCCATGTCAAGCTACAAGACATTCCCAGCACCCCAGCTTGCTCCATCATGTCCCTTCTCAAACAGTACCCCTCCTACATGGAGTAGCCACTATTCTGACTACAATCATCACAGACTATCTGGGCCTGCTTTGGAACGTCCTATACATGGAAACATATAACATATGTACTTTATCTGGCTTCTTTTGCTTCATAGTATAACTATGAGGTTTATCCCTGTTATTTCAGCCCTGAAGCATCACCTCTCTGATCTCCTACCTCCCACAAAATTAATCCCTCTCTTCTAGGTGTCTTTATCACATGGCATTCTGTTAGCCCACAGGCCCACTGTTTCACTGAATTCTACCAGATTCTAGGTTCCCAGAGGTCAGGGCTGTGTGTCCACACAGCCAGGCACATTCTCTGACATAGAATGAGACCCACAAATGCTCATGGGAATGAACAAAGCTGATGGCCTAATGTCAACAGCATGCCCCTAGGGGGAACTGAATCCTAGAATGCTCGCCCTCAATCTTCAAACCCTAAAACCCACTATCTGTGGAAAGTGTAAGAAAATTACATACCCAAAAGAGACCTCTCCACACAAGATCTGCAGAGTCAAAACTGATGTCACAGAAGGCCCAGGTCCAGAAGCTGATTACACACAGCAGAAGCAGTTAGCGAGGTGGGGCCCTGATGGCATCATTGTCTCAGCCCCTTGGGATCTTTTGCTCTGAGGCTCAAGTTTCAGGGTTTGAGAATATTACCATACTATTTCTTAAGATATTTACAAAGAGGTAAGGAATTTTTCCTGTTTTCACAGATTTTATTATATACTATCATGTGTATTGAAATTAGAGAAGGAAAAAAAGGACCTTTTAAGAATTGTTTTCACCAGACTCTTTATTGTAATTTCCTAAGACAACCAGCATTGAGTAATGAGTTGTAATATTATGTGTGACTTGATGCCAGATACCAAGGTCCTCAGATACCCTATAGCAGTTTCTTCATGAAATTAAATGGGACATAAGCAAATGGGACAGTCAAGCAAAAGTTAAACTACAGAAAGCACTGATATAGTAACTAAATTGAATGTTCAAGCCTAAAGCTTATGAGCCCAGAGATTTTGTGTGATGATACCACCATGATCTGATTTCAAGGATCAGTAAGATCAACTTAATGGACCCTTTGGCCTGAGAGTGATGAAAGAGGGCTTCAGATGCCTTTGACAAGGTATTCTAAGGACTGTCTGAGTTCTAATGGACATAACAGCTATTTCTCCAGGCTATGCCAGCCTAGGGACCCAGTGAAGGTAGAAGATAAAAATAAACCAGTCATTTTATAATTCAGCGCTTACCAGCTATTAGAGTGCTATCTCTGACCAAAGTGCCTCCTTCAGATTCAAGGGCTGGCATAGGGGATGTGAAGGGAACACCTTGAGATTGCATGGTCCCTAATGTGCCATGTCACTGTCTGGTACCATCTGGTACCATGGTCACACCATGAGGGTGTCTAACTACTCCCAAGTATTCTGGATACCCAGTGCCACTCTGCAGGAGATGCCTTCCTCCAGGATCCTTCCAAGCCATGCCAATTATTCCATGCCAGTGCTGTTGTTTGTGGAGCCCTTGTGGCTGACTTTGCAAGCCTGGATAGTAGATTGTTACAATAATGCACCCAAATGTTTCATGTGCTTTGTCTCCTTCCACGCCAACTCTAGGCTTGGCCAAGTGACTTGTTTTTGACCACTGAGACAAATTGCAAACGTGAAAAAGGCAGAGACTTAAAAAGTGCTTGCACACTGGAGTTTGCCCTCTCTTTTATGGTTCTTGCAACTCTTCAACCACCATAAGAACACATCCAAGCTAGCATCCGAGATAAAAAGAGACTGAAGGAGTGGAAAGGAGTCATCCAGCTGAACATTGTACCAGACCAAGTAGCCACAGCAGATCTCAGCTGAGTTCAAACACAAAATTTTGCCAAGACAAAAAGAAGAATCACTTAGTTGGGCCCAGCCCAATCTGCCAACACACAGGATCATGAGCTAAATGAGTGATTGTGGTTTTAAGTTACTAAATATTGGGGTAGTTTATAAGGCAGGACAAGTGAATTTATATAGCCTTTCACAAAGATATGGAAAAAATAAAATATTTTTATGGAATGGCCAGTAAAAGGTATTCATAAAGTGAAACTATGGACCTTAAGCAAAAGGTTATACATCCCTGAAGAGGTATAAAACCCAAGAATCTTACTATCAATTCCTTGGTATAATTTGAAGAGGCTGTTACAAAGTCCACTTATTCCAAATATCTCTCTCACCAGTAAACCATGGTATACCTCCTACCTACATCAAGTCGTGATGAAACGTCCAAGCAGTGTAGCATGAAGGGAGACAGTGAAATAGAATAGTTAAGAGCTCAGGAATCAGACACTGGAATCCTGTTTCACCCTTTGTAAATTGAGAGATAATAGTACTTGCCTCATAGAACTGTTGTTGTAAAGATGAAATAATGCATAAGTAGTATCTGGTACAGTCTTCTTACATGTAAGTGCGCAGAAATATTAACTTGTCTTATTAGCCATAAGGTTGGGAGTTAATAATTAGCTACTATTGAAAGATGCTATACTAAATGTCCCATGTACATTACCCCACTTAATCCTCATAATCTCATTTTATATTTATGTGAGGCACTTGTGCTATCATTTTAGAGATGAAAAAACTGAGGCACAGAGAGATTAAGTAACTTGTTTGGTGTCACACAGCTGCAAAGTGGCAGACAATGACTTCAGCCCTAAGCAGCATGCCACGCTGCCTCCCAATTCATCATTGCCTAGTCACAAAGCAATTACAAACACTTTCAAAATGTTGCTCCACACTACATTGTCACGCTTTTAATAGATTTCCAGGACTGCATCTGTACTGGGCACTCTGCCTGGAATACTTTCCCCACCCACAATCCTTTCATACTACCCATTAAACAAATGCTTATCATTTTAGGCCCAGTTCAAAAACTACCTCCTGTTGAAATGTTCCTAGATTTCCCTAGTGGATAAAGATGTGAGCAATGGAGGCAGACTACCTCAAGTCACACTACCTCTAGAATCCCAACTCCTGCCACCTGCTAATTGTATGATCATGAAGATACACCTTGCTAAATCTCTAAATCTTGGTTTCCTTATTTTTAAAATGCAGAAGATGACCTATTTCACAAAGATACGTAGGTAGATAGATAAACAGACAGAATCAAGCACAATGCCCAGAGTTAGCACTCAAGGTTATCCACTATTTTTTTATCCATCACTGGTTCCCATAGCACTTTTACTTTAGCATATTGACATGCATTATAGTTCAGTGTATAGCTCTCTTGTGCTCCCTCACTAGGTCTTACAAACTTTGAGGTTAGAGATCATGTTTCTTGGTCCCTCTATCTTTACCCAGCCCCACATAAGCACTTGCTACATGTTTGCTGAAATTTATTTAATCCAACCAACTGTGAGTTCTTAGCTTAGGCATTTAATCTCCCTGATGGAACTTCAGTTTGCTCAGCCATAATTCAAACTTTAATGTGTTGGACTACATCAGTAATTTTCAGACTGTTGTTCAGTGTTTACAATGACACTCTTCTCTCAAACAAATTTATACATGGATACTAGATATGAAATGGATTCCCTGCAGAGCTGCTGCCGCTGAAGATGGCTGTGAAGTGCAGATCTTATCTATCATTCCCCTCCTCAGTTTCTCAGGCACCTCTGAGAATGCATGGGGCATGAACACACCCATCTGGACATCCCTCTCATAGTTCACACTTCTCCACAGACTAGAGGAAAGACAGATCCCCAGACTCTCCATCTACCCAGTAAATCCAACTCTGAATATTAAACTGTTAAGGATGAGGAAAGACATTTCTGGAGGGAAAAACAAGCCACCCAATATCACCACAAAGTGCTTCAGGGAAGAAAGATGCATAATGTTCATTCAACAGCCCTAAGAAATAATGAGTGTGCTGTTAGAACCGTGGGGTCTTGAAATAGACCGTCTTGAATTGTCCTTTCAATTACAGGACATGGGACACAGTTGGCCTCTGTTAGCTATACATGGGCCTAAAATTTTGCAGCTGCCAATCAGAGGTTTTGGAACCAATAATAATTGGCAAAAGTTGCTTTCATGGGGATGCAGGAGCTGTTTCAGTATTTCAAAAAACCAATGTTCAGACACCAAGCTCCTTTGCAACTGGCACGAGTGACATCAGCAGAACTCAAACTCACTGGAACGCTAAGTGGCAGGTGTACATGTTTTGATAAACAAATTACTACTTCGTAAAATGAAGTTGTTTCACAGATAATTAAAAAATAACATCCATTGAGAAATAATAATAGAAAATGTTTATTGAGTTCTCACTGTGTGCCAGGTGATTTATATTCATACCTCATCACGCCTGTGAAGCAAGCATTATTATCTTTACAAACAAGGAAACCAAGTCAGGGAGGCTAAGCTGGCTGCTTACTGGTCCACAGCAAGCAAATAGCAGCACAGATTTAAAACTGTATTTCCTTTATTCCCATACTTCACATCTTACTGTCCACTGGACCACTTCTCTGTTGATAAAAAAAAGCTCTAAGAGTGACCATTAAATGAGCTATTGGACAATATTAGTTCTCTCATGGTGGTTCGCACAATGCATATGAATCAAGTGGGGAGAGAGCCTTGGCCCCAGAGATTCTGGTTCTGTAGAGCCTTGGGCCTGAGATTCTGCATTTTAACTAGTACAGGAGACGGCTCTGGTGCCAGTGACTTCAGCCCCCACTTCGAAAACACTGCTTCCAGGATACAATCAACATTTTCAAGGAAGAGGATGTTCAGAGAGCTTTAGGCTTGACTTTTATTTGACTATCTGAAAAGTTTCAAAACATTTAGAAGCTTCCAGATCAAGACTTTCTCCTTACAGTTAATAAGGACAGAATGCGGCTAATATAGAGGGCAATCCTAAATTTGTTCCGGTCCCCCATCATCCAGCCAGGGAGATGTCACTAATCTTCAGAGCCAGCTGTCCCAAGACAGTGCTTGAATAGGAAGAGAAAGAAAGGGCACCTCTGTCTTTCCTCTTTGAAACATAAAAGTAAAGACGGCAAAGGAGAATGCTGATGGTGACAGATGTAAGAAGTTTATTATATATTGCAGAGATCCAGATTAGGAAAAGCTTTCTAAATCCAGTTTTTCTGCTTAAAGCAAAAAGCAAATAAGGCCATCCTGGTGTGCCACCAGTTTTACAGAACTCATTGATAGGAGTCCATAGGCTGTTTGGAAATGGCCACAGTGCCGAATGGATGGAGTTTTGAGGATATAATCGTGGACCTCATCTTTCCTACCTACAAAGAATCTGATCGGGGTGAAGCAGGGTGGAAATCTGTTTTGCTGATATAAGATTCAGGGCAAAGTGACCAGAGACTGTTCAGGATGACGAGGTAGGGAGCCTCTTGGGAGGTGAGGACAGAAGGGACCCTGTCTTTGAAATGATGATAAATGACATCCATACCCCTCCTTTTCTACTTTCTCCCCAAGTTTAACATTAAATTGAGGGCCAGATGGCAAAGTGCTGTCAAGATTAAGTGGAGAGCTCAAACAAATGCCTTTTACAAGCTCCCACTTCTCAGATAATCAAATTAATCATTTTATCTGCATGGCTGATAAGCTTTTTCCAAATCTGAAAATAAAATCAGGAGAATTCTAGGAAGATGGCTGAGTAGTGAAAGTACAAGGAAACCTGCTCTCCCCAATACTCCTTAAAGTGTCTCTTAAACCTTATGAAAGGATGCTTTTGTGTAGCCACGTGAGAAGCAAGAAACGATGGTCGGTTGGTACTAGTGAGAATTTATGAAATGATGGGTGAAGGATTAAGAATCAGCCTGTCACAGGAGCTTTCAGTGCCTTGTATCTATTTTCTTCAACTGCACTGAGCATTTGTTTCACTATCCGCAAGCCACCATTTCATAGTATTGCTCACAATGCACATGAATCAAGTGGGGAGAGAGCCTTGGCCCCAGAGATTCTGGTTCTGTAGGGCCTGGCGTGGGCCTGAGATTCTGCATTTTAACTAGTACAGGAGATGATTCTGGTGCCAGTAACTTCAGCCCCCACTTCGAAAACACTGCTTCCAGGATACAATCAACATTTTCAAGGAAGAGGATGTTCAGAGAGCTTTAGGCTTGACTTTTATTTGACTATCTGAAAAGTTTCAAAACATTTAGAAGCTTCCAGATCAAGAGTTTCTCCTTAGAGTTAATAAGGACAGAATGCGGAAGTTTCTAGGCTGGAAGTTCAACTGTGCTTTGAATCTGCACTCTCTCCAACCAAAAGGCCTCTCAGTCTCACCAGAAGTTTCCTTCAGCTTCTGTGGACCAACGGTCTTGTTGGCTGACATCGTCCCTTGCACCCATGTATTCTCTTTCAAGGGATATTTTCTCCTCAACCTGAAGGCTTTGAGATGCCAAGAGTTCTGCTGTCCAAAATGATAGCCACTAGGTACCAAATTCAAATTCAAATTTAAATTAATTCAGATTAAATTAAATTTAAAATTCAGGTCCTCAGTCACATCAGCCGTATTTCAAGTGCTAAATAGTCACATCTGTCCAATGGCGACTCTATTTGACAGAGTAGATATAGTACAGTAGTGAATAATATCATCTCAGAAAGTTTTACTGGACAGCCCTGACTTGGAGGACTAGAAGACCTTGGAGCTGGGCACACAATTCTTTCTGCAAGACGGGATCTGCTGTGGATGACCCAAGAATGGGAACATGCAGCGCTCAGGAGAAACACAAACGGGTTGATAGAAGTCCTCACTTCCTGACTCATTACCACTACTGGGCGAATATTTCTCATAGTTCAAGTACAAAGTAATAGGAAAAGAATAAAATCAAGTGAAGTCTATGAAAATATCCAGCACAAGACAATAAGAACTAATTACTGCACCATCAGGGTAAAATTCTTCCTCTGAAATGGATTTGCTCCAAAACCATACAAATATTAGGAAAAACAACTGCTTCATGTTTTCAATAAGATACCACTGGACATGGCTTTTATTGAATCAAAAAGATCTCTCCAAAATAAAATCACAGTAGTCAAATAGAAACCACCTATTGATTAATGAAGCAGAGAACAATCTGAGGGACACCCCTAAAATTCAGAGGAAGTAAATGAAGAGATGAAATAGATGGTTCTGTCCAGAGGCCGACAAGGGAAAACAGAGTAACAATTCATTTTTCACACACAAATCTTGTGCACCATGCTTCTTGATTAAAATCTGCACCAGCTGTCAATCTTGATTGATCTCAAAATATGAGACTTTGGCTTATGAAAACTTTCACTCATAAAATCAGAAAAATTTTGAAAATTACGGGGTAAGGGGAGAGGCCAACAATTTGAAAGGGAGAAAAGATGAAAAATTTCAAGCAAATAGTTCTCATTGAAGTAGACTGAATTTAGGATAAACCTATCATGCTTCTTGACATACATATTTATAGATTCAATAAAACAAGAGCAAATGGAGCAACTGGAAACTACAGAAATGTTATAGGAAAATGTTTTAAATCATCCTTTTTTTAAAAAGAACAGAAACTGAATAAAGGCGGTGAATAGCATGAAAGATGCTTAAGAGGAGGAAATCATTTTTAAAAACTGCCTCATGAAATTCTTGCACAATGAAAAGCAAAAACATACATATGAAAAGAACATATAAAAGGCAAGGAAGTTGGATTTAATAGATCCAATTCTTTTATATCAGAAGTTAAGGACAGAAAACTAGCAATAATCAGATTTCTTATTAAAGAAGGGAGTGTGAACACATGCACTTAGCAATAGTTGACCTGACAAAATAACAGTAAAGAAAAGGATAAAAGATACAGTTGAGGATGTTTCCCAAAGTACACAGCAAAAGCACAAAATAGAAAATAAGGGGAAACATAGAAAAATTAGAGGACCAAATTTGGAGGATAGGGAACAGGAAGTGCGCCTGTGTGGCAGGAAACAGGGAAGGCGGAGTAAAACAACTAACATAACAGGAACACAAAGACTCAAGATGTAATAAAACAAGCTTGTTAATGAAAAATATGAAGATTAAAAAACTGAGACTTGAAAGTAGATGCCTCTTCCTCAAAAGAAAATTGCAGGAAAGGGGCTTGGCTGGTAGAGAGAAGCATGTTTTTTATAGCAAGCCTTGTGAAATTACCCAGCTCTCTAAAGAATGTGCAAGAAAAACTTTGGAAATAAAAGCTATATTTAAAAAAGAAGCCGTAACATTGAAAAAGAATAGAACATTTTCCTAAGAAAGATTCAACTCTTCATACTGAAAGGAGGTGACTATGTTGAAGGCAGGATTCTTTGCTGAAAGAAGTGACCTAGGTATAACCAGGGGAAATACAAATTCCAAGGATAAAGAAGAAATCTTTCACTTCCTAGATTGGAGGAAAATTACAATCTACAAAGGAAAGAGAAAGCCAAGATCAGATTAGTAATTTCATTTAATAATTCTTTTGCCCATTTCCTAATAATTTGTGTGTGTGTATCTGTAGCTTTAGCCTTTGGGCAGTAGAATAGTTACTAAATAAAACCGATATCTGAGTATTTTGAAAAATTATGAGCAAAGTCTGTGGCATATGAAATCAGGGAAAAAGTCCAAAAAACTTTTTTTTAATTAAAGGAACTATAGCAACAGATAAACAGATTTTAAAAATGAAAAAATACTGTTACATTTTAAAACATCAATGAAATTGGTGACACTCTAAAAAAAATTGACATCAGACAAAACTTGAATAGAAGAATAAATAAAAATAAAAATTTTAAGAATAGAATATCCCTCCCAAAACCCCTGACATGAGTTGCTCTTACTGGTGAATTTTTTTAACCTTTTTAAAGAAAAGAAAAAGGGGAAAAGAAAGACCATTGTTAATTTCTATAAAATTTGATGAACACAAAATAATATTAAAAGCTACACATTCCAAGCAAATAAAATAGTGACACAAAACCTGAAATACACAAGCTAAAAACTTATAGGTTGATACTATTTACGAATTTGGATATGAAAATCTCATTTTTAATAGTAAATGAAATTTAATAGCTAATTTAAAGACCTGGACACTATAATCAAATAGGGATTATTTCTGGAAAGTCAGGACAGGTCAGTACTGGAAACTGTAATAATTTCACCAATATGCCAAGCAAGAAAATCAAACAACCTTGTCATAAAAAGATAAAAAGGTAAAATCCAATACCCAGTACTAATAAAACATCTTCAGGTACTGGAAATAGAAGCATGTCTCATTCAACACATAAACATTTGTTTTAAACCAACAAACCCCACTCTTGAAACTGATACCACTAGAGACAACACTAATAAAATCAGGTACAAAACAAATAAATTCACAGTTGAGTTCAGACTAGTAATAAGAGGACAACAGGAAAAGATTTACCATACATATTGGAAAGGAAACAGGAAAATGACTATTTTCAGAAACCCATTGAGAAAAGTATTTGAATTAATTTTTTTAAATCAGTAAAAGTGCTAGATAAAGATATAGAACATTTCATGGGCTGGGCGGGGGGTGGTACCCAAAAGAACAAAAAATAGAAAATAAGAAGATAAAATCTTAATGGGAAACGTATGTGACCTAGATTGGAAGAGGTGGAGGTATAGGAGCCTAGAGTATTTCACTGAGAGATATAAAATAAAACTTGACTAATGGGAAAACTCAAGATGTTCCTCTATGAAAAGCCTAAATATTTTAAGGATGTCAATTCTTTTCAATTAATGTATTGCTTTAAAGCAATTTAAATAAAAATCCCAATAGGGATTTTGTTTTAACTGGAAAAAATTCTTGTACGGTTAATTTGGAAGAATAACCAAGGAAAAAGTACTTCTTAAGTATATTCAAAAGGAATGTGAGGTGCAAAAAGGCCTTCCAAATCCAGAACATTCAGTAAATGTCAGTAATTAAAATAGTCTGGTTTTAATGGAAAAAAAATCCTGGCTTGATCAGAGCATAGAATATATAGTAATTAGAGTTAAATGTAAGGTTACTAGTGGAGAAAGAATGTTCCCTCAGTAGCATGCTGGCCTGCACTGCGGTGGTGCTTATGCTCTAGAGGAACAGGACACCTTGGATACACGGCACAGGAAAGCTTTCTTAGTCTCACTTCTCTCAGTGGGAAGTCACATACCCTTGGCCCAGTGCTTCTCCAGCATCCCATCCCTCCTCAGAGTCACGTTCTCTAGCTTCCTTTCCAGGAGAATAACCTCCTGTAACTGGAAACCGCACTGGCCAGAGCACCCTGACCTGGCCACACCGATCCACTTCTCTAAAACTCTGCTCCTTATCATGGCTGGGCTTAAGCTTCCTTATTCTTCTTATCTTTTCAACTCCCTACCCCACTCCATATCTTGACTTTTAACAATAAGACAATGTTGTGATGACTAATTGCTTATATTTTTATATCATACCATGCAACAAGATAAATTCTGCATGGATTAGTTGGCTAAAAATATTTTGAAAAATTAAAATGATAAAATTCAATATTTAGGAAACTCCTTAAAATGATATGATGTATTAAGTTAAAAAAGGATAGATTAATTACACAGTAAAACATCAGCAAGCAGGACTACCTAAAAATCTAAAACATTATATACATAAAACAGTGAAAAAGAAAGGCAAATAAAAGAGTAACTAAACATGTTAAATAAAGCACAGGTGAGTACTTTTATAAGGGACACCTAAAATTGATTATTGTAAGGACTTACAAAAAATATGTAAATAAAGGACATGAACAGATAATTCATGTAAAATGACATTCTGCTAAACAAACATTTAGAAAAATATTAATTCACTGGTAATCAAAAATACAGAAATTAAGACCAGTTATTGTTATCTACTTATAAAAGCAACATTGTATTAATGACAATACCAATTATTGGCAAAGCTTCGGGAAAATTGATATTATTTAATTGTTAGTGGCAGTAAAGTATTACAATGTATTTGTCAAGTAACTCGGTACTCTATCAAAAGCTGTCAAAATGTTTTTGACTCAGTAATTCTAGTTCTGGGAATCTAGCCCTAAAACAATAATCTGAAGCCTGCAAAAATATTGATGCATGAAGATGTCCAATTCAGCATTATAACTGCAAAAAACATAAAACTTTATACAAAGTAAAAACTAACATAATAAACCATAACAAGTACACTGGAATTAAACATTAAGCACCACTCAAAATCATGGCCATGAGGATTAAGTGGCCACATGAAAAACATGAGTAGTTTCAGCTGATCACAACTCTGAAAAAACATGACAAAGTACACATGCCAAAGTACTATAAGGATATAAATACTAACATTAATACTACTATTAGTTATCATAATATTAAGCACCCCTATGCCAGGCACTTTACACACATAATCTTTAATCCTCAACTCTAGGAGATAAACAGGTACCAAGATTCTAAACCAACAGAGCTGCTGGCTTCTTCCCTGAAGCACAAATGTCCCACCCGTATCACTCTGACCCAGCTGCTCCAAGTGCTCTCAGTGTTCAGTACTCTCCAGGAATTGCTCTTAAGAAAAAGGTCACTCAAGGTCACACTCCATTTCCATATCAACCTATACCCAGTAATCTGGTCAATACAGAGATATGAAGGCCCAGCTCCCTTGCCCCAGCTGGGGACAACACTGAAAGACCACCCCAGCCTCTGAGCTCTTGGTCAGCTGAGGCCTCCGTCCAGACAGCACTGTAGCCCCAATTCTCCCTCCACCCCATCCTGTCGCCCTTCTTCCCTGCAAGTGGTGATCCTCAGAGAAGTCTCTGTTAAAATCCCTCCATGCCAATCTCTGTGTCAGAGCCTGTTTTCTGGGGAATTCAATTCACAACAGTCAATACCAAGAACGGGTCAAGACAGCCACATCACCATCGGTCTCGGCACACAGTTCAAGAGCACCCCTGCCAGTGCAGGTGGAGCAGAGTTTGCACCTAAAACAAGCTTACCATGCAACTGCTAAAACGTTCACAAGGAGTGAGCTGGGATGGTATACCTGCCTGTGGAAGGAACGCAGTAGGTCAGAGGTCTAGGACATACGGGAAGAATGGGAATGCTGAGGACAGTAGAATGGGATGGCTGTTGCTGGGACTGCTGCGACTTTAAAGAAAGATAATGAAATGCTGAGGATGATGAATCATTAACTCGAAGCTAAGTGTGAGAACCACAGAGCTTCCTTGGGGGATGAAAAGGTAGAACCGAGGATCAGGACTGAATCACAAGAGCAGCAAAGCCCCAGAGAGGTTTCCATCCTCAACAGAGGCAAGTCTCCTGTGCCAAGGTTAGGGCCCCGAATGGGAAAGAGTGGGCCCCTGAGATACATGATGGAACCAGCTGGGCTGGTGCACTGACATATTATGACCCTTACACTCCCAGAAACCCTCTGGCCTGCACAAGTGTCCAGTTCCTCCTACTGAGGGCCAGTGCTTCCCACCACTTGCACATATTGCAGTAGCCTCTCCTCTGTAAGACAAAACTCTCACCCCACTTCCCAGGATCTGCCTCCACTTTCCCTCACATCCAACAAACAGATATAAGTCAAAATAGAACCCAGGATTTAAGGTTAGAAATTACAGTAAGAAACAAGAAATGACAGTACGTGCAGATAACAGACACCCAATCAAGAACATGTAACAAATGGTCGTCTTTGGCTCTCTCAGTCTAAAGGTTCCTACTGTCCACTTACCTTCACTGCCCTCTCTCACCCATCCTAGGACTGGCCTCTGGTCCCTGCCCTCCCTGTTCAACTTACCACCCATTTAGTTAAAAGGCACCCTCCTGCCACCAAAATCAACTATTTTGGTCAGAATCCTGGGCCCACACCAACAGGGTGCAGACCCAGACCATAGAAGGATAAACCACGGCACTGAAACTTAGCCCTCTGGCCAGGGACCCTCCCACACACTGCTCTGTAGATCTGGTCAGGAATGGTAAGTTTTATCGGTAAGTCACAATTATGGGACTAAATAGCCCATATCAAGTAGTACTTGCCTTTCAAAAATGTATTTTCTTACACACCAACCTAAGGTTACGTCAAAATCATGAAAGTATGCACTTAAAACAATGTATTAGCCATACGTTAGCAGTAACAGCAGTATTTGTTTGGATATCTTAATATCAATGTAATCTGTCTTAACTATTTCAAAGGTTCTTTTATTCATTTTTTTTTCACAATTATATGATCCAACCCTAGATGACCCTCTAGGATCAGAGACTGCATGAAAATACAAAACAAAGAAAAATCAACAAAATACCTTGGGGGTGTCCTCAGAAGTATGGCCCATGATTATGTCACCATAATGTCGGAAGAACCTGCATTATATAGGGGATCAAATTTAAATAACTAGTCCGTCTTTATTTCCTAATCTGGCAGCTCCCTTATATAAACTCTTCTTTTAAATTTTAATTTTCTGTTTATTTTCCAGCACTCATGTACATGCCCACCCAAAATGACTTAAGTGTTTGTAGCTTTGGACAGTCACTGCTTTTAGAAAATGCAGCCAGAAGAGAACAGGTAGCCGAGATTCAGCATGTTTCAGTAAGGAGCTTGTGTTTATGGGCCAATACTTCAATCTGACTTTGTTCAATGCTGAAATCACTTCTCACGGCTCTAATTTGCTAAAGAGATCATCTGGTGGGGAGGGGAGACGTAGATACCCAGTTGACACACAGGAGAAGCCCCCATATGGCAATAGTCGTCTTGTTTGAGTATCCGGTGCTGGGAGGTTTGAGGTCCATGATACACTTTCTGCCCCTCACTGAGGTGGCTAAAGAATCGGTGCTGAATATACAATATTGGCAAAGCGCTGTCATATATTCATGTGTGTCAATAAGGGAAATGCCCTATTCTTGGCCTCTAGAAAACAGAAATTGGGACACATCTTCATTCAAAAATAAAGTCTTTGAAATATTCTGATTTTTATTTCAATTGTTGTGAGACTTGGTGCTAAGTCTATCCTGCAATAAAATCCTTAGTGTTGCCCTGAAAAATGCTGGAAGTTGTCGATGGAAGAGTGATCGTCTAACAGCTCTGCCGATACTGATTTATTTTTCTTCGACCAAGTTGCACAACTAATGAAAAGGAGAATATGTAACAATCTGTATATACCTGAAACATAGCTTTGAAATGGCAATTTTATGGGAATAATAAATCAGTTGTAGTTAAAGATTTTAATATGCTTCTCTCACAAACTGATAGATGATGTTGACAACGAGTTAAACGTAAAAATTTTAATAACACAATTCAAGTTTACACCAAGTGGAGACCGCAAATTCATTTCAAGAAAAAAATAGAACCTTCACAAAAAATAACTATGTTCTCATGGCTTTACTGGAAGTTTTCATAAACTCGAAAGAATTAATATTTGAGTTAATATGTACAGAATTAGTCTTTCTATGACCATAATGCAGATATCGATTACAAAATGACAGGTATCAATTTACAAAAAGTCCCGTGTATCTGGAAATGAGCTAACACCATTCCTATGGGTTAAAGAGATGATCACATGGGAAATTATCAAATACAGTCATTGCTCTTATAGTACAGATTATGTATTCCTACAAAAGTACTGCATCATGGAATTTCTCACAATAAAAACAAAACAGGACTCGAGTAAAAATGGGCAAGGGGTTATGGTAGGCGGAATTTCTAATCATGGACCCTAAAATTCCACTATCTAATCTCTGGTACCTATGAGTTTGATAATATATCACTCCCATGCTTCAGTTATGTTACATGGCACATTTGATTTTAAAAAAATGGTTATCCAGGTGGGTCTAATTTAATCACATGAGCCCTTAAAAGGAGAGAATTTTCTTTGGCAGCACAAGAGGAGGGTACAGGAGGGAGTCAGAGACATTGGAAGCATGAGGAGGATTGCAGGGGCCCCTCTGGCTTAAAGGGGCAGGGGGCAATGCGAGAAGGAGTGTGGGCCATCCTAGAAGGGGGCAGACACCAGCTGACAGACAGCAAGGGGATGGGGGTCTTACTTCTGCAACCATAAAGGACTGAATTCTATCAATGCCCAGCAAGCTTGGAAAAGGACCCTTCAGTCCCAGGTGAGAACTGAGTCCTGGTGAGACCCTAAAAAAACACTCTGACCACATCGTGTGGGACTTCTGACCTACAGAAAATTTTGTGTTTAAAGCCATTACATTTAAGGTAATTTGTTACACACCAATAGAAAACTAATACAAGAGTAGAATTCTCAAAGATATGTACAGTTTTATATAAGTAATACACTAATATAAATATGTAGGTTCAAAACTTGCTACCACGCTTTAAACATCTTAACAAGTGTTTTCTTTCATTTTTAGCTGTAGAAGTCCATGTATCTTCATAAGATTATACCTGTTAGTTTTGTTGCTCAAACCATCTGCCTCTTTGCTAACCTTTTTGTCTGTATGACCCATCAGTAAACAAAAGAGGTGAACTCAAATTCCCCACTACGATGCAGGAATTTATTAATTTACCCCTAGTTTTATCAGGTTTTGCTTTATATATTTTAAGGCTATTCATTGTATACATGTTTAGAATTATATCTTCTTGGTCAGGCAAATCTTCTGTCATTACATAGTGATGCTTTCAAGCCTTAAAATTGCTTTTTTGTTTAAACCTACTTTTTCTGCATTTTTGGTTAATGTTTACCTGATATATTATTTCCCATCCTTTTACTTTCAGCTTTCAATTTCATTATGATTTAGTCTCTTATGTTTTTGGCAAGTGACTATACAGGTTTTTAAAAATTGAATCTGGCAACCTGTCTTTTAACCTGAGGATTTAGTTAGACGATTTATATTTATAATGAGTATTTATATATGATGATCTGTTCCTACAATGTTTCTAATTTCAGTTTATTGAACATTTTGTTTTCTCTTTAATATCTTGTCTTCTTTTTAAAAATTGATACCTATAGCTTCCCCATCAAAGCAAAAAGTTTATCTTACTCTCCTGTTCCTTGGTTTCTCTACCCCCAACCCTCTGCATACTCTATTCCAAACTCTCCTCTTGTTGATACTGCACAGAATTTTAATTCTGGGTTATTAAACATGTACTTCCTCTTTCTCTTAAAATTACTTTTAGATATAAAAAACACCTACCCTTTGCCAAATAGTTAATCATCCTCATTTTATATATTTCTCTCAATATCTACTAGATTTGTTTATGTGAATGCTTCCTTCAAAAGTATTTTCAATGTGGATCTCTGTTTTACATCATATTTTAACCCATATGTGGCCTTGTGGGCCTGCCAATACTCTTGTTATATGTTCACATTTGAATGATAATATGGCTGAATGTAAAATTGCAGATTTAAAATACCATGGGTCCTTATAAGAGAAAGGGTAGAGAGATCTGACACATAGGAACACAGGGAAAGAGCATTTGAAATTGGAAGCATAAAATGGATACATACAACCCTAAACTAAGTAAAGCAAAGATTACCAACAACCACACTTAAGAAAAAGGCATGGAGAAATGGAAGCAACCTAAGTGTCCATCAGTAGATGAATGGATAAAGAAGATGTGGTACATATACATAGTGGAATATTATTCAGCCATAAGAAGAAAACAAATCCTACCATTTGCAACAACATGGATGGAGCTAGAGGGTATTATGCTCAGTGAAATAAGCCAGGTGGAGAAAGACAAGTACCAAATGATTTCACTCATCTGTGGAGTAGAAGAACAAAGAAAAAAACTGAAGGAACAAAACAGCAGCTGACTCATAGAACCCAAGAATGGACTAACAGTTGCCAAAGGGAAAGGGACTGGGGGGTTGGAGGGGTGGTGGGACGGGAGGGAGAAGAGAATAAGGGGCATTATGATTAGCACATATAACATAGGCAGGGGAGCACAGGAAGGCAGTATAGCACAGAGAAGACAAGCAGTGACTCTATAGCATCTTACTACACAGATGGACAGTGACTGCATGGGGGTATGTGGTGGGGACTTGTTAATGGGGGGAATCTAGTAGCCACAATCTTGCTTAGGTGATTGTATATGCATGATACCAAAATAAAAAGAAAAGAAAAAGGCATGGAGAGGATTCACCTTCAGAGTCTCCATAAGGCACCAACCCTGCTGACACACTGATTTCAGACTTCTGATCTCCACAACTGTAAGAGAACAAATCTCTGTTTTTTAAGCCATCCAGTGTATGGTAATTTGTTACAGCAGCCCTAGGGAACTAATATATAGGGGTTGGAATCTATTGACTGCTTCTTCCCATGAGACCAGGTCACATTTCCCTGGCTCTTAATATGTTGGGCAATTTTGGATGGTGTCCTAGACATTGCCAATAATAAATTGTAAAGACTCTGGATTTTATATTAATTTCTTCAAAGAATGTTGACCTTGTTGTTTTAGTAGGCAATTCACTTGGTCAGACTCAGACTAAAACCTGTCACTCCTGAGGTAGGGAGAGTTCAGAACTCAGTTCGTTCTTTGGCCTTAGCTGCCCCGTGCAGTCATGATTTAGGGATTAGCCAGACACTGGGGCTGCATTTAAACAGAATTTGGGATTCCTCTTCTCTAGCTCTTTCCTTTTCAGGCTTTCCCCTCATACCTTGGCATCTCTGGTTGACCTGGGTTCTTACCCCTAATTCCTCTGTCCAAAATTTCAGAGGGCTTTGTACCACAGCTTTAGCTGCCACTGAGTCATGGAGCTGACTCCATGGGAGTTGTTTGCTTCAAGGTTTAACTCACCTCCAAAATCTGCCTACCTTGTTCCCGTCTCCAAAGCCCTCATGGAGTTGTTTTTTGTATTTAGAAGTCATCTAGACTTGATAGCTTTTATTTTGGGAAGAACTGGCTTGTTAGATGCCTGCTTATTCTGAGGTTTAATCTAGGGTTGACTTCAGGGATGAGGGCCAGTAGCTCATGTTAACGAGCCACCTCAGCAAGAACTAGAAACCAGGCTGGAACAAGCGCTCATGTTAATTTGCTTCTGATTCTACAGCCAAGCTCTCAGAGACTCTCTTACAATTAGTTGAGATCAAAAGTAACTTCAGTTTTAGGACATGGTAATGGTGTAAATATTGGGTCCTTCTTATAGACTAGGACTCAAGATTCTGTTTTTCCCCCTTTAAAACCAGTTTTGTCTTGATATTAATTTTCCATAGTAATGTAAATCACATATATATTCCTTTATATTCAGAGCTCCATATGCCATCTATCAAACAAAAGAAAAACAAGCCAACTTATGCCTTTTGTAAACAGATAGTCCCCTTTGAATATCAGAATTCTGTATTTACAGCTATGCCACTTAGAGCATTATGAGCAATATGGTGCCTGATAGTGTTAAACCAGTTCATGCTGCATTCATCAAATGGCTGGTAGTAATTAATAGCATCCATGTGAAATCTCATTTTTTTAAATAGCAGAAAGAATCCTCCCCAGATCCCCTAGAGGCAACTTCATCAGCCGTTATTTCCACTGTCACTTAAAAAGGAAAATAGTGAGCCCAGGCAAACTCCAGTGTGAATCTGTTCATCTTGGCCCCTGCCTTGCATTAGAATTGAAAACGTAATTTCCAGCCCTTCTTCACAAATGGAATTGTTGTTATTATTCAGTTTTCCATATGTGAGAAGCTGTCATCTCTGTCAGCTTCAGTGCATCTCCATTTGTGACTCCAAAACCAGACTCACCGGTCTGAACACATGCAGTGCATCTCAAGTGAAAAGGTAATTTCTCTCCTAACGTACCAAGAGCCCTACTGACTAGAGCCAAGTCCCTGGTTTGAATATTTGTTCCCATAATCTCCTAATAACACATTAATGCATCTAATGTCCTCCACATATGCCACACATCTCCACTCCTTGGAGAGGTCCTGACAGGGGATCCGGGAGCTATTATTACCTAGTGCCAGAAGGAAGCCACTTAGGGCAAGATTGTATTTGATTTTCAGTCCTGCTCCATGGAAACTAGCCTCTAGCTGCTGTGGTCTTGCTCAGACACTCTCTCTCCCTCTGACCGTGACCCAGTCCTCCCTCTAATGCAGAACGAAGTCTGTTTTTCCACAGTTCCCACCTCTGCGGGGCCTGGCCAGCTAGGAACACAGGAACAAGACCTGGCATCCCCTACAGGCTGAAATGCAGGAAGTAAATTCAGGGGTGGGCATGGAAGCCGTTAAAAAGGTACCCCACCCGAAGGGCATCAGCTAAGAATCATCCTAAGCATAGTGCACCAAGACAAGACACTGTCTGTAAGCATTTCCAAATTCCAGGAACGAAAAAAAGTATCTCAGGAGTAAAGACAATTTTTGAAGGTTATGGGCCTGCAGTAGGTGTTTTGCAATGAAGGGGAGGGATTGAAGCAAAGAAGAACAGAACTGATCTGCATGATAAAGGAGGTCCTTTTGGGAGAGAAGCTCTCGCATTATAAATGGAGCTTAGGGTTCCCAGGATATCAGGAAGAGGGAGCAGAATTTAGGTAAGAGAGAAAATGAGAGGGATCTGAATGAATTAGAGTGGGCCCTGAATATCATGGACAGAGGCAGGGCTTAACGACAGGCCCAGGAGGGACTTCCAGGGATGGTGCATGACCAACAGTGGGCCTTAGGGGCAGTACTATCGGGCCGGGTCTTCTTCTCTCATCCTCCTGGTTAACCCCAGTGCTCAGTCCAGTATGTTAAACACAGAGGCTTATGATGCAGTGGGGAAGCCTGGGTCCATTCTTGGGATAATGAATGGTGGGCAGGGCAGTCTCACTTTTGCCATCCATCTCTGTGGCCAGCATAAAGTGGCAGCAGAGTACCTAGAGTACGGGTCCTAGAGTACCAGCAGCCAAGTGAACAGGGGCCTATGGTAGATTAGCAAGCACTGGTGAACTGTAAAATGACAAGGAAGAGAAAACAAAGTACCCTTTCCTCCAACATACTAGAAAGTCCAGCTTAGATTCTGCTATGATGTGCCTAGCACACAGGCAGGTAGTGATAACCAGGTTATACTGAGTCAGGTTGTGATCAAGGATGTATCTTGGGAAGCCAAACAAGGGACACAAAAATCTGAAACGCGAGCATGGAGTGCTGGGATACATTTCATCTACTCGCTCACCAGGTTCTACAGTATTTTTATTGGCTCAGCTGTTGGTAAATTTGCTCTTGTCCTAGGTTCATATAAAAAGCATCCCTTTCATAACAGGCAATGTTCTGGACACCATCTTCTCGACGGCATGCAGATATCTTACTGAGAAAATATACCTAAACAAAGCCACTTTCATCCTTCTAATTTGCAAGGTCCCTAACCATGAAATTCATTGGGTACAAACAATACAAAAGCACCTCCAACAACCCTGAGATTTACAACCCAGGAAGCCCCTCAAAGCAATCAGTATAGAGAAGCAACTTTCATTTCTTATCAAAGACAATCTGAACCTAGCAAACAGACATAGCAGGGCCAGGTGTTCTAAGGAACTGAAAGTATTGCCAGAGACTATGGACTCAACCTGAGTAGTAATGAGAAGAGAGTCAACGTTTACTGAAGTCCTACTTTGGGCCAGACTAAGTTAAATATTTTTCAGATACCTGTGCACACCCAATGCTATAATTCCTCTGCAAAGTAGACATTGTTAGAAACAGAGGCTTAAACCCGTATGGGATCATGTTAGCACAAGCTCTAACTCCGGAGCCCATGATCTTTCCTCACTGACATCCTGCCTCAGAAGGTGCACATGTCATAAAGGTACAGCCAGATGACATTCACGGGATGTGCTGGTATCCTCTGGATGCCATGGAATATTCCAGCGGTTCCAAACTGAGGGTTCCAACCTATTTGTGAATCATGACTTCACGTCAGTGGGTCTTGACCAACATTTAAAAAAATAGAATAGAAAATATCACAGTGTACCATACAAAATACAGGTAAGTATTAATTTATGAAAAAATATATATGTATGCCACATATGTGAACTACATCAATATGTAAAATATGCTTCCCAATGTGAGTTTTGCTCAAAAACATTTGAAAAATGGTTCATTTAAATTAAGACAGGAACTAGCGAATGACAGAATTGCAGGAAATTTTATTAGCCTCACAGTGTTCCTTATGCCGTGGGAGTCAGGAAATATCCTAAACCAATCTGATTCAGAGAGAGAGTTTTCAGAAAGAATGTCTATGTCCCAAATTCCCATAGTACCCTCCTCCTATTTCTGGTTCTAACCCACCACCATCATCTCTGCTTCCGCGAGGGGGAAGAAGTGGAAGGGTGGACCCCATCAGTATAGGGAGCTACTGCTGGACCAGATCCCCTGCCCTAGAAGCTCTGACTCCACCTTCCCCACTGGCCGTGGGGGCCCTCATACACCTCCTCCTGCCACACGCCTGCCTGTGTGATATTCCAGATGGGCCACAACCCGAAACCACAGACATGACCTCAAAATTCCTTAAAGTCTGCGTTTTAACTACCAGAGGAGAAAAGCAGGTAGCTCTCCCCTTTCTCACCAATGACTTTGTCAGCAGCCCCTGGGAAGTGTATTTATTTAACAGAGGTATCCCAGCTCTCGTTGGAGTGTACACAGAGGCACTCTGCAGTGTCTAGCCTGCCGACACTTTCCTACCTCTGCGTGGATACTCTCCAGCAATGACTGGGGAGGAGAACAACTTTGGAACATGGTCTGCCCCCCTCAAAGTTTATCCTCAATTCTGCTTTAATATGACATCTCTGTGTGTTATTATAACCCCAGTTAGCATTTGCCTTCCATCCTTTACTCCCCCCATCTTTCAAGCACCTCTGAACAGGCTTCTTGGCAGTACATAGCACTACAGAAAAAAGAGAAAAAGATCCTTTCTCATGCCAGTAATTCCTCACAGTTATATAATTGACAAAGCACCTTCAGTGCTTTATCTCAATTAGTCACCTGTACAGTAGGCACTAAGCTAACACTCAGAATTGTCAGAACCTCAGCCATTCCAGAGGTGAAGTGCCGTGCCCAGGCTCACATGGCCTGTGCGTGCTGGCGTCAGAACTGAATCTGACCTTGCCAGTTGTAAACGCCATGCTCCGAAGCCAGCTGGGCTCACGGCAGAGAAGCCCACCATGCTGGGACCTTAATAATAATAATAATAGTCACCAACATGATACAGAGGGTGTGAGAGCATCTCATTTGTTTTACACAGCAACCCTGTAAGTTGTGGAGTCTTCTTCTGCCTATTTGGTAGATGAATTAATGGAACGTGGGACACAGTAAGTGTACTTCCTGAGACCTCTCGGTTAGGAAGGAGCAAGGGGGACTTGAACCTGCAGACTACATCATTTACACACACTTACCCCTTCCTTCTTTTAGCTCATTGGATTCTCTTCACATTCCTCAGACTGTTTAGTGTAATTACGAATGAGTAATTAAGGCCTAGGACAAATTGTCAAGAAACACAGAATTCCAGAGTTGGGAGGGATGTCAGAGCTCAATTATTTGCTACTTTTGTTTTCAACAGAGGAAGAAACAGGCCCAGAGGCAGGCAGTGACTGTCCCTGTGTCATACAGCTTACTAGTGACACAGCTTGCATGCAAACCAGGTCTCCCGGCCCTTACCACTGCCCCCAGGGGCTTCTCCTGATTGTCAAAATGGGGGAAATAGCCACTTTCGGGCTATTTCATTTCCCTGAGCCTCAGTGTATTAGTTTGACAAGAACTGCTATGACAAAATACCACAGACAGGGCTTCGACAACAAACTATTTTCTCAGTTCTGGAGGCTGGGAGTCTGAGAGGAGGGATTAGGTTTGCTTTCTCCTGAGACCTCTCTCTTCAGCTGCACTGTTTTCTCCCATGGCCTTTTCTCTGTACATGTGTATCCCTGGTGTCTCTCCCCCTTATAAAGACACCAGTCCTATTGGATTGTAGCCCCAGCTTTATGATTTCATTTCACCTTAATACCTCTTTAAGCTTCTATTTCCAAATATAGTCACATTGTGGGTTAGGACCTTAACCCACATGAATTTGGAGGGGGATTCAATTCAATCTACAACCACTCAGTTTCCTAATGTCCACAACCAGAACACTATCATTCCCTTCACCCATCCCTCTTCCAAGACTCTTGTGAGGATTATCTGGTACAGCCCCCAGCTTAGGGAAAATACCTCTTCAATGGCTGTTTGCTCCGTCCTGCCCTCCAAGTAGGGTAGAGTGCCGAGGACAGAGGCCTGGAAAAGTGCTAATGTATCACTGCTCAGAAACCAGGGTCTCGCTGGTATCAGGGGAATAACAAATTCTTGAGGGTAAGAAAGCAACTTACTGTTTGTTACGCTTCCAGTTGCCACAGTTAGCATCTTACATTAAAGACACTTAGAGTTAGAGAGAAGAGCGCTGCTTTGCAGACAAAGAACGTCACGGAAGCCGAGAGTTTAGTACGCTTCCTGCTGATTGACAGGCTGTCTTCTCTTTAAGTGAGAGGCTGTCAGGCATCATATTGTTAAGAGCTTATCAAATTTGTACACAGGATATTCTTTATTGCATCATTCTATCAGGTCCTCGCAATATTCGTGTGAAATCAGATGGGGAGTCATGCTAAATGCCGGACACCATGTGACAAGATCCCTATTGTCGGGTGAGGACAAGTTTCATCTTTTTAGAAACCAATGACCCAATGACCTGCCTTATGGAAATGTCACAAAACAAACAAAACAGGACCTTTCTTGGGTTTTAAGGCTTGTCTGGTTGCTCTTAATCTCCACTAAAAAAAGCAGAAACACAAAGCAAAGGTGGATGCCTGTTACAGTGGACACGTTAAATATTTGCTCATGAGAAACCACAAGCAACCCAGGGACAGGGAGGTACAGGGAGCGTGTGAGCCAGGCTCCCAGCACTGACTTCCGCCACTGACTGCATGTGCGCCAAGTTCTCAGCTCCTAGTTTCCTCACTTGCAAAATGAGGTGGTTGCACTGAATCATCACGGCCCACCCAAGCCTCACCTTTCAAATAATGCTAAAACGGGCACTTTCCCCACACCCAGGCCTCTCTCCTTCCCTCTTCTCTGCCTCAACCGCCTCAGCTCCCTGGCCACTCCCTGGGGTTCAAGAGTCTGCCCCTTCTGCCCTGATCCCGCTTCTCTGAGTCAGTTCCACTCTCTCAGGGGCCTTTAGGGACACCGAACGTCACGGAAACTCAAGACGTTTAAAAATGGACTTAGCTCTGTTTCTCAGAGCTGTTTACTCATCTTGACTTCTCCAGGTCTGACAGTGGTACACAGCACGGAACAGGGGGAGACCCCTGACCCCACATCAGACAGAGCTGAGGATGAAACCTAATTCCAGCCCTTCCAGTTTCTTTCATTCCCCAAGGACTGACTCAGGGCTCATCCTGGGCCAGGATGTTTTGAAGACACACAGATTAGAGTAAGAGGAGCTCCAGGTCCAGCTGTGGGACACTGAGAAGAGAAACCAAACTCTCTGAGGCAGAACGACTCATTTTTTAAATTGATAATTACCCACCTCCTAGGGCTGATGGGACCTTAAGAGCTTGAGAAAAGCACTGTGGTCCTTTTCTGCCCTTTGTCTCCCTCGCCAGCCCATGCTGATTTCTCCCTCTGTTCCTAGGGATGGAAGGCCTGACGTCTCTGCAACATCGCCACGTACTGCCTCGCCCGCACTCCTCCGGCGGAGGCTGTCTCACCTTGCTGGATGTCTCACAGTTCCTATCCACAGATTTTTAGGCAAGAATTGCCATTACTGTGATGACGAACTTCAAGCTAGAGAGCTTTTGAGCTCCCGAAGGAGAGGGGACTTGTCTTTCTTTTCTGACCCCAGTACAAAGCACAGAACCCAGCACATAGCAGGTACTCAATAAATACTCATTTTCATCCTACCACAGAGAAGCCCCAGAGGCTCAGTTCTTTATTTAAACACAGGAACCCTCATCTCCCTCTTGCACGTGTCAGTGAAAATTAGCAACATGATTTAGACGAACAACAGGGAAACCAGCACAATTCCCCCTGACTCCCCATCACAATCAGTAATAGACTCATTCCCTTGTTTCTCCCTTTCTTATCTTTTCATTGTTCAGTAAAGAATGAAATGTGCTGATGAAAACTCACAAAAGGTGCTGAAGCCAACTGAAAAGGCAAAGAGGGGGAAAAAAAGAGATTCTTAGGGAAGAAGAAAGTAGAATAGTAAGAATAATAAACCAAGGCACCAAGAAAATCTCTGCCAGGTGGCCACAAACGGTCTTCTATTTCCGTCCGTGTCAAGGGCATCGTTGGGTGAGACACACAAATACTTCCTCTCTGACAAGAGACACTTTGTGCACTGAGTCCTTCATTAGTTCTGCTATATCAGGTGAGCTCATGTTCCTCTGGGCAGTTTTATTAGCACTCTCAATCCTCAAAACCCTTAAACCAAGTCACCATCACACTGATCATTATTAGTATTACTGAAAGTACACATTCTAGAAACTCATTTTAAAAATGCCCTGATTCATTTCCAGCTAAAGAGTTTTTAGCCCAAGGAACTTGGCACATCTGTTTTAGAAATCAGTCATCGATGAAAGGCTTTTCTCTTCTGTACATTCTGTAGGCAGAGAGCAATAACCCAGCAGACTTTCCTTTATCTTCAGAAAAAGGAGTCAAAATTCCATTTTAAAGCAATCCTTAAAATAACCTGAAGAAACATCTGGTTCGAGTGAGTGGTACAGGTCAAGATGGCATCACCAATTAGGTAACCACA
Source organism: Smutsia gigantea (assembly GCA_032199065.1). Lineage (NCBI taxonomy): Eukaryota > Metazoa > Chordata > Mammalia > Pholidota > Manidae > Smutsia > Smutsia gigantea. The sequence goes on along the minus strand of JAVSCE010015046.1, from coordinate 142,508 downwards.
GGAAAACAAATGGATTTTCAAATCTGTTTGTCGAGAATCACTTGCTGAGGGCCTGCTTCAAGGGCTGTGCTAGCTCCCCAGGAGGACAGTTGCCCCACTGGGAATATGACCGTGGCAGGAAGATGATGTGAATGATGCAGGACCAGGGGATCACGGCGGAGGAGGTGGTACGTGAGCGGGACCTGAAAGGCTGGGCAGGGCCTGGATAGAAGGAGGGAGAAGGGAAAGCATCAGTGGGCAGAGAAGGCAAACAGGGCCTGGAGTGCCCTTCACTCCTCTAACAGGCCTTCTACAAGGTGCAAGTGGGGGCAAGTCCAGGGCCAAGAGGACAGAGGCAGGTCAGCCATGACACTAATGAAGCCATGGTCACATAATTCTATAAAATTTGCAAAAGGCAGTTTAGCCTCAGTTGGTTTCCTGCTGCCTCTTACCATTCCAATTTCCCCTCCATTATTTTTCCCCTAATGGTCAGAAGCCATTAGAGTGGTCTTGAGCATTTGGAGGACACAGCTTTTGGAAAGTTGAGTTGGGGAAATACTTAGTTTGAGTTTAGTGGAATGTATTTACAGAGAACATGATCATTTCCAAGTATAACTAAGTTATTGCTAGCCATGCTAACTCCTAGGAACAGTCCTGACACAATCAATTCAAAGAGCATTGAATGTTAGGCAATGAACAGAAAAAACTGAAATGCCCTGAAATGTTACAGTTATTGTAGGAAAGAAACATGACTGGTGTTTTCCCAAACTTGACAAAACTCCTAAGAATTCACATGAAATTACCAATAACAAGTTGTGAGGCTGAACAGAACTATTCTAAATCATGATAATAAAAACCAATTTCAATCAACTATGATAGAGAAAAGAATTAATTAATCTATTTATAGACCCTATTATAAGATCATTGTCATAGAAAAAAGCTGTCAGAGTGCTTATCGGTTTTTCATTGATTAAAACAATTAGCAATTTCCCCAGTTTGTGACGTCTGTGGTATTTGTCAGTTTTTTAACATTTGTGATTTGTTATTTTTTTTCTCATTCTTAATCAATAATTTTGTACCTAATTTTGTATTCTTTTTCCTAAGGTAGATTCCCTAAGATAAACAGAATATCACACGAAACACGCTATTATGAAGGCATATAAATGTCCAGTGAGGGCCGAGAGGACAGATCTGCTAAGTCAGCCTGAGGTGTTGGAAAGGAGGGCACATGGAGAGAGAAAAGGACAGCACTGCGGCAGGGGTCCCCGAGCTGAGTGTGGGACAGTGGGCAGCAAGAGGCAGGGCTGCTCCTGGCACACGGACCGGAGCCATCTCATGGGAAGGCTGGGCTCTGGTTCACCCACCGCAAGACACACTTCTTTCGTTCTCAAGTGACTGAGACCCTTTGAGTCCTGCAACTTCTGTCAATGTTTTCATGTTTCGCCGTTTCCTCTAGTTATTTCCCTAAGAGCATGTTTTCACTTGCCAAAAGTCAAAACATTTAATCACTTCCTACATTACTGGCAACTGTGCAACCAATATACACTGCTCTAGTATTTGCTCCATGATCAACCCTCATGAAGTGAGACCATTTTTGCCCCACCCAGCCTCAGGGAAGATCTCCATCACACATCTCCCTTCCTTGCCTCCTCAAATGACATCCTGCTCAGTTCCTGTCTGTGCCCTCCTGAGGAAGGACAGAGGACTGTCCCCTCTGTCTGCCCTCCACAGTCATAACTAAGCCCCTCATAAGCATGATGCTGTCGGCTCCCATATATTTTTCATATTATCACAAAAAGCAAATGAAACAAGGACATACTGGATGATCATTGGCCAGCATTTCATTTGCAGAAGGACCTCAGATAGTGCCTCCGCAAATGAAAAAAAGAACATTTCCCAAGTACCTCTCATGTGCTGCACATTGTGTTAACCACCTTACAGATATTATCATATTTATTTCTCGGGCCAACCTATGCAATAGATGCTATTGTCCTCAGAGGTTAATTAGCTTGCCAGCCATCACACAGTCCCCCAGAGCGACTGGATTTGCCTGACCTGGAGCTCTGCTCGTTTCAGTACATCCACGGTCCTTCCTCTCTACCCCTGCTTCCCTTATCTCTCCTTTTGTTTTTTTCTACCTACAAGTGATTGATCATAAAATAGTGTCACTTTGGGTAAAAACGAATTTTCAGTGAATGTTCCTAAAAGGTAGAAGTATCACCAAGATGGTTATTTTTCTTTCTCATTGGCCCACTCTTAGTTAAGCCAAGTCTTTGAGTTGATCTTCAGTTGCAATATGGAGGAAAATTTTATTATCAATCAGCATTGGGCCAAGAACAAGACTACTTTTACAAGGTTTTCCCAGTACTCAGTGTTGACAAGCCATCCTTTAAAAGAAGCAGGAATAGCAGGGTTGAGAGATTCTAAACCAGGCACCACAAAGGCTCCTACTGAAAAAGGAGAACAGAATCCCCTGCCTCCTGCGGCAGATGCCATTCACTCCAGGGACTGGATGTCAGCATAAGCCAAAGCAGATTTTATTCATCCTTGTCCAACCGCAGGGATCCAGGGCGCTTTATTCAAGGCAGAGTTTTCAAAGTCCCCACCATTCCCCTCCTCACTGTGTCCCTCCAGCCAGGTGGCCAGCTGATTCTGATTGATCCCCACAATATTTCTTCTCATATCTGAATTTCACAAGCATGTGAAAAGTCTCAGGTGTAGATTTTTCCCCCTACTGGTTCTAATGAACCAGGTCCTCACACTTGAAATAAAGCCTGCTTCAGGAGACCCTCCCTGGCCAGCCATGCAGCCTCTCAGCAGGTGACTCCACATTTCGGGGGGCTTTCAGAACTTCAGAATCTAAAATCAGATGCTTGGAATGACAGCACATGACGTGACCCTGGAGGAAATTTGCTTCCCTTTTGTGGGATGTCTGCTGCCTTAGAATTCTCACAGGAACCCTCTCCCGGCTGAAGGATCTTCAGGGGGATGAGAGAAGGAAGATGGGGCCAAGAGATTTCGTTACGCTGGCAAGGGGTTTGGGTCAGGGGTCCAGCCTGGGAGGCCCCCCGCTGTCCTGGAAGCCACACTTCTAGAGATTTAACAGCCAGAGCAGACCCGCTGTGATGGGAAGCTAGAATGATCAAGGGTAAGCAGCTTTGGCTGTTTTAGGAATGGTTTCAAACATTACAGCTTCCTCAGCCTGAAAAGACCAGGACTCAGAAACAATACAATCAAAGTCTCCGAAGAAAATGATGAAGGGAAGTAAGACATTGTACAGGGCCTTGTTCAGCTGATCCTACATGCGAGGACTATGGAGCAGCCACCAAATTGGAAAGAAGTCATTTGGGAACAATTGAAAAGAAACAGAACTTCACACAGCAGACAGGGAACTTTGGGGAATTAAGTCCTGTAGGTGGTACAGGCCGTTTATAAATAGACTCAAAGCACAGTTAGAGGAATTTGCGGAATAAGAGAGCCACTGAGAAGAAGTCAAGGGTTTGCCATAACCTTTCAAAATTGATCTAATGTGCAGTTACCAAACTTTTTGCTCCATGGCACACAGTGGATGACATTCACAAACACAATACATGCTCTCATGGGTAACTCCAAATTCTGGCCTCTGGCATAGACAAAATATGTGTTATACCTCTACCACTTTATCAGCTCCTCAAGCAAGGATATTAGAATGCATGCAAATGAGAGTAATCTGGTATGGCTATAACCTGAGACTTTCAGAAGCACAGATTATTTGCAAATTTCATTTGAAGATTTCCATGGACTTCTGTCCTGTCTGCATATTCTTTTAAAAAAATTTTTATTACAGTATTATTGATATACATTCTTACAAAGGTTTCATGTCTGCATATTCTAAGTCACACAGAGCTATGTCTGTGGAGTTTGCTAAGATCTCAGTGATGGGACCTCAAATATAGGGGCATAATCTGGGTCTGGGGTAGACTGAAATGCTCTAGGAAGGCAGAGATCATGGCTGTGGCTTTCTGTATTGTTTAACATATAGTGCCTGGCAATAATAGATGCCCAAAAACATTTATTTAATTAATTGACTAATTACCCAGCAATAGTAGCTTCTCTCACTCACCAATCCCACCCTACTTCAGGGATGCACAAGCAGTGCCAATCGTAATGTCTACAAGAACTTGGAAATTTTAGGGTATGATCCACTCTGAGCTCAGTCTGCAGTCTACTGCTCAAACAGGCAGAGCACATAACCATCAAGGCCTGCTCTCAAGAAAGTCCTTCCAAATGGGCACAATATCACAGCCAGAAGCCAGGCTTTCAGGAGCAGACGCACAGCCCCTGAGACAGGGCTAGAAGGAACAGGGTAGGGCGGGCCTAGAGTGCCAACCAAGTCAACAGATTATAGATGTGGTCTCCGGATGTAGTGACAAAGTGGAAAACCAACCCAAACTAAAAACTGTTCTTAAATGGAAAGATTCTTGGGTATCTGAACCTAGGGCCCCAACAAGGGTAAGGTTGTATTGATGAGTTACACAAGGCAGATCAAACCAGGTCTATAGATGATTCCAGACTGACTCAACCATGGCAACAGGTTTCTGAAACACTGCAAGGCATGGATCTCTGTGTTCTCTATGACCATGGGTAAGTCTCTTAAACCATCTCAGCCTCAGTTTTCTAATCTGTAAAATGGGCATTACAATTGTACCTTGTAGTGTTTTTCTAATGATTATATAATATATATTAAGTTCCTAGGATAGTCTTTCATTTGTTGTAGGAACTTGATAAATAATTTAATGCTTGTCAATTTAGCTGGACCAGGACATGGAGCTAAGACCTAGTCCTGGCAAGTTATGTAGCCACGAAACTGACGTCATAGAATTTGAATGACTTAACCGCTGACATCTCTGGTGGTATATTGTTATTTGAGGATACCTAAGTAAAAACGCAATTTGGAATTTGAATGAAGGGGTAGTTGGTTCTAGAACACTGAAAATTTAACAGGTTGTTATGAGTTGAATTGTGTTCCCTCAAAATTCATACATTCAAGTCCTAACACCCAGTGCCTCAAAATGGGACCTTGTTTGGGAATAGGATGTTATAGATGTAATGAGTTAAGATCAGAGCCTACTGGAGTAGAGTGGGCCTCTAAGCTAAAATGACTGTGTTCTTATCAAAGGGGAAATCTGGACACAGACATGCATACAGGGAGAAAGCCATGTGGAAACGGAAGTTCTGCTGCCATAAGCCAAGAACTGCCCGAATCTAGAAGAGAAGCCTGAGCAGACCCTTCCCGAGCACCTTCAGAAGGAGCAGGGCCGGGCCAGCACTTGATCTCAGATCCTGGCCTCCAGATCTGAGACAATAAATTCCTATTGTTTAAGCCACTCAGCTTGCAGTACTTTGTTGCAGCAGCCATAGCAAAACTAACACACCGGCTCATACAAAACACTGAAAAACAGTCTGACAAAATCATCTTAGGAATGTTCCCATTAGAAGGAAAATTAAACCCCTTACTTATTAGCAACTGAATGCTGTCCATACGGAATGGTCCCATCCTTTCCGAAATCATTAGTGACCCACTGAAGACTGATTGATTACCTGGAATAGCAGGTTAAGATGAGAAATAACCCATTTTGAAAACCTCTGAACCTTGATAACTAATTCTATGTCTTCATGAGCAAACACCAACAAGAACTATGGAAAAGCCCAAGAGATTTTGTATTAAGTAGGCATGGCAAAGGGTGGTTATATACAGATGATATAAATAAACATAGGACACCCACACACATATACATGTATATACATATATACATGTACACACTCATATGTATGTACTCATATATTATCTTTAAAGCTACACTGCTTCCTATATCTTAAAGAAATTTGTCACCAGCCTCAACACCCAAAAAACAAATAACCCAATTAAAAAGTGGGCAGAGGGACTGAACAGACACTACTCCAAGAGAGAAATATGGATGGCAACAGGCACATGAAAAGATACTCCACATCGTTAATCATCAGAGAAACGCAAATTAAAGCCACAATGAGATATCACCTCTCACCAGTTAGGATGGCTAATATCCAAAAGACAAGAAACAGCAAATGCTGGCAAGGATGCAGAGAAAGGGGAACCCTCCTACACTATTGGTGGGGATGTAAATTTGTTAAACTGTGTGGAAAGCAATATGGAGGTTCCTCAAAAATTAAAAATAGAAACACCATTTGACCCAGGAATTCCACTCCTAAGAATTTACCCGAAGAAATCAAGATCCCTGATTCGAAAAGACATCTGCATCCGTATGTTTATTGCTGCACTATTTACAATAGTCAAGATAAGGAAGCAGCCTAAGTGTCCATCAATAGATGAATGGATAAAGAAGATGTGGTACATATACTCAATAGAATATTATTTGGCCATAAAAAGAAAAGAAATCCTACCATTTGCAGCAACATGGATGGAGCTAGAGGGTATTATGCTCAGTGAAATAAGCCAGGCAGAGAAAGACAAGTACCAAATGATTTCACTCATTTGTGGAGTATAAGAACAAAGCAAAACTGGAGGAACAAAACAGCAGACTCACAGGCTCCAAGAAGGGACTAGCAGTTACCAAAGGGGAGGGGTTGGGGAGGGAGAAGGGGATTAAGGGGCAGAATAATTCACAATCACAATATAGGTAGGTCATGGGGATGGTAGCACAGCACAGAAAAAACAATTAATGACCCTGTAACTACTTACTACGTGATAGACAGTGACTGCACTGGAGGGGGTGAGAACTTGGTAATATGGGTGAAAAATGAACCACTATGTTGTGTACTTTAAATCGTCATAATGTTGTACATCAATGATATTTAATAAATTAAAAAAAAAGAAATTTGTCGCCATAAATATGGGTTGGATGTTCATCCTCTTCAGCCTGGCATCCCGCCTTGTGACTTCTGGCTGGGCTGTGTTCTGAAGCCAAGCTGGCTCACGTGGACTGCTCCCAGAAGCCCCTGCTATCAAAGGGCCTGACCCTCTGTGCTGATTCTGAGGGTCAAACTACTACCTAGCCCATGCGGCCTTTAAAAGTCAGACCCTGGGAAACATGGGCCCAGAAAATAACTGCACTTCAGATCAAATGACTTCAAAGGAAAAAAAAGGAAAGTGAGAGTGACTAAGAGAATCAAGAGAGATGGGTTTTTTTCCTCACAAATGAAGCCAAGATTATTCATTCTTGCCCTTTTTTTTAAGGACAATTAATAGGAATTTCAAAAACTCAGAATGTCAAAATCATTAGCAGCTGATCACTTGAAGCAAGAATGCAGCTGTTATGATTAATGGCTGAATTTTAAATATTTTGGGCGGATCTAGGAAATCTCCCACATTGTCCTGCCTGCCATGTGTGCCTCCCCACGATGCTCTGGAGTGTGATGGCAGCTCAACAGGTTCCCTCACTAAAATTTTGTGTAATTCCAAAAAGAAATTCCTAACTAAAATTCAAACTCAGACAGTATGAGGTAGGAATTTCTAGTGGAAACAGTGTTTATGAATTTCAAGAAAAAAAAATGGATTTTGGTGTCTGCTTTGCCATTTTATGCAACCTTACAGATATCATTCAAATACTTGATTTTCTCATCTGCAAAATGGAAGCATGAATAACAATGCCTTCCTTTCCTGATATATAGACAATTCATGCAAAATATTAAGAGCTATTCAAAAAAGTAAAGTATCTGCTGTGTGCAAGACCCATGGATACCCATGAAACAGGATAGAAGGAGAGGGGTAGTAAAGATGAATAAGACATGATTCTGCTCTCAAAAATTTCAGGTTAGTAGGCACATAAAGTCATTTTACAAATACTCATAATTACACATAAAGGAAATCCATAGAAGTGAGGTCCCTCCAGGTCTGGGGGTTGGTGCAGAATCCAAGGAGGCTGCAGGGAGGAGGTGACATCTATTACAGAAGGCAGCTAAGACGTGGGAGGCCATGGTGTCTGCATGTTGCTGAGTTTGGGGAGTCAGGAGGAAACCAGGGCCACCGAGGGAAAGTGGAACCTTCCAACTCCCTCGTCGGAGCAGGAACCCAGTGTTCTTGTTAAGCCACCTGAAAGCATGGCAAAAATAGAACAGGTCAAGCGTGTCTCCATATCAAACCACTTCCATCTTTCCAGCGTTGCTAAAAATGAAAGTCACGGTGATCATCAGGATGGGGATGATATGCCCTTGTTCTTGTCTATCAGATGCTTTAAAGCCCCCAAAATCCTTGCAACACCTGAGATGAAGGGAAAGGAGACTGCCATAGTGGATGGCTCTTTTGAAAAAATTGTGTAAAAGGAAAATAGTAAAATACAAAGAAATAGTTAAGAAGATGGAAACCATGGGGGAGCATGACTGGCGCTCCTCCCTTGGGGCATGATGAGAGTAACGCAGGCTTCCCATTCCAGGCCACCCTTTGCACCCCTCCCAAGTTAATCTCCTTAAAAGGCAGTTTTGATCACATCACTGTTATGCTCAATGGACATGGCTCCCTGTTACCTATAAAATTAAGCTTACATTTTTAAAATTAAAATCCTCCACAACAGGATCCCAGCTGATTTTTACAAAACTCTCTCCTTTCTTTATCTTCGTCGTGTCTTCCCTTTATTCCAGCCAAACTGGATGACATGCTCTCTCTGCATCTGCTCTGAACTTTCCTGTCTCCTTTGTGTTCAGATCAGATCTTACTCTCTGGTCCTTAAAGCCTCCATTGCATATCCACCTTTCAAAATCTTTAACCATTATTCCAGGATCAATTCAAATCTTATCCCCATTCAACTCAATAATCATTTTTACTGAGCCCTCTGTGAGCCCTTCTATTTGTTCACTGGAGATACAAAGATGAGTAGGACCTGTCCTGCTTTCTAATTGCTTCCTAAGAGAAGGAAAGACAGACACATAAACAATGAATTAAATATACTCTACTAATACACATCATACATCAGGTAGACATTAAAATATTAATTCTGCTATTGAAAAGGGATCATAAGAAGGCTCAGAAAGATGGTGGCATTTCAGCTGAGGCTATAAGAAGGGGCAGTGGCTTTCCAGCTAAAGATGGAAGAATGTTACATGCCAAGGCACAGACAGAGGCAAGGGCAAAATGTGATCGAGAACAAGGACAGGTTCAAGGTGGTTGGAGCCAAGACTTGTGGAGCAGGAGCAAGACATGAGTCTGGAAAAGAACTCTGGGACCTAGGGTATTGGGTATGCCAAGATAAGAGTTTGGACCTTAACTCCTATGTGTGGGCGTCTTTTAAGAGTCATTTAGGATTGGTGTCTGATATTACATGTTTGATATTACCTGATAATTCTGGTAGCAGTATGGAGGGCAAAGGCAGCATATAGGAAGCTATAGAGTCCACACAAGACCTAATGGGGAGCTTGTACCATGATAGAGACAGTGTACATAAAAAGAGAAGGAGTACATATAAGGCCCCCTCATCTGTTAGGTTATTCCTACTCTACCCTTCATCCTTGAGAAGATAGTATTTTTTTCCTGCTATTTCATTTTAACCACAACTAATATGTTTCTATGTATTAGCATTTTTGACTTATATTATAGGTCATTTTATCCTCCCAATATCAAACCAAAAAGTCCTGAGTCTGAATTACGGTAGATACTCAAGAAATGGGTGAAGGGACCTATACAAAATTGTTTTAGGATTGTTTGGTTGCCAGAAATAGAATCCTACTCAATATAACTTGAGGAAAAGGAGGCTTATTATTAGGATACCAGGATGGCTCATGGAAACTGGGGGCAGGAAATAGAACCGGGCCCCAAGAAAAATCTTCCAGATTAGGGATAATCATGAACTAGCATCCATGCTCTGGGTCTCTCACTTCAAACCTTCAAAAGAGAAGACCTGACTATCTACCCCAGGTCCAATCCACTGTGGCCAGAGAGAGGTGAAGAAATGATACAAGCATGGCAAAGAGTCTACCCCTTCTCCTAGGGCCGACTGTTTCTTGACCGCATAAGACATCTTTGCTAAAGATAGTAAAAACACAGACATTGGTCTCAACTATTCACAAACCACAATCCTATGAGATAAGGATGAATCTCTTTTTTCCCTTGATCTGCCCTTTACAAACAAGTGAAGAGGTTCAGAGAAGCCAAGTGATTTGCTCAGTATCAGGAAGTCTATTATAGAGCAAAATACCTAAATCCAGGAATATACATTCCTCAAACCCAAGACTGTTTGATCAACCAATGTGATGTTTCAAAACATTCCTAACTCATTCATTCATTGACAAATATTTGCAGAGTACTTATATGGACTAAACCCTGTGCTTGGGACTGGGGAGAATTTTTAAAAACAAATTATTTTATTCACTGAAGAGACAAGGTGATAGCTCTCAGTTTATCACTCAAGAAATGGGGCAACTGGGAAAGTGGTTTATTAAAGAACAGAAACTTCTTCCCAAAGTTTCTATAATTAATTCAGGTACTTAGTGATATTCTAAAGTTATTTTATTCAGCAATAATATTTAAGATTAATATATTCTCTCTCGTATCTATAGAAACCAGTCTTTCGGCACAGTATTAAGAATGGGGATTTATTTATATTTAGGCTTCACCCAAGAGGAAGATTTTTGTATAATTTATTGTTACATTTAGAGAGCATAAAACCTTTAGGCCACAATGTGTAGTTAATATTCAGAATTAAGTCAGTTTATTATGCATCAACTGGTAGGTCAAATTCAGCTTTGTGTGCTATAATTTATAATACAGGTTTTTGCCTGGAGCAGCAATGAAGCCCTGGAGCACTGCTATGAATTACTACAACTAAATCGGGCACTACCTGCCAAAATATACACTATTGCTTGTATTTCTTTTGCATGAAGACTATAAACATGATTTCCGAGAGCTCTGTGCTGCAAGGACATCTAAATAAAATATCAGTTTCATGACCGGTGTCAGCATTTAGAAACTTCTTTCCTTTATTTGCAGCTGCTGCAAGTCTGGGTTTCTGTGGCAATTCACTTCTTAGCCACTTACAAAATGGCAGTTTACAGGTTTTATGAGTATACGGTGTAAGCATATTTCTCTCTTTTAATGGGCACACAAACTACACTGCAGCACACTTATGATCATTATTAAAACTGTATTTGGAAAGCAACCTTAAATATGGCATTTAATAAGCCAAGATATTTTAATAAAAGATTCAGTGCATACTTAAACTATATGATGAATTTCTTTCATTGAATACCATTTCTGTTTTTGATCACTGTTTACTCAGCTTGTTGGCTAAAATTTCTAAAACTAAAACATGGATGAGCTCTTTTGGGACTCTTTCAGTTCCAAGGGATATTTTATGTTCTGCCAAAGGCTAGCAAATGTGGTCACCTATTGATAATGAATGAGTGGATTTCCTATTTTACAGGTCTGTAAAAATGATAGGAAACAATTTTAATCCAAACATCCTAGAATAGGAGAAAGTTAAGCAAACTCTGAAATATGCAAGCTGTGTACCTGGCTATTTACATGATGCTTACAAAGAACATGCAATAAATTCTTTAAACTGTTGAATTCTGACCTCACTTCTCCTGGTGAAAGTCAAAGTCCAAAATTAATGTTAGAAAAAAATTAAAGCTCACCTAGTGAAAACCTACATCAGATATTCCAGGTACTTGGGAGATGAAGTGGGTTTCAGCAAACCCTGTCTTTCTCCCCTCCCTGGTTGCAGGAATACATGCTATTGGCACCAGCGAGCAACATTTAGCCAAGGAGGAAAAGAGAAAGGGAAATGGATTTTGCCCTAATAAAAATTAGATATATCTTACAGTCATTATTGTCCAAAAATCTTCAAAGGAAATAGTAAGAGCAAAGATCCTGGGGTGGGAATGAGCTTGGCATGTTCAAGGTACACCAAGAAGATCTGTATTTGTAAGGAAAGGAGTCCTGACTCAAACTTTTAGTAAACTAACAGTCTTAGTTTGGGGTACTAAATTTTAGTAACCCTTAGTCATTTCCACAATCCTCCACTGTAGGATTCTAATCAATAAACCTTAGTCCTATACAAAAACAAAGTGAAAAAAAAAGAAGCTAAGAAAATCTTATAGATGTACCATTTGCCCATAAGAGTCAAAGAGAAGGACAGGACTTTTAAATCAAATCCTTGTCTATCTGGAAGTTGGCCACAGTCAAGCTTTAAGAATCACCAGACAAAACCAGGGCTCATTCCCAGTTAGTGCACCAGATGTTGCTCGTAGCTGGAAGCCCAGCTCATAGATGCTGCTAAGCTAGGCTATCTGGGAATGCCAGGGGAAATACAATCTGTGATGCGACATCAGCTGTCTCACATGATGCTGCAGAGGGGAGGCAGAGAGACAGAGACAGCTGTCCAAGCAACAGCGGTCACCTGGTTGGCTCAAACTAATGACTTTTAAGGTCTTTCCATAACTGAGATTCTATACACCTATACCTCCTGCCGAGAAGGATGGGGATGTGCCATTCACTCGGTAAGCATGCAGCAAGAACCTTCTCCACCATGGCACACTGCCTCCAAAATAGCAGTAAGCTACTCTGAAGCAGTGATTGTATTTAATGTGTTTTATATCCTTTTGGCTTAAGTATGAAGCACACAGGTGTGAGACGAGACCACATCTGTCAGCCACAGGGGCTCATCCCTGCCCAGAGGTGCGGTTGCTTCCTGTCACCTGTGATGGAGGCTCTGAGAATGCATCTGAAGGTGAAATTTGGCTCCTGCCATAAACACATTGGCTTGCCCAACTAAAGAAAACAGGTGTGTGGCTGCCTCACCTCAGGGAACTCACTGCTCAATGGGCCATGTGACTAGGCAAGCTGGAGCAGGTGTGCAGCCTGCCAGGCAGACCCTAAACAAGCTTCTGGAAAGGTAGATACAAGACGAAGACTGCGGTGCACTAACTGGCCACTTTTCTGTGTTGCCTCACAAAGCCTACGAAGTTGAGAACATGCTAAAAGGCCTTGCTACTCCAATATCAGAGAGAACTGCAGGAGGCAACCAGTAGGTTTGGGATGGAAGGCAAATGGTTTTGAGGGCAAGTAATCACCAACTTGGGTGTCTCCATGCTCCAGGAAACCCCTAAGTTTCAACGAGACTCTATCGCTCCATCCTTCACACACTCAACAAATGTTTGTTGAGCAGGTTTCAGTAGTAAAGCAGCTTTAAAAATCTTATATTTACTTCTTATTTTCTCCACATTTACTAAAACATTACCATATTCTTTTGGCTTGGCCTGGGATTACAGTATTTCTTGAACCCCAACAAGAATGTTGTTTCCCATTTTAATATTTTTAAATCAGAAGTCTTACAGTTGTTTCTTTTTTTCCCTAAAAATCTATAATGTGGTATATAGTAGATATAATTATTTGATGGTATCTTAGCAATAAGAAATACCATAGTTCAATCAATTCTTATTGACCATAATTAGCTCTTAAAAACAAGAAACTCTGATTAGGACCTTTTTTAAAAAAAGGACAAAGGGACCAAACTACGGATGTAGGCAATGTGGATGAACTGCCAACACATGACACTAAGGGAAAAAATCCAGACACAAAAGGTCACATTCTCTCTGATTCCATTTATGTGATAAGGATTTCATTTATATGATTATATGAAAAGATAAAGCCAAAGTGTCAAGAACAGATCAGTAGTTGCCGAAAGCTGGGGGAAATAGGCAGGTTTGCCTAAAAAGGGGGCTAAGGGAATATTTGGGGGGATGGAATGATTTTGTATCATGATTGTGGTAGTGATTGCATTACTATATATTTTGTCAAATCTCTTAGAACTGTACACCAAAAAAGGCAAGTTTTTCTGTATGTAAATAAAAGTGAATATAAAGGAAAATTACTTTTAAATAATTAAAGAATTATGTTGCAGAGCATGCAAAAAGAAGTGAGAGGTGCTTAATCATTATTGCGATGCATGTGATAGGCAAATCCTTATTAAATAAAAGGGGTCCACAGTGGTAGAAATGTCTGGGGATGCTCAGACTACAGGGAAGACCTATAGTTTCCTTTAAATATCCTCAGACACTCAGACAGGACTCACAGTCCCAAAGCTGCTACTGCATGTTTGTATCCGCAGATACATCCAAGGAACAGAAGAGAGGGAAACTAGGACCGTTCACTCTTTCTGCATTGGAAAAAAGAGTTTCCAGCATAAAACACCTGATTTCTCTTTACTAGAAAGTAAACTCCACAAAGTCAGGGAGTTTGAATTATGTACTAATGCATAGCTGGTACTCTAGCAAGTGTCAGACACATGGAGGGTGCTCAAAAATACAGTGTTGAATGAATGAATGAGTTGCAGCTGACCTGCCTCCATTCACTGAAATGAACACTCTCCAATCCAAATACATGGATACATCAGATAAAATTTTTAAAATGAATGTGAAGAGGACTTGCAAGATGGCTGCGTGAGAGGTGAGATGGAGAGCTCCTCCCCAAACCACAAATTGTACAAATATATAGTTCATTAATACAACTAACCTTAAAACAGTAACAAGAAAGAAGGCTGAACCAGACTGCAAACAGACCTCACCAACAGAGCAGACCTCATGAAACAGGGTAACGTAGGAAAGCCTTAATCTGGTGGGACCCAAGCCCTTTCCCCACCCAGCTGACCGGCAGGAGGAAGAGAAACGGAGTGGGGGAGGGGGTGGAATACTGAGACTGCTGAACACCTAGCCCTGAAGATGTGCTTTGTGAGCAGAATCCTGCAGTGTGTGGTGCTCTGGACTTGGGGAGCTCGGACAGGTGGAGTGCTTGAGACACTGACATTCTGGCTGTTTGTGGAGGAGGGGATCCACACCCGGCCGCTCTGTGTCAGAGGAAAGGCAGGTGGTCTGAGAGGCTTCCTAGCAGCCAGAGGGCTGCTGAAGGGCCAGGGTTTGGGCAGAGCTTGCTGTGTGGGAGAAGGGAGAGCTGGACAAGGTTGCCTGGGCGTGCTCTGCCCAGCTGGTTGGGAAATTCAGGGAGCTTCAGATGCGCCACCCCTGTGGCTGCCTACTCAGCTCCGAGGCCCACGACTGTGACAACAGCCTGCTAAACGTTCCTACTGGCCTGCAGGCACCTGCTCGTAAACCGGCAGTCACTGCGCAGGCGTAAGGCCAGCCAGAGGGAGGCCCTGCCTACAACAGCTAGAGACACAAAGGACAGAGGTTTACACGTGTGTGCTTGGCCCACTGGCTCTGACACTGGAGACAGGCACCGCAAACAGGAATCAGGAAGCAGATCTTTCCTCCCTCCATGGACCAGCTCCACTACCGTATGACCCCAACCTCACTCTAGGGACTGAGCAGCTCCAGACACTGGAGTTTCTGTGCACTGGTGGGCACAACACAAAAATATGAAACGACAAAAGAACATGGTTCAGACCCAAATCTCACAAACCACAGAAAGAGGGCCAAATGAAACCGAACTCACCAATCTTTCTGAAAGAGAATTCAAAATAAAAATTATAAACATGCTTATGGAGGTACAGAAAAACATTCAAGAACTCAGGAACGAATTTAAGTTGGAGATACAATCATTAAGAAATTCAATATCTGAAATGCAACACACAATGGAGGGATATAAAAGCAGATTAGATGTAGTAGAAGAGACAGTAAATGGAATAGAAATTAGAGAAGAGGAAAATAAAGAAGCTGAGGCACAGAGTGAAAAAAGAATCTCTAAGAATGAAAGAATATTGAAAGAACTGTGTGACCAATCCAAACGCAACAATATACACATTATAGGGGTACCAGAAGAAGAGGAGAGAGAAAAAGGGATAGAAAGTGTCACTGAGGAGGTAATTGCTGAAAACTTCCCCAATCTGCGGAAGGAGATAGTCTCTCAAGCCATGGAGGTGCACAGATCTCGCAACACAAGGGACCCAAAGGAAGACAACATCAAGATATATAATAATTAAAATGGCAAAGATCAAGGATAAAGACAGACTTTTAAAAGCAGCTAGAGAGAGAGAAAACATCACATACAAAGGAAAACCCATCAGGCTATCATCAGACTTCTCAACAGAAACCTTACAGGCCAGAAGGGAGTGGCATGATATATTTAATGCAATGAAGCAGAAGGGACTTGAACCAAGAATACTCTATGCAGCAAGCTTATCATTTAAATTTGAAGGAGGGATTAAACAATATTCAGATAAACAAAAGCTGAGATAATTTACTTCCCACAAACCACCTCTACAGTGCATTTTGGAGGGAATCCTATAAATGGAAGTATTCCTAAGGCTAAAAAGATGTCACCTAAGGGAAGACAAAGAGTACAGAATATGATTCATAACGTACAAAGAATGGAGGAGGAAGAAAAAGGAGGAAAAAAAATCCTTAGGTTGTGTTTGCAATAGTATATGAAGTAAGTTAAATTAGACTATTAGATAGTAAGGGAATTGCCTTTGAACCTTTGGTAACCACGAATCTAAAGCCTGCAATAGCAATAAGTACATATCTATAGATAATCACCCTAAATGTAAATGGTCTGAATGCACCAATCAAAAGACATAGAGTTACTGAATGGATAAAAAAACAAGACCCATCTATATGCTGCCTACAAGAGACTCACTTCAAACCCAAAGACATACACAGACTGAAAGTGAAGGGATGGAAAAAGATATTTCATGCAACTAATAGTGAGAAAAAAGCAGGAGTTGCAGTACGACTATCAGACAAAATAGACTTCAAAACAAAGAAACTAACAAGAGACAAAGAAAGACATTACATAATAGGGTCAGTCCAACAAGGGCATATAACTATTATAAATATCTATGCACCCAATACAGGATCACTGACATATGTGAAACAAATACTAACAGAATTAAAGGGGGGAAATAGAATACAATGCATTCAGTTTAGGAGACTTCAACACACCACTCACTCCAAAGGACAGATCAACCAGACAGAAAACAAGTAAAGACACACAGGCACTGAACAACATAGTAAAACAGATGGACCTAACGGACATCTACAGAACACTCCATCCAAAAGCAACAGGGTACACATTCTTCTCAAGTGCACATGGAACATTTGCAAGAACTGATCATATATTAGGCCACAAAAAGAACATTAGGAAATTCAAAAAGATTGAAATTGTACCAACCAGCTTCTCAGATCACAATGGTATGAAACTAGAAATAAATTACACAAAGAAAATGAAAAAGCCCACAAACATATGGAGGCTTAATAACATGCTCCTAAATAATCAATGGATCAATGACCAAATAAAAACAGAGATCAAGCAATATATGGAGACAAATAACAACAATAATTCCACACCATAAAATCTGTGGGATGCAACGTAGGCTGTGCTAAAAGGGAAAAATATTGCAATAGAGGCCTACCTCAAAAAAGAAGAAGAATCCCAAATGAACAGTCTAAACTAACAATTAATGAAACGAGAAAAGGAAGAACAAATGAGGCCCAAAGTCAGTAGAAGGAGGGACACAATAAAGATTAAAGCAGAAATAAAGAAAATTGAGAAGAATAAAACAATAGAAAAAATCCATGAAAGCAGGAGCTGGTTCTTTGAGAAAATAAACAAAATAGATAAACCCCTAGATGGACTTATCAAGAAAAAAAGAGAGTCTACATACATAAACAGAATCAGAAATGAGAAAGGAAAAATCATTACGGACACCACAGAAATACAAAGAATTATGAGAGAATACTATGAAAAATTATATGGTAACAAACTGGATAACCTAGAAGAAATGCACAGCTTTGTAGAAAAATACAACCTTCCAAGGCTGACCCAGGAAGAAACAGAAAATCTGAAAAGACCAATTACCAGCAAAGAAATTGACTTGGTAATCAAAAAACTACCTAAGAACAAAAAACCTGGACCAGATGGTTTTACTGCTGAATTTTATCAAACATTTAGTGAACACCTAATACCCAACCTCCTTAAAGTTTTCCAAAAAGTAGAACAGGAGGGAATACTCCCAAACTCATTCTATGAGGCCAACATCACTCTAATACCAAACCCAGGCAAAGACACCACAAAAAAAGAAAATTACAGACCAATATCCCTGAGGAACATAGATGCAAAAATACTCAACAAAATATTAACAAACTGAATTCAAAAATACATCAAAAAGATCATCCATCATGATCAAGTGGGATTCATCCCAGGGATGCAAGCATGGTACAACATTCAAAAATCCATCAACATCCTCCACCACATCAACAAAAAGGACAAAAACCACATGATCATCTCCATAGATGCTGAAAAAGCATTCAACAAAATTCAACACCCATTCATGATAAAAACTCTGAACAAAATGGGTATAGAGGGCAAGTACCTCAACATAATAAAGGCCATATATGACAAACCCACAGCCAACATTATACTTAACAGCAAGAAGCTGAAAGCTTTTCCTTCAAGATTGGGAACAAGACAAGGATGCCTACTCTCCCCACTTTTATTCAACATAATTCTGGAGGTCCTAGCCACTGCAATCAGACAACACAAAGAAATAAAAGGCATCCAGATTGGCAAGGAAGAACTCAAACTGTCCCTGTTTGCAGATGACATGATATTGTACATAAAAAACCCTAAAGAATCCACACCAAACTACTAGATTTAATACCTGAATTCAGCAAAGTTGTGGGATACAAAATTCATACACAAAAGTTTGTTGCATTCCTATATACTAATGATGAACTTGCAGCAAGAGAAATCAGGAAAACAGTTCCATTCACAACTGCATCCAAACGAATAAAATACCTAAGAATAAACCTAACCAATAAGTGAAAAATCTGTACCCTGAAAACTACAAAACATTCTTAAGAGCAATTAAAGAGGACACTAATAAATGGAAATTCATCCCATGCTCTTGGCTAGGAAGAATTAATATTGTCAAAATGGCCATCCTGCCTAAAGCAATCTACAGATTCAATGCAATCACTATCAAAATAGCTGCAGCATTCTTCAAGAACTAGAGCAAATCATTCTAAAATTCATATGGAACCACAAGAGACCCCAAATAGCCAAAGCCATCCTGAGAAGGAAGAATAAAGCAGGGGGAATTATGCTCCCTGACTTCAGGCTCTACTACAAAGCTACAATACTCAAGACAATTTGGTACCGGCACAAGAACAGATATAGACCAGTGGAACAGAATAGAGAGTCAAGATATTAACCCAAGCATATATGGTCAATTAATATATGATAAAGGAGCCACGGATATACAGTGGGGAGATGACAGCCTCTTCAACAGCTGGTGTTGGCAAAACTGGACAGCTACATGGAAGAGAATGAAACTGGATTACTGTCTAACCCCATACACAACAGTAAACTTAAAATAGATCAAAGACCTGAATGTAAGTCATGAAACCATAAAACTCTTAGAAAAAATATAAGCAAAAATCTCTTGGACATAAACATGAGCAACTTCTTCATGAACATATCTCCCCGGACAAGGGAAACAAGCAAAAATGAACAAGTGGGACTATATCAAACTAAAAATCTTCTGTACAGCAAAGGATACCATCAGTAGAACAAAAAGACATCCTACAGGTTGGGAGAATATATTCATAAATGACATATCCGATAAGGGGTTGACATCCAAATTATATAAAGAGCTCACGCACCTCAACAAACAAAGAGCAAATAATCCAATTAAAAAATGGGCAGAGGAGCTGAACAGACACTTCTCCAAAGAAGAAATTCAGATGGCCAACAGGCACATGAAAAGATGCTCCATATCATTAGTCATCAGAGAAATGCCAATTAAAACGACAATGAGATATCACCTCACACCAGTTAGGATGGCCACCATCCAAAAGACAAACAACAACAAATGTTGGTGAGGATGTGGAGAAAGGGGAGCCCTCCTACACTGCTGGTGGGAATGTAAATTAGTTCAACCATTGTGGAAAGCAGTATGGAGGTTCCTCAAAAAACTCAAAATAGAAATACCATTTGACCCAGGAATTCCACTCCTAGGAATTTACCCTAAGAATGCAGCAGCTCAGTTTGAAAAAGACATATGCACCCCTATGTTTATCGCAGCACTATTTACAATAGTCAAGAAATGGAAGCAACATAAGTGTCCATCAGTAGATGAATGGATAAAGAAGATGTGGTATATATACAGAATGGAATATTATTCAGCCATAAGAAGAAAACAAATCCTACCATTTGCAGCAACATGGATGGAGCTAGAGGGTATTATTCTCAGTGAAATAAGCTAGGTGAAGAAAGACAAGTATCAGATGATTTCACTCATCTGTGGAGTGTAAGAACAAAGAAAAAACTGAAGGAACAAAACAGCAGCAGACTCACAGAACCCAAGAACAGACTAACAGTTACCAAAGGGAAAGGGACTAGGGAAGATAGGTGGGAAGGGAGGGATAAGGTGGAAAAAGGGCTATTACAATTAGCACACATTGTATGTGGTTGGTGTTGGGTGGAGGGATACGGGGAAGGCAGTATAACACAGAGTAGACAAGTTGTGATTCTATAATATCCTACTACGTTGATGGACAGTGACTGCAATGGGGTATGTGGTGGGGACTTGATAATAGGGGGAGTCTAGTAATCATAACGTTGCTCATGTAATTGTATATTAATAATAGGAAAATTAAAAAAATAAAAAAACAATGCTATGTTAAATAAAAAGGAATGTGAAGACATAGTGGAGCTACAGAGCAAAGCAGGTAATGAAAATAAATAGAAAATCCAATGTCAGGTGAGCAAGAACTGAGACTAAAATGGCCCATGAAATTCTCTGATCGAGATTTAAGTCCTGATAGCTGAGGAATGAGCTTCAAATGTGTGCAGAGAGGGGAGGAGACCAAATGCCTTCATGACCCTGAAAGGCTATAACTGATCCTGTCAGGACCCATGAAGGGCTGCTTCAGATCTGCAAAACAGTCTAAAAAATCTTCACCCACTTATTCGGGGAAGCAGAAAGGAAGCCTGACACGACTGGACAAGGGTGAGAAGAGTCATCTCCAAGAAGGTGGACCCCTCAGTTTGGCCATGTAAGCGTGTGAGCTCTAAATTCACAACTTCCATATTGTTCATTGTCTATTGTGTGACCCCCCCACCCCACAACTTTAGCTGTGAAATTAACATAAACAGGGACGAGCACCCTGGGAGCCCAGGCAAAGGCAACCACCAAGTCAACACTGGTTCATGGGCCTCCTGCAGAAAGCAAATCCCATAGAAACTGACTTCATACCCCAAGATTACAGACAATGCAAAGTAAAAACACCATGGAAAAAGTCTGTGGATGCAATCATTGTGCCACGAAATAATAAAGCATTTGAAAGCAGCTTTAAAATAATTATGATTGAGTCAGCACTTTTCAAGTTACTGATCATGAGCATTTGGTGGATTAAAGATGGCGGCATGAGAGGTGAGACGGAGGCTTCCTCCTAAAACCTCATATAATATGAAAATAAAGCTGCATCAACTACTCTTGAAAGAGCAACGGGAAAGAGGACGGCAACAAACTGCATACACCTGGAGACAAGAGCAGCCCTCACAGAAAAGGGTAACGTACTAAAGCTGTGGTCCTGCGGGACCCAACTCCTTCCCCCACCCCAGCTCACTGGTGGGAGGAACAGGAACGGAGCAGGGAGGGAATGGAGATGTGGGACTGCTGAATACCTAACTCTGGAGATCTGCTCTGGGAGCACAAACCTACATTACATGGTGCTTGCATGATACTCTTGTAATTAGGGGGTTGGAAAGCTAAGACAGGCAGAATTCCTGGAGAGACTAAGAATCCAGCTGCTTGTGAAAGCAGGGATCCATACCCAGCTACTCGGGAAAAAAGAAGGGTGGGCAGTCTGAGAGACTTCCTAACAAAGAAGCCCTTAGCAAGAGAGCTGCTAAAGGGGCAAGGATTGCACGGAGCTTACTGCTCAGGAGAAAGGACAGGCAGACAAAATTGTCCGGGTGCACTCTGCCCAGCAGGTTGGGAGCTTTCACGATCTTCAGGTGCTCCAGCTCCCTGGCTGCCTACACAGCTCCAAGAACCTCTTCTGTGACAGGCAGACTTGTGCGCCTTCTGGCCAGCCCCACTGGGCTTGCAAACCGGGAAATCCTTCCCTGGTGTTATGCCAGCCAGAGGGAAGATCTGTCTATAGCAACTAAAAATGCAAAGCACAGAGGCTTATACCTGTGTGCTCAGCCCACTGGTTCAGGCAGTGGAGACAGGCATAGCAGCCAGGAACCAGCAAACACCCCTTTCTTCCCTGGAGGCACCAATACCACTCCCCTACAATCCCCACATTGCTTCAGGGGCTGAGCAGCTCCAGAGAGTAGAGCTTCTGGGCACTGGAGGGCGCCATACACAAATATGAAATGCCAAAGGAACCTGGTCCAGAGTAAAATTATGAACACAACTCCTGAGAAAGATTTAAATTATATGGAACTTATGACTCTCTCTGAAAGGGAGTTCAAAATAAAAATCATTAACATGCTCATAGAGGTACGGAAAGATATTCAAGAACTCAGGAATGAATTCCGGTCAGAGATCCAATCATTGAAGAACACAATGGATGGTATTAAAAGCAGATGATATACAGTGGAGGAGACAATAAATGAAATAGAAACTAGAGAAGAGGAATATAAAGAAGCTGAGGCACAGAGAGAAAAAAGGATCTCTAAGAATGAAAGAATATAGAGAGAACTGTGTGACCAATCCAAACGGAACAATATTCGCATTATGGGGGTACCAGAGGAAGAAGAGAGAGAAAAAGGGATAGAAAGCGTCTTTGAGGAGGTGATTGCTGAAAACTTCCCCAATCTAGGGAAGGAGATATTCTCTCAGGCCATGGAGGTGCACAGATCTCCCAACACAAGGGACCCAAAAAAGACAACAGCAAGACATATAGTAATTAAAATGGCAAAGATCAAGGATAAGGACAGACTATTAAAAGCAGCCAGAGAGAGAAATAGGATCACAAACAAAGGAAAACCCATCAGGGTATCATCAGACTTCTCAGCAGAAACTTTACAGGCCAGAAGGGAGTGGCATGACATATTTAATGCAATGAAGCAGAAGGGCCTTGAACCAAGATTACTTTATGGGGCAAGATTATCATTTAAATTTGAAGGAGGGATTAAACAATTCCCAGATAAGCAAAAGCTGAGAGAATTTGCCTCCCACAAACCATCTCCACAGTGTATTTTCGAGGGACTGCTATAGATGGAAGTGTTCCTACAGATTAATAGCTGTCACCAGAGGTAATAAAACCACAGTAAAGAAAATAGAACAGCTAATTACTAAGAAAATGCAAAATTAAATTAATTATTCCCAAAGTCAATCAAGGGATGGACAAACAGTACAGAATATGATACCTAATATATAAACAATGGAATAGAAAGAAAAAGGAGGAAACAAACAAACAAACAAAGAACCTTTAGATTGTGTTTGTAATAGCATATTAAGTTAGTTGTTAGACTTTTAGATAGTAGGGAAGTTAACCTTGAACCTTTGGTAACCACGAATCTGAAGCCTGCAATGCCAATAAGTACATACCTATCCATAATCACCCTAAATGTAAATGGACTAAATGCACCAGTCAAAAGACATAGAGTCACTGAATGGATAAAAAAATAAGACCCATCTATATGCTGCCTTCAAGAGACTCACTTTAAACCCAAAGACATACACAGACTAAAAGTGAAGGGATGGAAAAAGATATTTCATGCAAACAACGAGGAGAAAAAAGGTGTTGCAGTACTTGTATCAGACAAAACAGACTTCAAAACGAAGAAAGAAGCAAGAGATAAAGAACGACATTACATAATGATAAAGGGGTCAGTCCAACAAGAAGATATAACCATTATAAATATATATGCACCCAACACAGGAGCGCCAGCATATGTGAAACAAATACTAACAGAATTAAAGGAGGAAATAGACAGCAATGCATTCATTGTAGGAGACTTCAACACACCACTCACTCCAAAGGACAGATCAACCAGACAGAGAATAAGTAAAGACACAGAGGCACTGAACAACACGCTGGAACAGTTGGACCTAACAGATACCTACAGAACTCTGCACCCAAAGGCAGCAGGATACACATTTTTCTCAGGTGCACATGGAACATTTTCCAGAATAGACCACATACTAGGCCACAAAAAGAACCTCAGTAAAGTCAAAAATACTGAAATTCTACCAGCCAACTTCTCAGATCACAAAGGTATAAAACTAGAAATAAATTTTAGAAATAAATCAAAAAGGCTCAAAAATACATGGAGACTTAACAACATTCTCCTAACTAATCAATGGGATAACAGACAAATCAAAACAGAAATGAAGGAATATATGGAGACCAATGATAAAAACAACACAAAGCCACAACTCCTGTGGGATGCAGCAAAGACAGTTCTAAGAGGAAAGTATATTGCAATACAGGCCTATTTAAAGAAGGAAAAACATTTCCAAATAAAGAGGCTAAAGACACAATTACTGAAATTGGAAAAAGAAGAACAAATGAGGCCCAAAGTCACCAAAAGGAGGGACATAATAAAGATCAGAGAAGAAATAAATAAAATCGAGAAGAATAAAACAATAGAAAAAAATCAATGAAACCAAGAGCTGGTTCTTTGAAAAAATAAACAAAATAGATAAACCCCTGGCCAGACTCATTAAGAGAAAAAGAGAATCTACACACATAAACACAATCAGAAATGAGAAAGGAAAAATAACGACGGACCCCACAAAAATACAAAGAATTATAAGACAATATTATGAGAATCTATATGCTAACAAGCTGGAAAACCTAGAAGAAACGGATGACTTCTTAGAAAAATACAACCTTCCAAGACTGACCAAGCAAGAAACAGAAAAACTAAACAGACCAATCACCAGTGAGGAAATTGAATTGGTTATCAAAAAACTACCCAAGAACAAAACCCCCGGACCAGATGGATTCACCTCTGAATTCTACCAGACATATAGAGAAGAAATAACACCGATTCTCCTTAAAGTTTTTCAAAAAATTGAAGAGGAGGGAATACTTCCAAACTCATTCTATGAAGCAAGCAGCACTCTAATACCAAAACCTGGTAAAGACCTCACCAAAAAAGAAAATTACAGACCAATATGCCTGATGAACGTAGATGCAAAAATACTCAACAAAATATTAGCAAACCGAATTCAAAAATACATCAAGAGGATCATACACCATGATCAAGTGGGACTCATCTTAGGGATGCAAGGATGGTACGACATTCGAAAATCCATCAACATCATCCACCACATCAAGAAAAAGAAGAACAAAAACCACATGATCATCTCCATAGATGCTGAAAAAGCATTTGACAAAATTCAGCATCCATTCTTGATTAAAACTCTCAACAAAATGGGTATAGACGGCAAGTACCTCAACATCATAAAGGCCATATATGACAAACCCACAGCTAACATCATACCTAACAGCGAGATGCTGAAAGCTTTTCATCTAAGATCGGGAACAAGACAGGGATGCCCACTCTCTCACTGTTATTCAACATAGTACTGGAGGTCCTAGCCACAGCAATCAGACAAAACAAAGACATACAAGACATCAAGATTGGTAAAGAAGAAGTCAAATTGTCACTATTTGCGGATGATATGATATTGTACAAAAAAACCCCTAAAGACTCCACTCCAAAACTACTAGAACTAATACCTGAATTCAGCAAAGTTGCAGGATACAAAATTAACACACAGAAATCTGTGGCTTTCCTATACACTAATGATGAACTAACAGAAAGAGAAATCAGAAAAACAATTCCATTCACAATTGCATCAAAAAGAATAAAATACCTAGGAATAAACCTAACGAAGGAAGTGAAAGACCTGTACTCTGAAAACTACAAGACACTCCTAAGAGAAATTAAAGAGGACACTAACAAATGGAAATGCATCCCATGCTCTTGGCTAGGAAGAATAAATATTGTCAAAATGGCTATACTACCTAAAGCAATCTACAGATTCAATGCAATCCCTATCAAACTACCAACAGCTTTCTTCAATGAAATGGAACAAATAATTCTAAAATTCATATGGAACCACAAAAGACCCCGAATAGCCAAAGCAATCCTGAGAAGGAGGAATAAAACAGGGGGAATTACGCTCCCTGACTTCAAGCTTTACTACAAAGCCACAATAATCAAGACAATTTGGTATTGGCAGAAAAACAGACCCACAGGCCAGTGGAACAGAATAGAAAATCCAAACATTAACCCAAACATATACAGTCAATTAATATTTGATAAAGGAGCCTTTGATATACAATGGGGAGATGACAGCCTCTTCAGCAGCTGGTGTTGGAAAAACTGGACAGCTACATGTAAGAGAATGAAACTGGACTACAGTCTAACCCCATGCACAAAGGTAAACTCAAGGTGGATCAAAGACCTGAATGTCAGTCATGAAACCATAAAACTCTTAGAAAAAAACATAGGCAAAAATCTCTTGGACACAAACATGAGCGACTTCTTCATGAACATATCTCCCCGGGCAAGGGAAACAAAAGCAAAAATGAACAAGTGGAACTATATGAAGCTGAAAAACTTCTGTACAGCAAAGGACATCATCAGTAGAACAAAAAGACATCCTACAATATGGGAGAATACATTCATAAATGACATATCTGATAAGGGGTTGACATCCAAAATATATAAAGAACTCATGCACCTTAGCAAACAAAAAGCAAATAATCCAATTAAGAAATGGGCAGAGGACATGAATAGACACTTCTCCAAAGAAGAAATTCAGATGGCCAACAGGCACATGAAAAGATGCTCCACATCGCTAATCATCAGAGAAATGCAGATTAAAACCACAATGAGATATCACCTCACACCAGTGAGGATGGCCAACATCCAAAACACAAACAACAACAAATGTTGGCGAGGATGTGGAGAAAAGGGAACCCTCCTACACTGCTGGTGGGAATGCAAATTAGTTCAACCATTGTGGAAAGCAGTATGGAGGTTCCTCAAAAAACTCAAAATAGAAATACCATTTGACCCAGGAATTCCACTCCTAGGAATTTACCCTAAGAATACAGTTTGAAAAAGATAGATGCACCCCTATGTTTATCGCAGCACTATTTACAATAGCCAAGAAATGGAAGCAACCTAAGTGTCCATCAGTAGATGAATGGATAAAGAAGATGTGGTACATATACACAATGGAATATTATTCAGCCATAAGAAGAAAACAAATCCTACCATTTGCAACAACATGGATGGAGCTAGAGGGTATTATGCTCAGTGAAATAAGCCAAGCCGAAGAAGACAAGTATCAAATGATTTCACTCATGTGTGGAGTATAAGAACAAAGAAAAAAACTGACGGAACAAAACAGCAGCAGACTCACAAAACCCAAGAACGGACTAATAGTTACCAAAGGGAAAGGGGCTGGAGAAGATGGGTGGGAAGGGAGGGATAAGAGGGAAAACGGGGCAGTATGATTGCAGATGTAATGTTCGGGGGCATGGGGAGGGCTGTACAACTCAGAGAAGACAAGTAGTGATTCTATAGCATCTCACCACGCTGATGGACAGTGACTGTAATGGGGTTGGTGGGGGGAACTTGATGAAGGGGGTTGTTTAATAATCATAATATTGCACATGTAAGTGTCGATTAATGATCCAAAATAAATTATAAAAAATAAAGAATACTTAGGAGAAGCTAACAAAAGAATAAGTGATTAAAAAAAAAAAGAACATATGGGATGTGAACAATTTCCAGGGATGTGTTTTAATTTGTCTGATTTTTCGCATAGTATTCAAGATCAAATAGACAACATTCACCATGTTTTTGATAAGTTTTCACAAATGCCTGGATTGTTAAATTGGTTTTCTTTGTTTCATTGGATATGGCCTATAATTGTAAGTCTAATACTGTTATGCATTTGTATTCCTGTTCTCCTAGTGTGTGTGCGGAAGGCAGTTGTTGGTCTTTTAAAGCCAATACAAGCATATGCTACTTTTCAAGAATTAACTTCAAGAAATAAGTGATTCCTTTTAAACAACTTTGTGAAATCATATACTGATTCCCCACCTGCATTTGCTGCAAGAAAATAATCATGTATATTGTGATTTTGTCCAGAATTATAGCTGTTGGCTGTCCTCTCTTTCGTATTTTATCTCCCTGTTTGGTCCCAGGAGATGGCTGGTTAGCCAGAGACGGGTAAGATTCCTCATGGGAGGAACAACCTAAGACAGGCACAGTCGTAAGGGACCTCAGGTGAGCAGCGTGGGGGCCAACTGAGGTGAGGCATAGAATCTCACCCCTCCAGATGAGAGAGACATTGCCTGTGACAAGCTATGTCACAGGCCGAGCCCAGCTAATCATTCTGGTACTCACACAAATATATGCATATTCATTTGCATCAATTAAAACAAAAAAGGGGGAAATGTGGGATTTACTTACAATTTAAGTATAAAAATCATATGAATAATCATAGTTGATTGATTATAGTAACTGAATTAGTTTCTCTGATATGACTGCCTTTGCATTGTTTACCTTGTGAGAACTTGTTCACTATGTTCCTTGCATTGTTCACCTTGTGGGAGCTTGTTCACTGTATTGGAACTTGTTCGTTGCATGGTGAGCAATAATGTCTTGTGTATTGAAAAGTTGTTAAGAGAAAAAACTTCAAAAGTTCACATCGCAAGAAAAAATAATTTGTAACTATGTATGTTGAAGGATGTTAACTAAACTTACTGTGATAATCATTTCACAATAAAAAAATGTAAAAAAAATAATAATTATGATTAAGATGTTCAAAGCAGAGGCAGACTTACTGTAAAGGTAGTGAAGTTAAAAAAGGCATCTCACTGACACAGGCCATTTCCAAAGCCCTGGGAGGGGCCTAAGTAATGTGCTCACACAATCTCATGTTTTCATAAAACTTACAGAAGATATTTTAACCTTAATTGGTTAATACCACTGTCTCTTTCCACTCTGCCTACATCACACTTCTATTTTTATTTGAAGGCATTGGAATAGCAATAGACATCTTTGGGAGTGGGCCAAAGTTGAAAACACATTTAGTTTGGATTTAGCAGGACACGTTTATATGGTTCATAGTCATTTCCATGTAGTGACACTAAGGTCCAGGGCCAGAAATCATATCCTAATATAAACTTGTCCTACATTACCCTGAACCACAAATATATAGAAAAAACTTGAAATGTATTTTGCCAGAGGCTCATATGTAGAAAATTTTCAGTTCTTACAAAATTCTTTCAATTCAGCTCAAATATAAAAGAAATCAGAAGTTTTCCCAAATTTGACAGCAATTCTTAAAATGTATGATATTACCAAAAGCTATGGGTGAAGATGAAACTAACTTTTATAAACCATAAATAATAAGAATTAATTTTGACCAAATATGCTAGAGAAAAGACTGCATTATTTTTCTATTTTTCCCTTAAAAACAATATTATAAACTTGTCATAATGGAAAAGAGGTCAACCATAGAGATGTGTCAGGCAATTAATTAATAACAGTATATTGTTATTTTTCTGATTTCGTGCAATGTTTGTCATATTTGTCACTTTTGAAATCTATAAATTTTTGTGAATTCCTTTCTCATTCCCAATATTCACTATTGTGAATATTCACTTAATTTTGTATTGTAATTGTACATTCTTTTTCTTAATGAGGGGCCTTCCAATATGTATATGCTTCAGGTTCCACAAAACAGTGATCTGCATCTAGTTCAAAAGTTAGCAGCAGTAATAGAAATTACATGGCAAAAATAGGGCAGCATAAAAAAGAAAAGATCTGAAAAAGAATCAAATATGAAATCCGTAAGTAAAAATATAGAGTCAGTGAAAAATAATCCAACAGAAAAGCTAAACAGAAATCTAGATAGACCCACTGAGAGATTAAGTGAATTATAAAAATAGACATAAGGGAACTGCTAAGAATACAACATAGACAGAAAATATGAAAAAAACAAGATACATGGAGGATATAGTAATTTCTAACATATGCATTAGGAATTCCAGAACACAGGAATAGAAAGAACAGAGAAGAGTCAATAATCAAAGAGATAAAACTCAAGAATTTCCTGAATTGAAGACAGAAGTCCTCATATTGCAGGAATGAATACACAAAACCCCTAGAAGAATAAATTAAAACAAATGCACACCTATACACATAGTAAAAAAAAGTACGTTATAAACAAATAGACAATTTTAAAAGGCACCAGAGACAGCATCAGCTGGGCTTACTGAAGACTTCCCAACAGCAACAACAGATGCCAGAAGGCAATGGAACATTCTATTCAGCTAAACCAGCATTCAAGAATGGATGCTGAACATTGACGTTTTCCGATAATAACTGAGAGAGTTAACCATACAGAGATCCTTTTTGAAAGATCTATTAAAGTATACTTCAGGAAGAAACAAAATGAACCCAGAATGGAAAAAAGTGATGATACATAAATATGTTGGCAAATGTATAAATCTAAGTAAGCATTGATAACTTACCAAATTAATAACAATGACAAAAACAATAAGAAATCAAGGAGAAACTCAAACACTGAAGAAAAATAAAATGAGAGGCATGAGTGGAGAGATCAAAGTTTAAATTCTTACATAAAAAAGGAGAGTAAAGGTAATAAAAATGAGGGTCATAGTCTACTAAATAGAAAATACGTGTTAATATAGAAACCAATCACATTCTACATATATAATAACAAGTTATAGGAAATAATGGCACAAAAAACATTAACAATAGCAAAAGATTAAATATTTAGGAAAAAATTAGTCAGAAATATGCAAAATCTATATAAGCAAATGTGAAAATACTTTTGGAAGACATGAAAGTAAACATAAGCAAATGGAAAGAATCCAGTCCTGGACAGGATAATTCAACATCATGAAAATTGTCAGTTCTCCCTTGGTTAATTAAAAATTAATACAAGCTTAATAGAATATCAACAAGCATTTTTAGGAAGTTTAGACAAGTTGATAGTGAAGTTCATATACAGACATAAACATTCAGGGGTAAACAGGAAAACACTAAAAAGGGGGAAAAGAAGAAAACAGAACAAAAACTGCAAGGGAGAGCTAACTCTGTCAGACAGATATTAAAACATAATGTAAAGCCTCTATAATTAAAACAGTGTGATACTGGCCCATGAATAGGCAAATGTACTGCCCAAATAGAATAAAAATCCAGGAATGGATCTACATCCATGAGGAATTTTAATACATGATAAAATGTGGTGTCTCAAATAACTGAGTCTAACATGGGCTTCTGAATAAATGGTGCAGGGGAAACTGGATAGACATTTGAAATGAGTCAAAATTAAATCAGTGCCTCACACAATGGACAAAATAAATTCCAAATAGATTAGAGACTTAAATTAGAGTGGAACTTTACAAACACAGAAAGAAAATAAGGATGAATTTCTCTTTATCCTCAGTGTAGGGAAAGCCATTCTAACTATGACTCAAAATACAGAGATAACAAAAGACTGATAGATTTCTCTACAAACTTTGTTTATAAAATTTTTAAAATTATTTTTAAATTTTTCTTAATTACTTATGGGAAAAAACATAAAGTCAAAAGACAACTGACAAACTGTGATAAAATACTTGCAGTGGATATCACAGAGGACTAACATCACTAATATTTATAGAACTCTTGGTAATTGAGGGACAAAGTACCAAAACCCCCAAAAAAGTGGGAAAAAGACATGAAAAATTTACCAAAAGAAAGATATAATATGGCCCCCAAACATAGAAAAGATATTAAACTCATAACTGGATAAATGCAAATTAAAACAATGGGATACCCTTTCTCATCTATCACATTAGTGAAAATTAAAAAGACTATACATTTTATTGACAAGGTGGTGAAAAAAGGAATCAATCACGCTCAAACAACTCCATGAAAATGGAAATTGCCTTTTAATGCAGCAGTTGCCCTTTGGGGAATGCATCCTGAAGATATACTTCCAACAATACAAAATATACATACATGAGATTTATTGCAGGATTGTTTGTAATTGCAAAATTTTGGACACCACCTAAATACACACATACAGTTAAGTGAATGATGGTACATACACACAATGGAATACTATGCAGCCATAGGAAAGAAAGAGGAAGATTCTACAAAATCTTTTTTTTTATGGAATTATTTCCCAGTTGAGTCTACTAAGAGGACCTAAAAGCAATGATACTACAGTAGCAGGAAATGCACCCAGCAACCAGATCTTGATTTCGGAATTCAGTCTCCAACAAAAGGAATGAGAAATCCTTGTAAAAATGGCACATTTCAGATTTGAGGAAGAGACAATACAAAGTAAACCTGAACATAGCACCAAAAACTAAGGGAGTACTCAAAAAATGATAGTGACTCAAAAAAAAAAAAAAATCAAAAGGACACAGGAGCCAACTTGAAGAAACTCTCAATGGCAAACCTGAGAGGTTCTGAGCAATAATGTAAATAATCATAGTAATGGTTCATAACCCATAGGGAAAGTGAGCTTATAATACTAAGAATTTAAAACTGAATAAGAATACATGCAAAAAATTCAGCTCTTCCTCATAGTGTATTTCAGTTAATAAATATAAATGAAATGATGGAAATCAAAAAACACCACCAGACCAGTAAGTGTGGTAGACAAGAACTGTCAATAGATGCTAAAATTATGAGTGACAATCATAAGAATCAGGATGTTTGCACATCTCGACATATCCCCCCCACGAGATATGTCTCAACAGCAAAAGTATAAATGATAACTATATAGTGGAAAAATCTGACAAATATCACCATAAGTGATCAAAGTTAACATCGCCAGCAACAAAACCAATTGGTATCGCATAAACTGAGAGAAGTACAACATCATAGTTGTGGTATTCCTGACAAAAATACATAACTTGAATTTAAACATGAAGAAACACTGGGCTAACCCAAAGTGAAGATCACTCTACAAAACTCTTCACAATGTCAAGGTCATGACAGATTAAAAAAACAAAAAAGTGAGGAACTATCCCAGATTAGAAGAGACTAAAGAAATATGACAACTAAACACAATGTGAGATCCTGCAGTGGATCCTGGTCCTGGGAAAGGACATTACGGGGACAGCTGGAAAAATGTGAATAAGATTTATGGATGACTAATTAGTATTGTACCAATGTTAATTTCCTAGTTTTGATGGTTTTACTGTGATTGCCTGGGGATGAAGAAGAAGAATATGCTGGAATTATTTGTACAATATTTGTAACCTTCCATAGGTCTGAAATTATTACAAAGTGAAAATTAAGAAATGAAAAAATGTATTAAAAAGATTGAATATTAAAATTCTAGGGGCATCACCAAAAAGAGAAAACTAAAACAATTCAACAGAAAGCAAGAAATGAGGGGGAAAAGCAGCAAAGAAAATTATGCTAATTACAAAACACAAAATAAAATAGTAGAAATAAAATCGAAGGTATAAGTTACAACAACAAATAGTGCCGGGGCCTGCCGGCAGGAGTCGAACAGTTCCTGAGTGGGGGCGTCGGGCTGTATATACAAGATGACAGAAGGGCAAACTGTCTGGTGCAGAATGCAGAATGCCAAAGAAGCTTTATTCTGGCAGGGCTTATATACCCATGAATTGCCTACAGATTAGATTCACACACCTTTCTCAAGGACCTCAATCCAATCACTTAAGTATTGCCCACAGATCAATCCAATCAGACATTAATCCAATACTTAAGTCACATATGCCTAGGGGCATCTGGTCCAGGTGGCTGGCCTTGAGATAAGACCTCCCTGCATTCCTGAGATACTTGTACCTGGAATTTAGGAAACTTTTCAAGGTTTCTTTCAGAGTCAGGCCCGGTTCAGGCCTTAGATGGAGACTAGGCACAAAAACACAATCAGTCCTGTCCTGTACTCTTGCTCCTTCTGTCCCAACCACTCTCCACATCTCCCCCTTTTTTATTTTTTAAAATGCTTGAATGCATGGGATGACTGTGCCTGTCTTAGGTTGGTCAAGAATGGGGATGGCCTTACCCGTCATCGGGCTGAGGGTTACATGACCCATTCCCTGTCTTAGGTTGGTCCACTCCCCTTCTTGCCTTACCAGTCACTGGCTATCCAGCCTCCTAAGCCAAAATTGGCTGGGGGGGGTTGAGTGATAAGTTTTGCTTGTGGAGGCTTCCATAGATTTGCTTCAGCACTTTTTCTACCAAATGGTAGTGCTGTAGGGACCAATATAAGCAGAACAAAGAGCATTAGAGCGCAGACAATGAAGGAGCTCAAGAGCTATTTTGGTAGAGGCCCAGTACAGAAGCACACCGGCATTCCTTTTCCTTCGGCTGAATAATTCTGATAAAGGCTCAGGGCAGGCGAATTCCTGGAGGTGGAATGATGGCCGAGAATCCTGGTATCATTGTCCTGGACAATGATCTCTGGGCCGTCCCAAACTGCTGGGTGGAGGATCGGAGGGTCTGGCACAAGTGCCCAGTGTGTGGGGTTGGCTCCTGCGGTGGTCAGCAGAATGCAGAGGAGTATGAGCTTCAGCATGGTGGACCAATCTTTCTGGGAGCCACCTGGCTCCTTCTGCATCTTGTGGAAAAACACAAACATGCCCTCGTCCCCAGATTAGTACTGGATCTGGACCATTCCATTGACCCGTGAGAGGATCCTTCCACCTCACCATAGCATATGAATCTTTTGTTTTTGGATGCCAAAATCTATCCGCTGCAGACCTGCTCTGTGCATCTACAGTGAGAAAATTTTAACTAAAAAGTGCATTGTTTAAATAGTTTGCGGGAGTTTCTCGGTATAACTCCCCCTTTTTTATTTTTTGAAGCTGATGCTTCAGGGTACTTTGGATCGTGCCCCCCCTGAGGGCAGTTTCATCCAAGCTTGCTTAGCGGCAGCATTTACTTGTGCATAGGCAGCAGGATGGAAATCTAACTGCCTGTTAAGATCATTGTAGGGTCCTTCCCCCATAAGCATTTCAAAAGTTACTGGATGATTTTGAGCTCTATTAATATCAGCTGTCTTTTGACATTGCTCCGCATATTCTGATCTCCACAACAGATAATCTCCTCCACTTAAACAGGCTTGTGCAATAGCTTTCCAGTCAGAGGGCGGGAGAGAACCAGCCATAAAAGCCTCAAGCATAGTTTGTGTAAACGGAGCAGTGGCTCCATAGGATGAGCAGGCCATTTTCAGCTCTTTCAGTTGTTTGAATGATAAAGGCTGATGAATTCTGTGCCTCACCCCCTGCTCATCCACTTCCTCAAAGACCGGACAGGCTACAAAACCCATAGTATCTTCCCCTCTCTCTGAAGCTTGTTTCAAAGCCTTTTGCAGGGGAGAAAGCGGTTGTAGTGGCAACAGCTGTCTTTTATTTGGTCTAGGTTTTAAAGGCGAGACGGCCAACGTTGTAAGAGGCGGTGCAGGGGGATGAAGCCCCGCAACAACTGACTGAGGGGGAGTTGGAGGAGTATATTTCAATGCACCTTCAGCCATGAGCTTGCTAAAGGTTTTACACAAGCAAACCTCTGGCAGATCTAATTTTTCGGGCCTTTGTTCTTTAAGGTCTGCTAAAGAGCTGCGATCGCTCTCCCATTCTTCCTCATCCGCCATTTCCGATGCAGTCTCGGGTGGTGCGGAAGGAATGACTCGACCGGCTTCAGCGTTTATACTTCCACTTTGGCCTGTGGCCGAATTTAATCTCTGCCTCTCATGTCTAGGACCTAAACTATCTCTGATTAGAGTCCAAAGCCCAAAAGCGCAAGTAAAGAGCAAACGGCTATTCCCGTTTCCCATACTTATCTCTACTGCAACACTATTATTTATAAATAATGAGGTTTTTATACTTCCACTTTTAGCTAGCGAAGTAGGAAAGAGCTAGGAGCGACCTTCACCTGACTCCAAGGCCAAGGCGGCCTGAAAAAGCAGGCTGGAAGTCAGAGACTGAGAAAGAGACACTCCTCACGGATACCCAGCCGGGCTGTCAGGGTCTGAATCCAGACACGTGGGCCTTTGAGGAGCCGCTGAAGTGTAGCCTCAGCCTGGACTCTCGCAGTTGCCCACGGCTCTCCTCAGTCCCTCGCATCCAAGGAGGTGCCGTTGAAAGGGAATCCTGGCCTCCCTTCAGCTGACGTTCCCAGCTCCCAAGGGAGATGGGGGATCCACTGAGGGAAACACAGGGGAACCTGTCGCTCGAGACTTGAGAACGGCAGCCGGGCTAGTCCCTTTTAAGTGGCTGACGAGCGCCCGATGTTGTGAGCCACAGACGGCTTTTTTTTTAATAAGAAAAGTAAAAGAGAAAGGCAGTGTCTGTTCCCCAGGGTTATTATGCCTTTTATTTTACTCACGGACTGTTGGTCCTTTTCTTCAACTCCTGTCTTTACCACCGTCCCCGCACTTTCTTGCCTGTGTGCTATGGCAGAAGTGCTTCAGATCCGCAGCACTGCGTCTTCTCTCTTGGTGGCTCCCTGGCGTTGCTCCCCCGTACTCAGGTCCCTGTTCGGGCGCCACTTTATGCCGGGGCCTGCCGGCAGGAGTCGAACGGTTCCTGAGTGGGGGTGTCGGGCTGTATATACAAGATGACAGAAGGGCAAACTGTCTGGTGCAGAATGCAGAATGCCCAGAAGCTTTATTCTGGCATGGCTAATATACACATGAACTGCCTACAGATTAGATTCACACACCTTTCTCAAGGACCTCAATCCAATCACTTAAGTATTGCCCACAGATCAATCCAATCAGACATTAATCCAATACTTAAGTCACATATGCCTAGGGGCATCTGGTCCAGGTGGCTGGCCTTGAGATAAGACCTCCCTGCATTCCTGAGATACTTGTTCCTGGAATTTAGGAAACTTTTCAAGGTTTCTTTCAGAGTCAGGCCCGGTTCAGGCCTTAGATGGAGACTAGGCACAAAAACACAATCAGTCCTGTTCTGTACTCTTGCTCCTTCTGTCCCAACCACTCTCCACAAAATAGAATTAAATTCACTAATGAAAAAAGAGACACACCTGAATGAATTTTTAACCTGGAAATATTCTGTTTTTAAATAATACACACTTGATGCATGGTTGAACATAGAAGTTGAATATAAAGGAATTAATAAAGTTTGAAGAAAAAAGGAATATATATATAGATTTATATATTAGAGAAATACTAACAAAATGGGAAATAGAATTTATGACCAAAATCACAACTACAAGAGTGTATTTCAGGATAATTAACACTAGCTGTTAGGACCAACAAACCCAAGACCCCAGTCGCTTAATATATAAAGCCGAGCATAGGTTAGGAGGCTTGCTCCATAATGCAGCAGAGTCATCTGGAATACACAGCCTCCGAGACGATCACGGCAGGGGAAGAGAGAAATGAAGGAGGCTTCCAGAGGTGACGACATGTCACTTCTCACAGTAGATTCTCCAGAACTAGTCAGAGGGCCCCAAGCTAACCACAAGGATGCAGAGTACTAACTATACCTTCCACAAAAGGAAAAAGAAAAATAAACCACCAAGGAGAAAAAACAATCATGAATTTGCGTGTGCCCAACAGTATCCTCTCATGTAAAACAAAAAATGACAGAAATTACATTGATAAGTTGACAAATTAACACAACTAGAGGGAATTTTTTTTACACAACTTGTAAGAGATCCAACAAACAAAAAATTAGCAAACAGATATGAACAGCACTATTATCAGTCTTAGTCTAATAATGATACATAGAGTCCTGTGACCCAACAAGTGGAAAATATGCACTCTTTTCATACACACAGAACAGTCATAAGTTCATCACCTACTAGGTCAGAAAGGTTATTTCCAGAAATCCCTTTGAATCTATGTCATAAAGAACTCATGATATGGCTATGAAGTAATTAGCCAAAAAATAAAACAGAAAAGGATAAAAAACATAAATGTGGGAAGCAAAAATTATACTTTTAAGCAGCCAATGAGTTGAAAAATTATAATAGAGGGTTTGAAATATTTGGAACTGAATATCAATGAAAGCATTGTGTATCAAATTTATGGGTAGTCAGTGAAAGCAGAGAATTACACAGAAATTTATAGTCTTAAATTTGTGTACTAAATACTGAAAATAAAAGAGTTAAACATTCAAGAAGTAGGAAAAGGAAAAACAATAAACCCAAAGAAAGTGGACGGGAATAAATATTAAAAGGAGGGAAGATTCACAGAAAAATATATTAATGATCTATAAAGCTAAAAGCTGGTTTTTATATGACTAGTAGAAAAAAAGCCTCATGTTCAATGAAAAAAAATTGATGAACTGTACCTACATAGAGCATCCTATGAAAAACTGAATTCCTATAAATTAAAAAATTAGATGAAATGGAAATAGAGACAGAGTTACGTGTGTTTTCACACACACACATCTACAAGCACAAACAAAAACCCAAGAAAAAATTAGAGCATCTGATAAACCAATAAACACTAAATAAACTGAATTGCTACTCAATGATTGGCTTTCCAGATAGCAAGAGATACAGTTGAATCCCCGGCACATACTGTACATGAGACTAAAGCCCAGATAAGTTAAAGGACTATATGTAAAAACACAAACTTTTATAATTATTATAATAAAATGTAGAAAAATATATTTATGAACTTGGGGTAAAGCTAGCTATATGGATTAGAAGGCAGGTCATGTAAAGAATTCCTAAAATCATTAAGAAAAAGACAAATACACCATTAGAAAAATGGCCAAATACATGGAGAAGTAATTCACAAAAGAGGGAAACGTATTGTCCCTAATAATCAGTTAGATGCAAATTTAAAACTAAAAGTTATCATCGAGTTAAATAATACCAAACGTTGGAAAGAATGTGAGGAAACAATGACCCTCATACAATGCTGGTAGAAGTATAAATTGGTACAATCACTTTGCAGAGCAATTTAGCAATTAAATATGTGCCTGTCTTGCAGTTCAACAATTCTATTCCTAGCCAAATATCTTCCATTATCATCATACCTCCGTCTCTCTTAAAAAGAAAACCAGCTGAATCAGTTCACAAGTGAATTTTATCCAACTCTCAAATACAACAAGAAAAACAACTCACATATAACCCTTACATTATCCAGTTTCTGGCAACTGGAGGGCAAATGAAAAAATTATGCTATTCATTTTCTGTGATAACTTGATACCAAAACCAGAAATCTTCACACATGTTCACAAGGAGAATGGCACCCAAATGCTCACTGCAATGTTATTTGAAATAGCCAATATCCATAAAATAGAAATGTCCATCAGTAAGGAAATGGACACATATAGAATAGTCATACAATGAGCAACTTCCTATAGAGCAGAATGGACTAAAGCTATCTGTACCAACAGAGGTAGATTGTAACGACACAAAAGTAAGCACAAATCCCAACCTGAGAACACTAAGGTTGGTATGATATCGTTGTGTAATATACAAATAAATAGATAAATAGACACCATACCAAATTCCTACGGTGGAGTGGAAAGGAGGAGAATGAAACTGAAATGAGTTGAAACTAACTTCAACTTGATGGGAGAAAAAAACAAGTAAAATATTGAAACAATCAAGTTCCCTCTGACTTCTTCTGTACACACCGCCACCCTCACACAGTGTCTACCCCAGGACTCCAGTGCAAGAACACTGCTTTCTTTCACCAAAGTTGAATCATTTGCACCTCTTGCACCATCGGTACAGCAGCCAGCATGCCACAGGCTACTCTGTTGCAGCCGACAAATATTTGAAACTTCCCAACATGCCCCCTTTCCGAGGACCAAAAGACTGCAGCTGGCGTCCCTGACTTCTGGCAGCTGTTAAGAATTCTTTTATCATTGCTTGGGACCCTGGCAAAGAAACATCTCTGGTCTTCCCTTTTCCTTTTCAGGCTCTGCTTTCATCTTCAAAGACTTGACCACATACAAAAAGTTAGTGTGCCCTGCTTTGTGTTACAGGGCTCTCCTTTCCTGATGGAAAATTCCTCTGGGCAATACAGCATAGTAATTAGAATGCAGTCTCTGGAGTCCAGGGCTTCCTATTCTGTCTGTGTGACCCTGGGTAAGGCACCTAACCTCTCTGTACCTCCATTTCAGTCTCAAAAAAAAAAAAGGAAATAAAAATAGGGCCTACCAGAAGAATCTTGGGAGGTTTAAGTAATAAGAGTTCACCTTTGTTGCTTGCTTGCTATATGGCAGTCATGAGACTAAATGCTTTACTCAACTCAGCTAATAGTAACAACAACCCTTTGGGGCAGACAATTTTCTATCCCCAGTGGACCGCTGCAGAAATAGAAACACAAATAGGTTACTTTTGTCTAAAGTCACACAGTCAGCAAGTAGCTTGACCCTAGTTGTTGTTGGGTCTTTGACACTTAAGCACACTGCCTTCTTGGATTAGGAGGGTAAAGAGGTTCTTGTTGAGCACGTCATGTGGTGCTCGAGACACATAAAACATTCAATACGTGTTAGCTGTTACAGTTGATATCTACACCGAGACTATTCCGCAAACACACAAATTTCACAGAAGTTGCCAAGCTCTGTCCACCAAGTGAATCACTGAGCATATAACTCATCCTGGGGAGCAGACCTGTGAGGTCCCCACCTGTTCATGAAGACAAATGTAAAACAGTGTGGAAGAGCTGCCTGCAAACCCATTCCCTGAGCAGTCACTCTGGCAGTGAGTATTACAGCCCAGCAAGGAGCATCTGCCTTAAACTGCTTGTTTCATGTGCTTTAGTTTCCTAAGCTGTATGATACTGCACTCTTCAAGAGTAGGGCTGTCTCATGTGTTACCACTCCATCCAGTTCAGACCTTATATTCTTGTTGAATGACGTGTTTATTACATGTTAAATAAGTAAGAGGCTGGTTTATTTAGAGGCAAGTTGTTTCACCTAAAAGAATGAGAATCTCTTAAGTAAGTCAAACTTCTGAAATAAGGGGTTGGCTGTGACATGAGGACTGAAATAAACAAGAAATTCCTCCCTAACGTAAGTGACCAATGAATAGGGAATACTTATTTATGTCAATTAGCATAGATACATACAAAATTAGGAAGCCAATAAAAATCAGTTATGAAAATGGAAATTCATCCCATGTTCTTGGCTAGGAAGAATTAATATTATCAAAATGGCATCCTGCCTAAAGCAATGTACAGATTCAATGCAATCCCTATCAAAATACCTACACCATTCTTCAATGAACTAGAGCAAGTAGTTCTAAAATTCACATGGAAAGACAAAAGACCCAAAATAGCCAAAGCTATCCTGAGAAGGAAGAATAAAGCAGGTGGAATTACACTCCCTGACTTCAAGCTCTACTACAAAGCCACAGTAATCAAGACAATTTGGTACTGGCACAAGAACAG
This sequence comes from Smutsia gigantea, assembly GCA_032199065.1. Classification (NCBI taxonomy): domain Eukaryota; kingdom Metazoa; phylum Chordata; class Mammalia; order Pholidota; family Manidae; genus Smutsia; species Smutsia gigantea. The sequence goes on along the minus strand of JAVSCE010015046.1, from coordinate 101,223 downwards.
ACCCACTGACCAATGGAATAGACTAGAGAGCCCAGATATAAACCCAAACATACGTGGTCAATTAATATATGATAAAAGAGCCATGGATATACAATGGGGAAATGCCAGCCTCTTCAACAGCTGGTGTTGGAAAAACTGGACAGCTACATGTAAGAGAATGAAACTGGACTACTGTCTAACCCCATACACAAAAGTAAACTCAAAATGGATCAAAGACCTGAATGTAAATCATGAAACAATAGAACTCTTAGAAAAAAATATAGGTAAAAATCTCTTGGACATAAACATGAGCAACTTCCTTATGAACACAACTCCCCAGGCAAGGGAAACAAAAGCAAAAATGAACAAGTGGGATTATATCAAACTAAAAAGCTTCTGTACAGCAAAGTACACCATCAGTAGAACAAAAAGACATCCTACAGTATGGGAGAGTATATTCATAAATAACACATCTGATAAGGGGTTGACATCCAAAATATATAAAGAGCTCACACACCTCAACAAACAAAGAGCAAATATGTCAATTAAATAATGGTCAGAGGAGCTGAACAGACACTTCTCCAAAGAAGAAATGCAAATGGCCAACGGGCACATGAAAAGATGCTCCACATTGCTAATCATCAGAGAAATGCAAATTAAAACCACAATGAGATATCATCTCACGCCAGTTAGGATGGTCAACATCCAAAAGACAAACAAAAACAAATGTTGGCAAGGATGTGGAGAAAGGGGAAACCTCCTACACTGCTGGTGGGAATGTAAACTAGTTCAACCATTGTGGAAAGCAGTAACATATAAACCCAAAAACTCAAAAAACTCAAATTAGAAATACCATTTGACCCAGGAATTCCACTCCTAGAACTTACCCTAAAAATGCAGCAGCCCAGTTTGAAAAAGGCATATGCACCCCTATCTTTATCACAGCACTATTTACAGTAGCCAAGAAATGGAAGCAACCTAAGTGTCCATCAGCAGATGAATGGATAAAGAAGATTTGGTACATATCCACAATGGAATATTATTCAGCCATAAGAAGAAAACAAATCCTACCATTTGCAACAACATGGATGGAGCTAGAGGGTATTATGCTCAGTGAAATAAGCCAGGCAGAGAAAGACAAGTATCAAATGATTTCACTCATCTGTGGAGTATAAGAACAAAGAAAAAAACTGAAGGAACAAAACAGAAGCAGACTCACAGAACCCATGGATGGACTAATAGTTATCAAGGGGAAAGGGACTGGGATGGATGGGTGGGAAGGAAGGGAGAAGGGGAATAAGGGGCATTACGATTAGCACACATAATGCAGCGGCAGGGGACACAGGAAAGGCAGTATTTATAGAGAAGACAAGTAATGATTCTATAGCATCTTACTACGCTGATGATGTACAGTGACTCTGGTGGGGTATGTCGGGGGATTTGATAATAGGGCATCTAGTAACCATAATGTTGTTCAAGTGATTTTCCATTAATGATACTAAAGAAAAAAAAAAAGAAAATCAGTTATGAGTTTCCAGCTATATAGAAAAATGTGTTATAATAAGTGGAAAAGGAGGACACATAATTGCTATAAATTGCAATCTTGGCTATACAAAAGATAAGCACAAAAGAAAGACTGAAGGAAATACAGCAAATGTTAACTGTTCATCTCTGAATAGTGAGATTCTGGATGATTTGTAGATTTTTCATTAGACTTTACTGTGTTTTTACAGCTTCGACAACAAGCACTTATTACTTTCACATCAGAAAAAATAACTTTTGGAAGTGTTCTTCATACACTCCTACCAAATGCAGCTTGCTACCAAAAAAAAAAAAAAAACCAGCAGCACATCCATGTTCATCTGCCAAAGGCAGTAAGGAGGAAAAACACATAGAGCAAGAAAGCTCTTTCTGAGCTTGCATCCTTCCTGCCACCAGTTAGGGAGCTTGGGCAGGACCTTGCAAGCATCAGTTTCTGGGCAAATATGGGAGTAGCAGCCCTACATCATCCTCATAGACAGGACAGATGTGAAAGGGACTTGTAAACCCAACTACTATCTGCACTACGGCTGGCTGTATTTGCTGTCTCAAAATAACATCGTTTCTGAGTCCTGCCCCCCACACATACACATACTCACACATGCCTTTCTACTGTAGTAATGCTTATGTGGGAGAAAACCCTTAGTACACCTGCCTTTTACTTCCTCCCACTCCAAGCCACACTCTGCCACAGGGATTGTGCCACCTCCCCAGCAGGACCATCACCTCTCCAGTGACCTGCTGCTGCCAAGGAACTCACAGCTACACCTTCTTATCTGAAAGGGGAGTTAGTGTTTGAGCAGGAGAAAGGGTAACTTCATTCAGGGTGTGGCCCATGAAGTGGGCACTAGGCAGGGGCAGCCTAGGGCAGGTACAGGAGGAACAGCAAACACAGAAAAGGAGGACCCAGAATAGAGGAGGAGGGGGGAACTTTCAAGAGCTATGGCTGCTATGTCTCTGCTCTCTTCACAGGGACCAACTAGGGCTAGACGCAGAGAAAGCTCTGTTGGCAGCTGGTTGACTTTCCAAGATCAGTCTTGTTGATCAGTGCCCAATTCACTAACCGGAGCAGTCCTTAATGAACTGTAACATTTTACGGTCCTATTATAGGTTGCAAAATATTTTGACATACATTTTGTCTCTTGATCTTTACAACACATGTGCAAAGAAAATACCATCAATCTCTATCATAAAGATAGATAAGAAAATTAGATCTTGGACAATTTAAATGCATCATTCAAGGCCTCACATTCTACCATAAATGATGCAATTGGGTCTCAGTCAACCAAACTGTGCCTGGTGCTCATTCTTCTAGTCTACAAGTAACAAATGTCTTTGTTATGTAAATTTGATGATACTGTTTCATCCACACTTTCCAGACCCAGTTCCCGTTTTTGTTTGTTTTGTTTTTTTTAATTTTAACCATTTGTAGGGATTAGAAAATTACGTGGAGTTATTTCACTTCCACATTTATTAAGAGCCTATAATCCTTCTAACACTGTTCCCTGCAACAGTGGTTGGCAGAACAGGATGAATTACACAGGATTGGTTATCTCACCATCCTCATCCTCACTTCTGTGACAAAAATATATCTGTCAGCTCTCTCCCCTCTCCACCCTCTCCTTCTCCCTCCCCTGGTGTGGAGAGCGGTTAGGACAGAAAGAGCAAGAGTACAAGACAGGACTGATTGTGTTTTTGTGCCTAGTCTCTGTCTAGGGCTTGAACTGGGCTTGACTCTGAAAGAAACTTTGAAAAGTTTTTTAAAGAGCAAGTCTGCAGTAGATAGATTTTAGCATCCAAAAACAAAAGATTCATATGCTAGAGTGAAGTAGAAAGATCCTCTCACAAGTCAATAGAATGGTCCAGATCCAGTACTAATCTGGGGACGAGGGCATGTTTGTGTTTTTCCACAGGATGCAGACGCAAGAGCCAGGTGGCTCCCAGAAAGATTGGTCCGCCATGCTGAAGCTCATACTCCTCTGCATTCTGCTGACCGCCGCGGGAGCCAACCACACACACTGGGCATTTGTGCCAGACCCTCCGATCCTCCACCCAGCGGTTTGGGACGGCCCGGAGATCATTGTCCAGGTCAATGATACCAGGATTCTGGGCCATCCTTCCACCTCCAGGAATTCACCTGCCCTGAGCCCTTATCAGAATTATTCAGCCGAAGGAAAAGGAATGCCGGTGTGCTTCCATGCTGGGCCTTCTGACAATTGTATCAATGTTATGGACAACAAAGGGAACAGAGTGCTCATGCCCGCGGTAAATATGTCCTATCCTGGGATGACTAGCGATTCCAAGAGTAAATCCAAATGAGACTATGACCATAGACATCCTTTTTCCCCTCAGCAAGTGCCTTATTGTGGCACAGAGAATACGAAAGTTAATGCAACAATCTTATAGACCCATTGTGTAGAAAGAACCCCAAAACAGTGTAATGTGTCAACAAAGCACTATTAAGACTAGTCTACCTGCGATAACTGTTCAGATCATCAGCTGACGGCTGTAATGTGGTGGTCTAGTAATGGGCATCCTCAAACTTATATTTAGAAGCTGGCAGTCGCGTCAAGATGAAGAGTGAACATGAATGATCAAAATGAAGAATAGAGTTTTAATGATAATGCAAAAGATTTTACAGTGCTTGCTTGTGTCAATCCCCCTTATCTTCTATTAATCAGTGATGTCTATGTAAATGTGGAGAATAATTCAAAATTCAATGTTAGCTGCAATAATTGTAACTTTACTTCCTGTGTAACTTCTCTAACAGAAATTCAGACTGCAGATTTTGTAGATAATTTAGCTCATAATGTGTCTCTTGCCTGGGCCACCCAAGAATCAAGTGATTCCAAAGTAGAACATAAGCTCCAGGCTTTAGAGCGTACAGTGCTTTACTTGGGTGATCAAGTTAATGTGCTGAATACTAGAAAGCTACATCAAGAGATAATAGCTATCCAAGAAGCAAAATTAGATTTGTCACCAGAAAAATTAGCAGAAAAGTTTTTAAAAAGTTTAAGCTCCATGGTCCCCACCTGGGCCTCTACCAAAATAGCTCTTGAGCTCCTTCATTGTCTGCGCTCAATGCTCTTTCTTCTACTTATATTAGTCCCTACAGCACTACGTTTAGTAGAAAAAGTGCTGAAGCAACTCTATGGAAGCCTCCACAAGCAAAACTTATCACTCAACCCCCCTCCCCCCCCCAGCCAATTTTGGCTTAGGAAGCTGGATAGCCAATGACGAGTAAAGCAAGAAGAAGAGTAGACGAACCTAAGACAGAGAATGAGTCATGCAACCCTCAACCCAATGACAAGTAAAGCCATTCCCTTTCTTGACCAACCTAAGACAAGCACAGTCATCCCATGCATTCAAGCATTTTAAAAAATAAAAAAGGGGGAGATGTGGAGAGCGGTTAGGACAGAAAGAGCAAGAGTACAAGACAGGACTGATTGTGTTTTTGTGCCTAGTCTCCATCTAAGGCCTGAACCGGGCCTGACTGAAAGAAACCTTGAGAAGTTTCCTAAATTCCAGGAACAAGTATCTCAGGAATGCAGGGAGGTCTTATCTCAAGGCCAGCCACCTGGACCAGATGCCCCCAGGTGTATGTGACTTAAGTATTACATTAATGTCCCATTAGATTGATCTGTGGGCAATACTTAAGTGATTGGATTGAGGTCCTTGAGAAGAGTGTGTGAATCTAATCTGTAGGCAATTCATGTATATATAAACCATGCCAGAATAAAGCTTCTTTGTATTCTGCACCAGACAGTTTGCCCTCCTGTCTTCTTGTATATACAGCCCGACGCCCACACTCAAGAACTGTTCGACTCCTGCCAGCAGGCCCTGGCACCCTGGACTGCTTCAACGGGCTTATACCTGGTCCCTGGGCCTGCAATCCCACCCTGCTTCCCTCTACCCTCTCCTTCTCTCTCCCCTGGACTGCTTCAGTGGGCTTAGACCTGGTCCCTGGGCCTGCAACCCCATCCTTCTCCCCTCTACCCTCTCCTTCTCTCTCCCCTGGACTGCTTCAATGGGCTTATACCTGGTCCCTGGGCCTGCAACCCCATCCTTCTCCCCTCTACCCTCTCCTTCTCTCTCCCCTGGACTGCTTCAATGGGCTTATACCTGGTCCCTGGGCCTGCAATCCCACCCTGCTCCCCTCTACCCTCTCCTTCTCTCTCCCCTGGACTGCTTCAGTGGGCTTATACCTGGTCCCTGGGCCTGCAACCCCACCCTGCTCCTCTCTACCATTCTGCAGCACTTCAGGAGAAAGAACAGGATCTGAAGATGGGATGAAGGGTCCCTCCAGGCCTTTTCCTTCCCTCTGCCCTCATCTCTGGCCAACCTCCCTGGTACTTTAATAATCTTCCAGTGATAAGCCACTTCAGGGCTTCAAGTCATTTTTCTCATTCCCAGCCCTTCGCCTATAAAGTTTTCGCTGCCTGGCATGCTCCCTCCTTATTCTTGCCTACTATTTAAGCTTTACAACAAAACAGTTATTTGCCTTTAGTAGGATGCTTATCTGACAGTCTTCCTTGCCTCCCAGTAGCCCAGTCTCCTCAGATGGAGTTAATGCCTTGTCACACTGCAATGTAAACCTTCCATACTTATCTGTCTCTCCTTCTAGACTGTGATTTCCCAGAGAGCAGACTAAGTTATAGGTACTATCTTAATACCTAGTTCATGGCCTGCCTGGAACACAGTAGAGGCTCAATAAATAGCTTTTAATTGAATCAGCTGAACTGAGAGAATAGACAGTGTTCTTAACCATATCTTACTCCCTATCTAAGAAAAAATCTTCTGTTGTCTTCATATAGCCTGGCAGAGGGGAGAGGGGAGAAGGAATCATATGATTCCACATATCATATGCTTTATCGTGTTAATCTTAAAATCACTCATTATGTCCACATTCATTACATGTTTGTTGAATGTTCTGTCTGGTTTTATGTGCAAGAATTAAAATACTGTTTCTGAGCACCTACTATGAGCTGTGCCCTAGCAGGCATACAATAAATAGCATTAGATATGCTCTCTACCTGCAAGGAGACAAAGTCATTCTTGAGGATAGGATCTGAGCACATGCCTTACCCATGAGTCTAAGCTTGCGGAAGAATCCACAGTAGAGGGGAGTCAGCAGAGGCAGGGGGACAGATGAGTTGTCTGTGGGACAGAGAGTAGAGCCAAGAGCCAAAGCTTAGTTGTTGAGTCCAGGGCTCCAAGCAAATGAGGAAGAGCAGCCATCTGTAGGGTGAAGTGCAGCAGGGGGTCAAGGACAGAGAAGGTAGCCATACTAGATGCTAGAACAGATTCCCTGAGGGCAATCTGGTTGTGCTGTAACTACTGGCAGGCTGGGGCCATGTCTGTAGCTCCTTTTACAGTTCAATAAGTGCTTTTCCATTATAGCGTTTTCATCGACTGACTGACAACAAGGCTTAAACAGGCTCGATGAGGCCCTTAAGCCAGAGTGGATCCATTTCTCTCCATTGTGATGGGGTCAAGAGGAGGAGGGGTAACTTCCCAACCTGGCCAGCAAAGTCAGCTCCCTGTGCATTATCAAGCACCACGACATCAGTATTCCAACCCCAGAGTCCCGCCAAATACCCGGGTAAACACTCATTTACATTTAGATTGTGCTTCTCTGGATTCAGACTCTTTCCCTGAAAACTCTAACAATCCAATTATCAAGAAAACCAACAGGTCATTTCTAAGCCTTTGGGCGGAGCCCTTCTCGTCCCCCGGGAAACTCCTCTATTGAGTTTGAAGCAGCTCCAGGCATCCCTGTCTGGATGGATTCGGTCCGCATCCCAGCACACTTGAACACCAACTTCAAAATATGTGTAGTTTTCAGCAAGGAAAGATGAAGGTTGAGGAGGTATGTGCTCAAACCATTCCTTTCATTTTAATCGGTAGATAGGAAAGGGTTATCAAGGAAAACTTGAGAGAGGAAAAACCTTGGAAATACCACTTGGGATGGAGATTTCTGCTCTGGAATCAGAGTTCACTTCAATCCCAGCCCCATGGTTTCTTAGCTTTCTGAGCCTCAGTTCATCTATACATCTCTATACAGAGGGGTCAATTCAGCTAACTGGGTTAATACATACCTTAAAAGGCTGTATTGATGATTAAGTGGAGCAATATACATGACTATCCCTGTCTCAAAGCAGACATTCAGTAAATTCTATTCCCTTCCTTGTGAAGGATGGGGATATCGATTGGGGGAAGGCAAAGACAAGCATCTCCTGAGAAGTGGGGACCTATGAGTCAAACCATAGAGGGTTGGGCAGTGAAGGAATTCATTTGCCAGTTTGATGCCTTGAGAATTACCAGCCCCAGTGAAAAAGGGGGTTCGTTCATTAAATCTTTGACTAGGACATCAAGGAACATAAGGAAGAGTGAAAGGAAGGGAAGCCAGCTCTTACATCTTCGATGGAAGGATGAACACTTCTCCACCCAGCAGGTGATTAACATGGGGAACGGATTATGCCTGGGGATGCACCGAGTCTATTCCCTCTGAGGGAGCAGTGAGGTCTCCCCTCCCTACTAACTGGAAATCCAAACCAAGTCAGAGGAAGAAAATAAAGAAGTAGGAACGAACAATTGACACAAATGCTCTATGTTCTGCAGGCACAAGAGTTGGTGGCCACACCCAAGGCGGCCTTGATGTTGTAGAAACCAGATCACAACTTTGGCATACAGTGAAACCACAAGGCCGATCACAGTGGCTAAGGAATATCCTCTCTAACAGATGGTAAAAACACAAAGGCCTTCAGTGGCCTTCAGTCAGTGGCTCCAGGGCATCTGATGGCCCAAAGTGCCTTCAAAGCACCCCTTCTTGTCAGCCAGCCCTTACAACATCTTTGATGGAAGGATGAACACTCCACCTTGCTGGGTATTATGGAAGTAGGGTAGATGAAGAAATTAGGACACAGAAGAGAATCTAGCCAAGAAGCATGAAAATGTGATCTTGTTAGTGTTCACCATTAATGTGGCTTTAAACTATTTCATTACTCTCATTTCCTCATTAGTGAAAGGAAGACATTGTCCACATAGCTCACAACAAATGTCTTGTAAGGGGTAGTAAGAACTTACATTTGTATAGCCCCCAAGACATATTCATATTCTTTTTCTTTTAAGATCCTCACAACATTGTTAAAAGGAAGGCTGGGAAAATGGCAGTTTCTTCCTTTCACAGCTGAGGAATCTGAAATTCTGAGAATTTAAGTGACTTCTCAAGAGCAAGTCAGGAGTAGAACTGGCCCCAGTCCCAATGCCCATTCCACTCCAACCCACTGCCAATTTTTGCTTTAAAAATTGATTGTAAATTATTCATAAAATATGGTGTTTCTTTTTATATAATTTTATTGTTACCCACTTTAACCAAAGTATTGCATATTCATCATAGAAAATTTAGAAAGAATAAGTAAAAGGAAGAAAATCATGATTACCCATAACTTCACCAAAATATGATGTTGCCTAAAGAAAAAATAAAAAAGACAATATACCACTATGCTAAATCACCTGAAATACAATCCTGAGAATACTGCAAAGACAACCCAGATCAAGAGGTCCCCTGGGCAGTAACCAGAGATGGCGCTTGCGAGGAGAGTAGCTGTAATGTGGGTAGCCGTTAAAGGGAAAAATGGAGTCAAAGAGTTTTAATTTTTAAGCAAGATTTATGTGCTGTTGGGAATGATCCAGTGGAGAGGGAAACAGCTGATGCTCTAAAAGAGAAATGAGAGAAGTGTTGGGGCAATACCTTTGAGAGGAGGGCTGGACGTAGCGGCTTTCCATCCATATCATCAGGCAGAGTAAATGGGCACAGAATGGAAGACGGAGAGATGTGGTGGTGAGCCTATGGAAGTATTTTGCTGATTTCTTCTTTCTTTAATTCTTTTTTTTTCTTTCAGTGAAACAGGAAGCAAGGTCCTATTTGCTTCCATTTGGACAGAAGAACGAGGAAGAGACCTGGGGGCTCTGAGGAGAAGAGAGGGCGGAAAGGGCGGAAACAGTCGTGTCAGAAGTGGGAGAGAAAAGAGCAGCGACCGCACTTGCTGAAGACCTCAACTTGGGTTTAAGTTTTTCTGCAGCTGCAAAGGCACAGACTTGTAGGATGAATAGTTGGATTTAATCAGGTTTGTGGTTAATCAAGCCAAAATATAGAAGTGGGGAGGTGGGGGTGTGCAAGGAACTGAAATGGTAAGGAGAGTGGAAAAGACTTCTGGGAAGTTAGAGACATAATGTAGGTGGATCAATGGCTAATTGGTGAAGGACTGCTGGAGCTGGCCTAGGAAAGGACATGAGCTAGGAGGAGAGAAGGCTGCGGTCAGAGAGAAGATGGATCTTTGACACTGAGACTGTTGGAAGCGATGCAGTTATTAGTAACGACATGGTCTAGGGTTTCACCTTGAAAGTGAATGGCTGAGTTAGGGCTGGACGGAATCATCATCAAGAAGAACTCAAGGAATCAGTCTGCCAAAATGTTGGAAACATCACATATATCCACAATGAAATTATCAAGAATTAAGACAGAGTATGTCAGAGTATACCAGTATAGCTAGCTTCCCACTACACCAAACATTAACACTAGAAATGCCAGTGAGCATTGGGTCTTGGAACCCTGACAATCAAAAGCATATACAGTAGGGTATTACTTAATTTGAAATGATTTAAGGGTAGAAATTTTTTCAATCGATGAGAAATCAAACAAACGGCAAAGGATATAAAATCTTAAAATGCATACATTCACAGCCTCTTCTACCTGAGTAATTCCATCATTGAAAAGCATACAGACACTGTGAATGACACATAGTAGAGCTTCCTCTGAAAAACTGAGTTTCATCCCTGCACACATTTAAATACCAGTGGATCACCTTGAACTAGTGGAGGCTTAGTTTTAGGATTTGTTAGGCAGTTCTATTTCAGTGCCTTAGTCCTAAATTGTGGTCTTGACTGCAACATGTGGCCTTTCTGGGATTTTAATGGTGAACCCAAAGTGTTTACTCAGCCCCTCCAGGTCTTGGCAGAATTAAACCCCAAACTCAGTCTCTCTGCAGAAATCTCTGCTAAGCTCTTTTAGTGATCTACTGTCATTTTTCCTACGGGCTCCTGAAATCTTACCCTGTACATGCACAATTCAGGGGGCAGCCAAGGAACTGAGGGAAATTGGCATGCAGCTTTGATAGTCATCATTTTCCAATATTCCAGCCTCAATTGCCACTTGCTATGGTGGCCCTGACAGTCAGTAAGGGTGGGGCTTTCCACTGGAGCTCCCCCACACTGCATTGCATAGAGAAGAATTCACAAGAAAAAAAAAAGCCTTATGATGTGGGCCTCACCCAACACTGCTCCCTCATTTCAAATGTCAACTTCCCTCTGGCTTTTGCCTGTTATATATTGCTTTGCGGTGCGTTCAAACAATTGTTTCATATATTAGCCATAGTTTATATTAGCAAAAGGGTTAGTCCAACAAAAACCACTTTGTCATTACTAGAACTGAAACTCTCAGAATGAGCCTATCTTGTTTCTCTTCTTCTCAAAATCATGCAAAGGCCCCCATTCCACTCAGAGTAGAAAAGTTCTTATAATCAGTGTACACAGTCCAGCCCCTCGTAGCAAGAAAGGTGTTTCCAGAGGAGATTTTTCTTAAGCTGTGACTTGAGGGGTGAACATGAGGACAAACTGAAAAAAGTGCTTAAGGGGATACCATGTGCAAAGGTGGAAGGTCATGAGATTTGGGGGTTTAGGGAGTAGCAACTAGCTCTCAGCACGCTGAACAGAAGCTATGATGAGGACAAGAAGAGTCTAGAACAGTAATTCTCAATTTTTAGCATGCAACAGCATCAACTGTGTTGCTTGATGAAATGCAGGCCCCTCAGACAATCTGATGCATAGCAACTCGGAGAACTCCAAGTCTAGAGAGATAAACTAGCTCCTTAAGGGCTCTATGCAAGCTAAAGAGTGTAGATTTTAATCTCTGAAAGATGGGAAATCATCGAAGTATTTCTTACCAAATGCACCAGAGGAGAAACAGGTATATCTCCAGAGCCAAATGCATTTCAAAGCCACGTTGTCCCTCTTAGCCTAAGCAAAGAGGTTCCCAACATTCTAGGAAAATATAACCTCATCTGCATCATCAACAGACATTAAAAATAAGACCTAGCACACGGTAGGTTCTCAGTGAATGCTAAACAAATAAATAAATAATATGGTTTATATAATTGTTACCTCCAGTCAATATAATTCCACTCTTGATTTCTCTTAAGAGTCTTATTTATATATTCTTAAAGTCTCTCTCCAAGCCCTAATCCCATTCAGAAAGCCTTTGGATTCAGCATGCCTTCGTTCACCAAATTTATAGGAAGGACAGTCTTGATCCATCTGGTGCCTATTTAATTTTTAACCACCTCTCCCTTGAAATACTTCTTTCTTCATTCTTATTTTGTCCTAAAAACTTGGCTATGAGCTAAACTGCACCATCTGTGACTTCCAGTAAATACAACTGTTGCTAATGAAATTACCCAGTTTCATCATTTTGATTTAAACACCTTGCCTGCTTTTCCTCTGACCTTTTGTTGCTTGCCATCAAACTCAAGCTTTTGTGAATCTGGATACGTACGTCCATGTAGGTCAGTCTTGAGGAATAAATCTTCTCTGTGAAGTACGAGAACCTCGGCCAAGCCTGCTCAGCAGGCTGACATGGGAGGTGGGGGCCAGGGCTGCACAGAGAAATATGGATGGCACTTGTGCCCATCCGCTCAATGTGCGCAGGGCCCCAGGGCAGACCCCTGCCATGTGACCAAGTGGCTGCTCGGTCTGGCTCGCTGGCCTCCCATTTGTTAGGATGCTGACGATATTAATGAGTTGAGGTGTTGGAGCCCATTCCTTGGCCTTTGGTGTTGGTTCCCCCCCTGCACAGGATCACTTGACCTGATTGAAGAAAAGGAAGGTTCAGAGCCTCTAACTTCGCCCGAAAGGAGAGAAGGCCTTCCTGAAAACAAACTTTGGATGAAGCTGGGTCCCTCACCACCAAGGGAAGATTTTCCGTTTAGGTAGCACACTAGTCTGTGCCCATGGCCCTAGCAAGGGAATAAAAGAGAATGAGGCATTCATCCATCGGGTTATTTAGTCACTGGGCTGTTATCAGTACAGTCACTACGTTAGATAAAGAACTGAAGGATGCGTTGGTAATAGCAGCAACTGACACTTTTTGAGACTTTACTATGTACTAGGCTCTGTGTAAACAACTTAGCTCATCAGTTCCCATAATCCTCACAACGTGCTACGGCTGAGGTCTAAACAGATCCAACAGCTTGCCCAGAGCCCCACAGATTCTTACTCCTGCTCATGACCCTGATGCTTCATTGCTTTGCATCTACTGGCACTCTCGTGTGCCCGAGACTGTGCTAGGAACTGGGATACAGAAATGAAAAAGATGTAGTCCTCGCCCACAAACTGAGGGAACAAGAGAGAAAAATGCAAATACACCATCTGAGTGAGGCTACAACAGAGTGGGAAAATATTCTGGGGTCGCAGAGAGAAGAGATTCCATCTGGCAGAGCCAGGGAAAGAGTCACAGCAGAGGCTGGGATCTGAAGAAGGAATAGGGGTTTGCCCACTGAAGACGAAGGGAAACCAGGGCAGAAGGGACAGCATGTCCAAAGAAGGGAAAGTGTGACATGCAGGCAAAGGGGGAGGAAATACTAGCTGAACAGGGATGGGGGCAGGGAGGGCCAGAAGGTGTCATTCTGCCCAGACAGAGGAGGATGGGACCAGAGTGGAAGAGTCAACTTTAGAACTTGAGACCAAAGCTTTCTGTCACTGGGTCTCTATAAGAACTGGAGGAGGGTGTGATTCCTCCAAGGCAGCCTCACAGATCTGGTTACTATTTGGCTTAAGTGGCAGCAGGACTCGGATTTCCTCACTCAACCTTCATTAGCCTTGAGGCCATGCCAGCCCCCCCAAAATGGCCAAGTTCTCAGTGCAGTGGGAGATATACAAGAGGCTCAAAGGGGGGATGAAGTCGTTCCCAAACTGCCCTATTGTCCCCCATTCCTGCCTTATCTCTGCCTACTTCTAATTTGAGAATGCTCAGCCTAGTGACCGGGAAGGAAGTCTGTGAGAAAAACTTGTTTTCAGTTCTACCAACTGAAAAACCATGCTCATTATGTGTAAGTGTTTTGTCAATGTAGTTTGACTTGAGTGAAGACAAAATTTCCACAATCCAAAGTGCGCCCTTCAGTTTCTACATTGCTTCCTTCCAGGACAAGGCTTTTAAAGTCTGGTGCTAAAGAGAAAATGCCACAGACAAGAGCTGACACCAGAAACGATTTCATCAAGATAATGTCTCAGATAAGCTAGTCTCCTTCAAAGGTCCTAAGGGGAGAGATAGGTGAAGCAAGAAAACTTTGTCTTGGAGTAAGGGTCAGAAAACATTTTCTGTAAAGGACCTGAAAATAAATATTTTAAGCTCTGTTGGACACTTGGTCTGTGTTGTAGCTATTTAAACCTAATTCTACAGCATGAAAGCAGCCATAGACAATGCATGAATCAATGAAAGTGGATGTAACTATGTCCCAATAAAATTTGATTTACAAAGACAGGGGTGCAGGCTAGATTCGGCCCACTGGCTGTAGTTTGCCACCCACTGCATTAGAAATCCTCATTAACACAGGTCAGTGGGCACCTGTGAAGAGAAATAGCATGCCAGTTTGAAAACAGTTTTTGGGATGCTAAAATTGGGATCTGCTTAATTTGTTGTGGTTATCTCCTAAACATATTAAGTCCCCCAGAGAGTGCACATGGGAATAACCCCTCCTGCTAACCTCCAAAATCAGCCTTAGCATCATTTTGGCTTCATTTCTCACCTTCACCCACTTTATCCAATCTACCACTAAAGACTGCTGTTTCCTCCATTGAGTCAAAACGATTATGTCCATGCTTACACAGCAGTAAGTGAAAAGCCAGGACTTAAACCAGGTTTGTTTGACACTAAGAACTGATGAATATCTTCACTGCATCTTTACTTTGAAGAGCCCATGGAAAATGTGTTCGGTGTAAAGCAGGCCAGGGTGCCAGTCCTTTGGTGGTAATATACTGCATCTCTGAGAACCTTTGCCTTCTGTACTCACAGCCAGTCCTCCTGCATATCTGGAGAGACATACCTAAGTAATGAGACATGTTTTTAAATATAAGTGCAGTTGCTGGTAGATGCTGGGAATTCAGGCCTGGAGTATATAAACGGATGCATCAGAATGTGAGCTTTAAAGCCAAAGGTGTAAGTTTTAAAATTACTTTATCAAAAAGCAGAATTTTCACATAAAAATTACATGGTCTGAAACAAATGTATATGAGTTAGAAGCAGGGGGAAAACTATTATTTTATAATACCCTAACTTTATTCTTTAATTATTAATACCTTGTCAACTTCTAAAAAATGTTTGAGGTGGCTTACCCATACACTTAAACAAAACAAGGATAAAAGGGTTAGAGCTAAGTAAGAAGACAGATGCTTAAACCACACAAAGACATAAGTTCAAAAACATGTGAGATAATTCTAATCACTCAGGTCTAGAGAAATGCTGTTTTCTTTGGTGCAAAACTCTAAAACTATGTTTCTCAAAATTCAGGGTCCCTAGGAGTGACCTGGTAAAACCTGGTAAAACAGGTTCTTGGGATCCCTCTTCAGATTCTGACTAATTTGGTCTTGCCTGGGGCCCAGGAACCTAAATTTTCAATCCTCACTTCTATTCATTTTGATGCATGTGTATCTCGTGCTCACACACAATAAACACTGATCTCCAAGAACTTCATGGTGCAGTTTGACCACCACGGTGATCATCATCACTGCCTCAGGAAGCAACGTAAGGATCAGAATGCTCTTGGTGTGACTTTCAAAAAGCTCCGCTCTTAGTAAAACATTAAGCACATTTTGTTTCAGGTCTTTATGGGTGATAAATGTCCCTATAAACTTCCCTCTTAGAACTGCTCTAGCTGCATCCCATAGGTTTTGTTATGTTGTGTTTCCATTTTTGCTTGTTTCAAGGTATTTTTTTATTTCCCTTTTGAATTCTGCTTTGACCCGTTGGCTGTTCAGAGTTTGTTGTTTAAATTCCAGATATTTATGAATTTTCTGGCTTCCCTATTTTGCTCATTTCTAGTTTCATACTATTGGGTCAGAAAATAGACATGATATGATTTAGTCTTCTTAGATTTGCTAAAACTTGTTTTGTCACCTATCATATGATTTCTCCTAGAGAAAGTTCTGTGTGCACTTGAGAAAAATGTGTATTCTGCTGATGGAGAAATGTTCTATATATGTCTGTTAAGTACATTTGGTCTAAAGTATGGTTCAAGTCTTACATTTCCTGTTGATTTTCTGCCTGAATGATCTATTCATTGTTGACAGTGGGATTCTGAAGTCCCATACTATTGTTTTACTGTCTCTTTCTCCTTCCAGATGTGTTTAGTATTTGCTTAATATATTTAGGTGCTTTGATGTTGAGTGCATATATATTTATGATTGTTATAGCTTCTTGATAAATCATTATATAATGACCTTTTTTTGTCTCTTGTTACCATTTTTGGCTTAAAGTCTGTTTTGTCTGATATAAGTATAGCTACTCCTGCTCTCTCTGGGTTTTACTTGCATGGAATATCCTTTTCTATCCCTTCACTTTGAGCCTATGTGTGCCCTTAAAGCTGAACGAAGTCTCTTATAAATAACACATAGGTGGACCCTGAATTTTTTTTTCCCTACCCATCCACTCTTTTTACTGGAGAGTTTAATCTAGTTATACTTACAGTAATTACTGAAAGGTAAGAACTTACTAATGCCATCTTATCAATTTTTTTCTGGTTATTTTGTAGTGGCATACATAAAACTTCTTATTGGTATAGCACTCTATACTGTGCTCAAGGAAGTAGAAAAAGAAGAATAAATGAAGCCCAAAGATAGCAGAAGGAAGGAAATAACAAAGATCAGAGCAGGAATAAATGAGATAGAAACAAAAAAAATAAGAAAGATCAGCAAAACTAAACACCAGTTTTTTGAAAAGATAAACAAAATTGACAAACCTTTAGCTAGACTGAGGAAAAAGAGAGACAACTCATATAAATAAAATGAAAAATAAAAAAGGAACATTGCAAATGATACCACAGAACTACAAAGGATCATAAGAGACTATAATGAACAATTAGATGCCAACAAATTAGATAACCTAGAAAAAAAATGGGCAAATTCCTAGAAATGTACAACCTATGAAGAACAAATTATGAGAAAAGATCTGAATAGACTGCTAATGATTAAGGAGATTGAATCAGTAATCAAAACCATACAACAAAGAAAATTCCATGTCCAGATGGATTCACTGGTGAATTCTACCAAACATTTAAAGAACAATTGACAACAATTCTTCTTAAACTGTTCCAGAAAATTCAAGAGGAGAGGACACTCTCAAACTCATTTTATAAGGCTAACATTACCCTGATACCAAAGCCAGATAAGGACATTACAAGAAAAGAAAACTACAAGCCAATATTCCTGAGTTAATCAGGTATAAATATTTATCAGAGATGTAAAATTCTCAACAAATTACTAGCAAACTGAACTCAATGGTACACTAATAGGATCATACACCATAATCAAGTGGGATTTATCCCAGGAATGCAAGAATGGTTCAACTTACACAAATCAATAAATGTGATGCCCCAAATTAAAAGAATGAAAGGGAAAAAAAGCTCATATGATTATCTTAATAGATGCAGAAAAACTATTTGAAAAAATAAAACATCCTTTCATGATAAAAACAAATTGGTTATAGAAGCAACATACCTCAACATAATAAAGGTCATATATGACAAGTCCACAGCTAACATCATACTCAACAATAAAAGGTTGAAACCTTTTCCTCTAAGATAAGAAACAATTAAAGGGTACCCAGTCTTACCATTCTATTTAGCATAGTACTAGAAGTCCTAGAAGAGCTATGAGGCAATAAAATGAAATACTTGGAATTGGAGAAGTATTGCAGTTCCAAACTGAAAAGGAAGAAGTAAAATTATCTTTGTCTGCAGGAGAGTCTTATAAATAGGAAATCCTAACAAAAACTGTTAGAACTAAGCAACAAACTCAGTAAAGTTGCAAGATACAAAATCAAAGCACATAAAAATCAGGTGCATTTCTATACAATAACTATGATCTATCTGAAAAAGAAATAAAGAAAACAGTCCTATTCACAATAGCAAAAAAACAATAAAATATTTAGGAATAAATTTAACCAAGTGGGGGAAAGATCTATATACTAAAAACGGTAAGACTTTGATGAAAGAAACTGAAGAAGACATTAACAAATGAGAAAATATACCATGTTCATGAATCAAAAAAATTATAACTGTTAATATTTCCAGACCATCCAGAGTTATCTACAGATTTAAAGCAATCCCTACTCAAAATTCTTGTGGAATTTTTCAGATGTAAGAAAAAATATCCTAAAATTTGTATGGAATTATAAAAGACCCTGAACAACCACAGCAATCCTGAGAAAGAGCAAAGCTCAAGATAATACACTTCCTGACTTCAACTATACCACAAAGCCACATTAATCAAAACAGTGTGGTACTGGCATAAAAAATAGACACATAAACTAAAGGAACAGAATAAAGAACCCAGAAATAAACCTTCACACATGTGGTTAACTAATATTTAACAATTTAGCCATGAATACTCAATAGGGAAAAGATAATCTCTTCACTAAATGGTGTTGGAAAAATGGTGTTAGACCCTTCTATATCACACACAAAAATTTCTTTAAGTGGATTAAAGATTAAAAAAACATAAGGTCTGAAGCCATAAAACTCCTCAAAAAAACATAGGAGAAAAGCTCCTTGACATGGGTCATGGCAATTACTTTTTGGATATGACACCAAAGCACAAGCAACAAAAACAACAAAAGCAAAAATTAATAAGTGGGACTATATCAAAGTAAAAAGCTTAAGCACAGCAAAACAAACCATCAACAAAATGAAAAGGTAACACATGGAATGGGAGAAAATATTAAAGAACTAATAGAACTCAATAGCAAAAAAAAACCTAATATTTAAAATGGGTAAAGCAACTGAACAGACATTTTTCCAAACAAGACATACAGATGGTCAACAAGTACATGAAAAGATGCTCCACATCACTAATCATCAGGAAAGCACACACTGAAACCACAATGAGATATTGCCTCACATCTGTTACAAGGTGATATTATCAAAAAGATAACAAGCATGGGTGAGGATGAAGAGTAGAGGAACCCTGTTGTACTGTTGGGGGATTGTAAATTGATGCAGTCACTATAGAAAACAGTATGGGAATTCCTCAAAAATTAAAAATAGAACTACCATATGATTCAGCAATTCCACTTCTGGCTATAAACCCAAAGGAAATAAAAACAGGGTCTTGAAAAGATATCTGCAATATGATGTTCATTGAAAATTATTCACAACAGCCAAGGTATAGAAACAACCTAAGTGTCTGCCAATAGATGAATGTATAAAGAAGAATAATGGAATATTTTTCAGTCAATCAAAGAAAGAAAATCCTACCATTTGCAACATGGATGGACTCTGAGGGCATTGTGCTAAGTGAAATAAGTCAGACAAAGAAAGACAAATAATGTATGTTCTCACATGAATGTGGAATCTTACAAAAGCTGAATTCATAGAAACAGTAGAAAGGTAGTTATTGGGGGCTGGAGTGTTGGGGAAATGGGGAGATGTTGATCAAAGGGCATAAACTTTCAGTTATAAGATGAACAAGTTCTAATATACAGCATGGTGACTACAGTTAACACTGTATTTTATTCTTGAAAACTGCTAAGAGAATAGATCTTAAAGATTCTCACCACAAGAAAGATATAGTAATTATGTGAGGTGATGGAAGTGTTGGCTAACTCTATGGTGGTAATCATTTCGTAATATATAAGTATATCTAATTAACGTTATATACCTTAAACTTACACAATGTTATATCACAATGATATCTTTATAAAAAAAAAACGTTGAGCTCAGATCATTATATCACTGTCCTGGGAAGACATTTCCCTTAGGAACTAAGGAAGTCCAGTGTAGGTACTCAGCTGTCTGGCATTCCCATGGGCTTCAGAAAGGGAGCTGAGAAAGCGCAGGGGAATTTACGTTTGATTTTGGAGCTTCGTATTGGGTCCCCATGTCACCTCCAGGGGAGTGACTCAGTCTGGCACTTCACAATACAAGGACATTCTTCTCACCTGGCTGTCAAGAGCTAAGGATCACATGTCCTCTCCCCATGCCCGTCTTCATCTCCTGTCATAGCCCCAAATAAACCTCTAAATCGTCTTTCTGAATGCCTACTGCTCTGTCTTCTGTGCATCCCACTGTCCCCCTTCTCTGACTCCCTGTGCCAAGGAGACACAGCACATGGACCACATCTACAGCTCTCTTGCCTTCCAAGTTCCAGTTTACTTCTGCTAGGTCACAGGGTGCCCCAGGCTGCATTCATTCTTCTGCCAAAGGTACCAGCTCCTGACTGACGGACCTCTCAGTGGCCATCCTCTCCAGGTTCCACACTCTCCTGTGCTCCTGCAGTGCAGGTGGGAAGAGTTCCCCATAGACTTGAACCCTGGGGGAGGGCACTTCCTTCCAAGGTGGCACTTTCACTTTGCTCACACCTTTATAAATTCCCATTGCTGGGAGCAGAGAGAGGGATGGAGTCAAGACCACTCAAGAAATGAAAAGGGTATTAGAAGCCAGATTCACTTCACAGTAGTTGAAGGCAACCTCATGGGTTGGGGCAACATTTTTACTATAGAATGGGAGCAACTGAAAAAAATCATTAGCGGAACTTTATGGCACAATTTTAGCAACTTTCGCTCCTTCTGGGTGCCCAGGCTGAAAAGAAGATAATTAATAGTGAAAGCATGTTAAACTTTATTTTTAAAAGGGTTACAAATAATAAATACCTAAAGGTATGATGAATTCCGTAAGCAAAACCCATTTTTCTCATCTGTAAAATTAATTATTATTATCCTTACATTTGAATGGTTTATCAAGTGCTGTCACATGTATTTCCTTATTTGGTGCGCTCCTCACATCAACCTTAGAAAGTGGATAATATTGCTCCCCTCTATAATGTAAAGAATGAGGTTCTGGAAGTTCAAGGGATTTGCTCACAGACTCACATAAGTGGTGCATGCAGACAGTCAGGCCTCTACCCACTGCTTGAGCTTAGTTCAGGGAAGAAGGATACTACACGGCCAGGGTGGCAAAAAGGTTTCCCATTAAGCCAATTCCCATTGGTTGGTTGTGGTGGCCTAGGGTACTGTGTTCAGAAGGATTCTGAGGCTGAGTTTGGACTACAGAGAAAAGAGTATCTTGACTAATTAGCAATATCTGGCAAGACATGGAATTGAGGAGTGGTAGCCCAGCTCCTACATGTTTCTACCCATGGCACAGGGTTTGAGAGCATGGGCTTCGGAGGCTCACAGACCTGTTCAGGGCCTGACGCAGCCTCTCCACTCAGCCTTTTGGGCCTTGGCTTCCTCATCTATGATCCAAAGGCCATAACACTAACTGCCTCATGAGTTCATTCTTTTCTTTCCCATCCCAAGTTAATTTTCACATGAAAAGAAGTTGTCATTTTCATCCAGGAGAACAAACCATTCAGAGAGAAAACTATTAACAGTATCCATATCTAGATTTAACAATTCAATCAATAAAGTAGCAAAGTAGAGTAGGGAAAAGGCTAGGCGTAGACAAAGGAATCCTGGAGTCTGGCCCAGTTCTGCTTTTATAATTTGTTCTAAAGCTTCAGAGATGTCTGGGAAGAGTTCTCATTTCTGAAGTAAGCCCAGTGGAATGTACTGATCATTGAGTCTTTATTAGACACAGGCTGGCATAAGTTGATGGCACCTGAAAATCGGCAAGGAACCCACCGATATAATTTATCAGCCTTCCTTAAATGTGTGTCCTCTTTGTAGGTTGTGATGAGTTCTATATGAACTGTGTCATTATGAGCAAGTTAATTTATTTTTCTAAATGATAGTTCCTTAGTCTATAAAATGAGATTATTGAAACAAAAATTTTTAGGAACGGTAACTTTTGCTTTGAAGAAACGGTTGTGGGAACTATTTTGTCAATTTCCCAACTTCCTATAGTGTTATATCATAATAATGAAAATGATATTAATAACATAATAAGGGATTTAACAGCTGTTTGCAATGTTCATCTCCTTAGAATCAACTTATTTTTTCTATTGCTTTTGAGTCCCTATCTTACTAAGCTTTTGTAATGCCTTCATTTTTTTATTTCTTTAAATTTTGGAAGCAACTTCATTTTCCCTGCAGAATGTGTTGCGTATATATTATGTGCATTCTTTGTTCATGCACACTGAACATCAGGGAGGCCAGAAAACCTCCCACACTGACATACACTCTCCTCATGCCTGAAATTCCATCTTTCTCCTAAAGTGGGACCTGTTCTTTTACTTGGGTTGTCTTTTTAGTTGCAAATGCTCCTGGGAGGGACAGCAGCTTAAGTCTCCAAACATTGGTGCAGCTGAGTTAATTAGAGGTTTCCCAGAAGTTACAAGGGTAGTTTGATAGTACTAAGACCCTGAGGAGGGTGAAGGAGCCTCTAACAGGGAAGCTGCTGAGTGTCACAGGATTTCAGAGAGCTGGTCTCATCCAAGAGCTAGAATACAGAATGACCTCTCCTTGCCCTCCTTTTCCTTTCAAATCCCTTATCTTAAAGAACAATGTTTCAAATTCAATGTGTATCAACCATTTAAACCATCACATTCACAGGAATTCATTGCTTAACATTTGTACTATATATACAATTGAAATTTTTAAAAATCCTTATTAAGAGATAAAATCATTCTCACTTGGTCAGAGGCAGTTCAAGATCTCAGGTCTCTGGTTTTTGCTCATGATCCATAATGTGCAGAGGGCACGTGTCTCTCACTCACTCCCTGAATCTGTAAAGATACATTTCATAGTATCTCTGATCTGAGCTCTAACAATAAATGAATATATATATATATTATATGTGTATATATACATACATAAAACTTGTATCTCACAGCCCACATATCTTGTTTAAGTGGCTCTTTCAGGAAAATTTATAACACTTTGCTTTACAAAGAAAGTTTAAAAAAAGAGAGAGAAAAAATGAAATGAAACAGGGACTGTTCCCTAGTGCAATTACTGTGTCAAATACTCCCCTAGGGAAAGGAATTTGCTCGTATTGTGAAATAAATTAATATAGAAACCAGACTCCTGCGGTAACTTTTCTTTATCCCCAGGCAGTATCTTCCCACTACCGCTCTCAAAATTCACTTTTGGTGATACACATATGGGAGGTTGGAAATAGCTAGAAATTGTATGTTAGAATTTTAAACATATCCCCATTTCCAAAAATGTTAGCAGCTCCCCAAATTCTCAGGGTGCACAACTGCTTAGAGATTGCCCACCCAGAAATCAATTGCTTGTCTTCCTGTCTTCAGGAAGAAGGAAAGCTTTCTCTCACCATCCTTTCAACTTCCATAAATCAGGATTTCTGTCCTAGCAGCTGCCACTTGCCCAGAAAATTTGGAAGGACAAAGCCCATTGCACTGCAAGAAAAGTGCAGCAATGGCCAAGCTTAGTCAGTCCTTTCCCAGAACCCACAACAGCCCTCACAGCGCAAGCCTGCTGTGATTCCCACCTGGGCGTTTACTGCCCGGTTAATGCCATTAGCCTCACCCTCTGTTAACATCAAACCACTGGACAGAATTCTCTTCACCTTGGCCGTATTATGAATGAACTTATAATCAATCACGGAAATCCATAGCTGTTGAAATTCACTCTAAGCTAATCTTAAATCAACAATGTAAGAGCAGTATATGCAAAACAGATTAGGGAAAGTCTTAACCAAACTACAGGGTAAAGCAGGGTCTTTAGGGAGAGGTTATTAAGGGGAAAAAAATCTGAACATAGAGTACAAATAAATATTAGGCCTGGAACTGAAGATAATGACTCAATGGTCTATGCTAACACGTATGGTCTGAGAGTGCGCCTGGCCTTTCTATGTCACAGGAGCCTTACTAATGAACTAGTTCTATCTCTTCATGTAGCTCCATCACAGGCAGATATTTCTGCCCCCAAGTGAAAAAAATTACAACAAATCTTAGCAACAATTCACATTTACTGAGTTCTTACTTTGTGCCAAAGTTTAGTTTAAGGGCTTTCTATGTTTTAACTTGTTTAGTCCACACAGCCTGAAAGGTATCATTACTGTATTCACTTAGTGGGAGAAAAAACTAAGGCATGAGATCACAGAACAGAGAGCAGGCAACCCCTACATATCATAGAGGCCCTATGTCCTACCCTACAAACATTGCCTACTAGGACTTTCAAATGTAGACAGATTCAGTAATAATAAGTATCATTATCTACCATTTATTACGCACCAACTGTTCCTTTGAGGTGGGTGTGTATGGGAGTATAGTGTATTTGCATTCTTTTCTTTTTTAGAATCATGCTGGCTCTTGCACCCATAAATGAAACAATGGCGGCAGGATAATGAACTTGTTAAGAACAAAGCTGTGGAGTCAGATTCTCCCAGATCAAACAGCTCCACTGGAACTAGCTGTGTAACCCTGCACAAATTACCTGACCTCTCCCAGCCTCATCTATAAAATGAAGACAGCAATGGCACGTGCTGGATGGGTGGTTGTGAGAATGGAAGATCATCTAAGAAAAGTGGGCCCTGGTGCATAGTGAGAGTTAAATAAATGTTGTCATTATTTTCCTCTGTTGACAGAGGAAAAAATTTAAGAGTCAATAGGGAGGCTAGCAGTATGACTCCTCCACTAAAAATATGACTGGTCACATTGTGGCTTTACACCAATCATCATTAAGACAATAAACTTTTCTTGTTTATGGTGTTGATTTATTTCAGTTTGGGCACTTCAAGCAGCACATATTTTTTTTACCCACTTCTGGTGTTTTCCATAAACTGCATGGATTGAAGGAGACAAATTCAAGGGAGGGTGGGGAAGGGCCACAGAAACAGAAAAGAATACAAAAAGCATTAAAAAAATCTAAGAAATTATCATTTCTTCTAAAAGGAATATTATGGCATTTGATTCTTTTCTATTAATTCTTATTATAAATAACACATTCTCATTGTGCAGAATTAGAAAAAGGTACACAAAAAATTTTAAAGACAAATGGAGGGAAAGAAACTTAGCTTCCAATACCTTACCACTGTTAATTTCTTGAGAATAGGTAGTCAGCCAATAAGTGCTGGCATGGCCATACCAACTGAGAATAAAAGGTATCCATTCTGAGAGATTAGTACCTGCTTTAACATTGTTTTATTTTGAATATTACCCCTATGCTTATGTGCATGTTCCATCCCTATGCATTTATTTTTAATAATATTAGGAACATACTGAGTATCACTTCATTCAGATTTTTAAATTGTTTTTATCACTTATATAATGAACTTCTCCCATCATTAGACATTCTTTGAGGGCATCATTTTAAAATCATCTACTAATAGTGCAATAGAATAGCTACATTATGATGTATTTAACTATTCTATTACCCTTCAATATTCATGCAGTTTCTTTTTTTTTGCTTTTATAAATATATTTCCACATAAAACTTGAGTAGCTAATGTGCTGTCATTTGAAGCACATATCTACTTCCACAGCAAAATAACATTTTAATTTTAGAACAAGCTGTTACTTCTACAAATCACTGGGTTATGTGGTAGGTTTGTGGGGGTTCTTCTACTAGGAATGAAATTCATATCAGCCTTACATATACCATTAAATGTAAATGAATATAAAAATGTCCTATAAGTAGTAAATTGCTATACAACTGTATTATTTTTATTATTTATGATATTATTAGTCTTATCAACCACTGGTATTACAAACTCTTTGGATTTTGTTTTGACTTTTAGGCTTTTAGCACTTCTAATTTCTCATAACAGACTTATTCCTCACCTAAAGAGTGTTATGACACTATTTTTTCTGCCTCCACATAAAGATATTGCATATGCTAACACCCCATTTGATGATTCCACCATTCCAAAACCCTAAATTTTAGCATAACAAGCACCCAGATGCATTTGATTAAACACCTGTCCAGGTAAGAACAAAAAGGGAAAGTAAAATGGACATGTATTTCTTGCTATCCGCACACATTTTTGTTCCTTCTGTACACTAATACCCTGAATTTCTGTCCTATTATCACACATGTGGCTTGGGCAGGTTGGACCTCCACTCCAGATGTTGGGATGGTCTCCCTGAGGGCTTCAGCCATCCAGCGCATGCCTTCCCCAGCTACAGTGGGCATGCTCAGGTAAGCACGCAGCCTAATGTGAGCCAGTGAGACCCAAGGTGTTTGCAGCAAAGTAAAATTATTCTTTCTTCTAGGACGGCCCCAGAAGGGACCATCATGTTTCCTCTGGATTTGTTGGTATAAACATCTGGAACTGCTGGCATCATCTTGGTATCATGACAGAGAAACCTAGAGCCTCTAGAAACTATGATGTGGAACCTGAGGATGGAGTCAGCACTAGAAGGGTCAAGCACAGACAGAAGGAAACTAGGCAAAACTTGCGTTTGAATGATGGCAGACTATAGATAACCTGAAAACCCTCCTACCACAAATATCTAAAAATGCTGGATAGATATTATTTTCTTAATGCAAGTCTGGTCTCATACAGAGGAGGAAAAAATGTGTGAGCGTATAAGTGTGTGTGTGTGTGTGTGTGTGTGTACAGAAAGAGAGAGGGCAAGTCAGAACTTAGCATGCTTAGTCTCAATCCTATGAAATAAATTAAGCTAAAGATGGTAACATGGTAGAAAATAAGTAAACATCTCCAAAGGTAAACCATCTAGGGGGTAATGATTCAGTTGATGGTAGTAAAGTGAGTGATGACTATCTCTGTCTTTCTAAATGGTCAAAGAGAACACTTAGTAACAGGAAGGAATGACCACCACAGCAGAGCGAACTGGAGATGGGGTTTGCAGAAGAAAAGAAGGTAGTTGGCAAGAATGGAAGGAAATAATTCCCAGACCTTTTATGAAGACATCTGTTTGGTTACATGATAATGTAATTTTTAGTTTTCCAGCAAGGGTATTTTATGCTGTCTTATATTTATGCTGTAATCTTTGCCATATGTTAATGAGATTGACTGTACATGAGATAATTATTTTCAGCAGCTTGTATCTTAAATGTTATGCTGGTCATCTAGATTATGAACTTAAATACCAGCCTGGTGATGGATTAGCCTTTTAAATTTTCTGTCTTAAAAAGAGCAATATTGGGAAATAGAAATATACCCCACATAGATTTTTCAATACTTAGTGCAAGTTAGTAGTGACATAGTTGTAACTGAGCTGACATTTAAACACATAATCTGCTGATCTTGAATTCCAAAGCAATTTCTTGTCTTTTAAAAATTTGGAACATACAAAAATTTTATTAGCATCAATTATTTTAATAAATTCTGTTAAAATTTATCTTTCTCAATTCTGATACACAGGTATTATAACCCACTAGCTCTTTTAATCTCATATGCCCTCATTGGAAGTATCTGTTACTTCAACAAACCCAGACTATTTATTACATAGTCATAAGTATTACTCTTCAAGTTTTGCGCTACTTCCACCTTCACAGAAAATAACAATTTGTGCTTCACACTAATGTAAAGGACACCTCAAAGATGGGCTAAGGTAATAAATCAGAATGGACTTCAACTCATCTGAGCAACGACCTATACTTCTCCACTCCACATAGGGACATCACATTGTTCTTAAATTAATCAAGTCTTCTTGCCTGATGGAGGTCCAAGAATAAAGACTAGGGCTGACTACTTCAGTCCAAACAGGATTTACTAATACAGGGTCCTTGGCAGGGTTTCAGGAATTTTGTGAATACCCTAATCTGGGGTGCATTTGTGGTGAACATTTTTCTGGTGAGGCAAGTCTACAGTTTTTATCAGATTCTCAAAGGAAGTTACAATGATGACTGACAATGATGAGGATGGTGGTGGTGATGTGGTGGCGGAGATAGTAAATTTGAACCTCTATCCTAAGAAATTATATTTTGTCTGGACTTACTTCAGAGGGTGGGTGAAGCAGTACATAGGAGATGATAATTATTGAAGTCATTTGATGAGTATGTGGAGGGTCATATTCTCCATAATAAAAAGTTTTTAAGGATAAAGAAATGTTACATGAGCCTGGGTTCACCTCTCTCCTGGACCTGTGAGGCCAGGTCATAAGCATTTGCATCCAGTGCCAGTTGGTAGATCTTAAGTTAAGGGGAGAATGATTTTAGAAAGAACCACTAGTAAGGACATGATCAAAAATATTTTGCAATAGTTCCAGCCTACCATGCATAGAAAAAGCTGGCTGTAGCCCAAAGGTGACTCACACACAAGTGATTCCAGGCATCCAAGTCTTTCTGCCCTGCTCAGTCAGGAAGCAGACAGTCATGCAAGTCAAACTAAAACACCCTGGCACCAAAGGTGACCCAGATCTGGCCTTTCAAGTGATCCAGGATGCTGTAAAGCCAGGACCAAGCTGCGTGTGGGAAGGCCCTCTAAGAAGACCTATAGTTACCCTACAGAATGTGGAGTTTGAGGGAACCACCAACACAAAAACCTCCATGGCAACTGGCCTGGGTGTGTCCTTTGGTCTGGCCTACCTTTTGCACCACTTCTTGTATTTGACCTGCCAACCTTGTCCCCATCCACCACCAGCCCTTCTCTCTCTGCACTGGTTTTCTATTTGCAATCTTAACCTTTCCAGCTCATTTCTCTAATCAGTCTTCATTTGGACATTCATTTATTCATTCACTTGCCAAATAACTACAGCAAATAAGGCCCTGGCTAGAAGCTGTGCACATACCAAGGAAAAGTCACAATCTCTTGCCTCTAATAAGCCCATGGTCCAGGCCCTGGATACCTGAACATTCAGCTTTAAGACCATAAGGTCAAACCCTAGAAGATCCCATGGCTCCTGAAAACATTATTATAACATCTACCTTAAATCCAAGGTTTTTCCCAGTGTGAAGAGATTCTAGTACCTCTGAATTATACCCCTGGTTTGAGTCTCATTAAAAAATCAACACATTCCCCTGCTGCCTGAGACCCAGGCAATGTCTCCATGAAGAACCACTCCATGCTTCTAAAATATACCATTTGCCAAAGAATCCACAGGCCTAAAAGTTATTACTCCAGAGGAATTGAAACTGTCAGGATGCTCAGACCCCACTGGATTTTACACCTACCATGAATAACTTTGGGATAACTGTACATTTTTTAACATCCACAGAATGGCCCTCCCTGTACCTCATACCCTACATGTCTCATTTAATCCTCCTGACAACTCTAAGAAATACTCACTACTACTTTTTTACAGATGAGGAACTGAGACTTGGAGAATTTCACAAGGGTAGTAGACCTTAGCAAAGCTAAAATCAGGTTCCTGATATTTGTTCTATGTGTCTTACAGATATTTTGTGAAAATTATCTTTTTCTGTAAAGATCTCTTAAGATGCCCAGATGAACACTGAATATCACCTAAAGCCCCTGCTATAAGCCATCTGCCCACTGAGCATTAATTCCCTGTGATAGTCAGCAAAAAGTTAGAGAGGGTATCAGGAAATAGTTTTTAGAATTCACTTATTCATTCAACATTTACTGAGCATCTACTATGTGTCCGGTGCTTCCTTGGGAGGCTCAGTGGAAACATGATGCGGCCCTTTACCACCTATGCACGGAAAGGAGGTATCAGAGGACATCAAAACACTGTAACTCCTACAGAATAACTGTACTGTGAGTCACATCTGTCTTCCACATCCTGTGTCTCTTCTTTCTGTGGCTCTTCCATCTTTTTTCGAATACATAAAGCTCTCCTGCTTCTTCTCTCCGCCTGATCAAAATGTTCTTTAAGGAAAGGGCTCCATCAATCATTTATACTTCAGCAGGAATTTCACTGTCTGAGGGGCCATCTCCCAGGGCTTTTAAAACCCTAATTTCCAATGGGAAAAAATAAATTGGTTCCATATTAAAGAAATTCCAGACACTGGCAAGCATTATAACTGAAATTATAACTTAGAAATAGCCAAAATGCTTTCCCAGAATCATATTTGATCCATGCAGGGATTTGGAGGATAGCTTATTTGAGAAAAAACAATTATCAACTTTATTATCTTCCCTCTCCTTTGTTAGGTCTTCTCCATCTATTGGAAGAAGCTGCCTTTTTGCTTTTCTGAGATATCTGGCATGATCTTGACAAATAAGGATTTTCAGAATTTCACCTGCACTAAATCCCTAGCATAGTGAGTGATTCTCTCTGAGGAGACAGAATCCCTAAAGCAGTAGATCAAACTCCCCAGGTGGAACATGGAAACAATATGTAGTTTGAAAAAACATACTCAACATTATGTTTTTATACTCAAAAAATGAAAACACAACCATTATTTTCATAGCACAGAAATAAAAGTCCAAAAAAATTTGTCTTGGCTGCTAAGGATACACAGAAGACATTAATTTTCAATGGGACGGTGGAGGTGAGGGGGAGTAGTTAGAAAGGTATCATGATCCTGGCAGTGAAGGAAGGGAATTTGAGGCATATCAAAATAAAGTATAGGCTTTAAAACATAGAAAAACACTGACCTATTTCCATGCTCAATTTACAGGCTAAATAAGAAAATAAATGGGCCTCATTTCTACCATCCTCTCAGCAATTTTATACATGTTTCACTACTACCAGATCCCTTCAATTAAACCTGTGCATCTCCAGAGGACCCAGCCACAGGGGTCCTGACCACGGCTTAAGCCTGTATGGTGAAGGTCGCCAGTGCATTTCAGCTTCTGTGGCAACCATTACCCCACACAAGGCAGGCGGGCGGACTGCTGTGCCTGAGCCCGAGGCCCACAGCCCCGTGCAGGCACGGCGCCACGTCAGAGACCTGAAGGGCCGACTGCAATCCTTATGACCCAGGTGTCTTGGAGTCGCGCCAACACTACACTGATTCGGTTCCCTCCTCAGCAAGGCAAATTCCAGTTTGTAAAATTTTATAGCAATTTAGGTGCCTTCTCTAAGCAGTGCCTGCTTTAATGTCCTCTCCCTGGGCGCGGACCAAGCCCTTACCCCAGGGACCCAGCCACCCGCTCTGGAGAGGCGGGGACGGCACCCAGGGACTCTGCGGGATTTGCCCCAAGAAGCTGTCTTCCTCCTGCCCCAGAGCTTCTGAATAACACCAGAAGAGCCAGATTCTGCTCAGATGGGTGTGAACGGCTGAGGGGTTCATTGGGAAACACAACTTGGGGGTCATGCCTTCTGTTTCGTTTTATTTTCTGGACACCTGAGGGTGGGGAGAGCTGAAAGAATGGATGGGGTCTGCAAACAGCCAGGCTGGCTGGTGAGCCCTTGCCCAGGAGGGGACTGACCCCTTGGAGGGCAGAGATGATGCCTCACAGCCAGCTGCACTGTCCTCCTGGGACAGTAGCAGGATTTGGAGATTCAAAAACCAGACCTTCCCGTATGAAGAGAGAGGAAATAAACTTTCCTTCTCCTTGTTTCACAGAACATTCACTTCTTAAACTCAAATGTGCATACGAATTACCTGGGGATCTTAAAATGCAGATTCTGACTCAGGAGGCCAGCAGGGCCCCAGATGACATTTCTAACATGCTTCTAGGGGAGGCTAATGCGTCTGGTCACTTAACCTTAAAATGCAAGTCGATATCACACACCCAGTTATTTAGATAGGTCACCCCCGGGGGGCAGGAGTGGGGAGCAGGGCAGGTAGGAGGAGGGAAGCAGAAACTACTTGACAGTTCATGTACTTGTGTATTACTCAGTTTCTTCCTCTGTGTCCTAGCTTTTTAATTAAAAGAAAAAGTCAAATCATAATCTGGTTTTTTTACCAAAAAAGTAAAAAGGACCTGCTCTGATTTTTTTTTTCATCATGATCAGTATTTGCTCACACCCTGCCTGAGGATATGGCTCAGGAATTCTGGGATGTCGAGCCTGCCACTCACACATGTGGGAAACGGGGTCTCCTTCTGAACAGGAGAAAAGCTGATCATTGTACCGGTCCAATCTCGATTTGATCTGTGCTTCTCAAACCAACGAGTATGAGCCGTCACACGTCAAAAGGGCCCAAGGCCACAGGATAACCTTGGTGCATTTGCCTGGATGTGAGTAGACTCAGCAGTTGAGGGAGAAGGGGTGGGGGGAACAGTTAACGTGCATAACTTAACTGGAAAATAATTTAAATTTTTTAAACATGATTTATATAAAAACAAACAAGGATATTTTATGTAGCAAAATTCAGACATTAAATACATTTTTCAGATAAAAAAGGTACTTGAAAGAAAATTTCTCTTTGCACTGCAGACGGCAGCCTCCCCTGTGATGGAGGGGCATTTTGGTAGGAAAACCAGAAAAGTTCTGTCCATGAACCACAGTGGCGCCCTCAACTATCTTTGGAGATGAGGATAGGGAGACTTCCTAGCAACCGGATCATTTCCCAAAACTACAAAACCCATTCAGTCATCGAAGGAGAGCTTAACTGTCCTATCCCACCTCTATGTCATCCCTTAGCTCTACAATCTTAAGTTTTCAAACGAAATTAACATTAACGCTACTAGTCCCACAAATACAACATGTGTACAACTAACTCATTTCAAAAACTCCTGGGCTCCACACTGCCCCATCCAGCCTTACTGCTCTTCCCACATTACATTTCTCTCCATGAATCTAGAGAGAAACTGAGGGCTTAGCCAGCCTTTTCTCTCCTTTGCCCACAACCGTCAGTCTCTAAATCCTGCCATCTCTGAGGCAGTCCACCATCCCCTGAAGCCATCCCCTCTCCACCTTGGCTCAGCTCCCATCTCTCACCGGGGCTACTGCCAGAGCCTCCAAGCCAGTCTCCGTCTTTTGGGCTTCTCCCATCTCGATATTCCCTCCACACACTGGCTGCTAGAATGATCTCCCCAAAGGGTGAACCCAAACATGCCTTTCCTGTTTCAGAGCTTTAACGGACTCCCATCCCTTGTCCCCATCCTTCTCTCTGGGTCAGATCCAAACTTCCAAACTGGGCTTCTTAAAGACCCTTTATAATGTGGTCACCAAACTGCTGTTCTGGACTCAGCCTCTCACCCCTTTCCACAGGTTTCTTCTCCTTGACTTGCTCTGACCACCACACCCACGTTTCAGGGCCACTGCTTTGCCCAGGGTATTCCTTCTGCCTAGAATGATTCTTACACCTTCTCCATCTGATGAAATCCCCTCCTCCAAAGCCCAACTTAAATGTTACATTATTTACGAAACACTCTCAGGCCTCATACTGATTCATCTTTCTCCTTCCTGGCTACCACAGTATACCTTGTGCCTGCCTCTAGGACTGCCCTTTGCCACAGTAGCTCGGCTATCTGCTTACGAGCTCTTCACAAGCAAGAGCCAAGAGTCATGCATCTTTGCAGCCCCCAGGCTCGCCCACACCACCACTAAATGATTGGATGAATTAATGAAAGGTTGCTTTCCTCCCCAGCTTTCTCTTTAATCCTATGCTTTCTGACTCAAGTAGAAGCCTACTTACCCTACTTGAGGGAAAACAGGAGCAAGGGATAACTAGCCACTTCTTCCCAATTGAAAATTCTCCCCTTAGCCCAGGGGAGGGCCATGAACCGAAATCTGACATGAAAGCCTGGGTCCTGCTATCCTGGGTCTAGTATATCAGTCCAACTGATGACACTACTAATTTCCAGCAGTGGGATTAGAAGAGAGGGAGCAGATACATTTCTGGGCAAAAATTCAAGACAGAAAAATTGGTTGTCTCCAACATTCCTAAAATCAAGTTTTTGTAATTTCAAAACGCTGTGAATGAATTCCCAGGCTGCGAAAATATAAAAGTACCTGAAGTCCAAGTGAATGTGATTAGAATCGTCTGTGCTAGTACACAGGAGCCCTCTAATACTTATGTTAACACAATCCAGTGCTGTCATGAATTGAAATATGAATGTTTCTGATGTATACCATGTCTTCCTAACCAAAATGTAAGTTCCTTGTGAGTATATACTATGTTTCTACCTACACTAAGATAACTTTCTGGGCCTAATGCTGTCCTTTTAATATAGGAGGATTCCAACAAATAACTATTTAATGATCAAGTGTTCACTGTATACATGTGTGTATATATACTAGGTAATTTTTTCCCTTACACTTAGCCTACAGCTTTCATTTAAAAATGGAAAGAGATGGGACCAATCATGTTTTACAAACAAAACAGGCATATAGGCCTGTGCTGATACCTAAATGGGTTTTTGCTATTGGTGCTGCCAGAGGCAGAGGAATAGATTAGTTAATTCCTCCAGGGGTCTTCCAGCCCTGTGGTTTCACCCGGCATATTGCTCCTGAGAGAGTCTATGCAGTCAACTATATAACCCAATGCTGAAGTGTCACTGTGGATTGGATTTGGCATCTAGAAACCGCACTGGTGAATCTTAAGTATGTTAATATGGATAATTTAAACCTTAAAATAGCTTTCCGTAATGTGTTTCTTGCCTGAGGGGGTCTTTTGGTTAGAGTACAGTACAATCAGGCTTGAGTTTGCAACTTAAAAAGTAAAAGAGAATACGAGAAGTATAAAATTTTATGTAGCTTTTTCTTTTACAAGCTCATGTTTATTGAAAGAGCTGGTGGTTTAAGTCAAAGGAAAACGGGATTGTGAAAAAGACATTGTGAGGTTGCTTGAGTTCTCTGTGGGTCCTTCCTTACTAAATTGGTGTGGTTTCAAAATCAAAAGCTAAGTATTCCAAGTATTCTCACCTGAGATGGGCAGCCTGCCTGGCCCGTGATAGTTCGCACTGAATCTTTAGCAATCAGCAGGTAAAATTTGGGTGATGACATCTAGAGAATGAATAGAGCAGGGAAAAAATATGTAACTTTACTGCCCTATCCCTAACTGACAAACAAAAAGATGAAAACAGGAACTGGGCTTTAAGACCTAGTTCAATAATTACTTCCACACTGCTTGTCATCTTTTAAAGTATATGTCTGCATTATCTTCTAAAACAAGGGTCCAGATTTTTAAAAAAGGTTCTTACACAGATTACTCTTTATGTGTGCCTAGAAATGTCTTTAGAAGTCTGGAACTTGCTGGAGAAGCTTCACCTCCAGGAGACCTCCCTCCTCCCAAAAGATGTCTGTGGGTGGCCAGCACCTCTTGAGTTCAGGAGAGCACTGTCCTTCCATTACCTGGCTACCAAACCCAGAAGGCTTTAGCAGAAAAATATTGAGCAAATTATTATATTTTTATTTTGCAGTTCATTTCATAGTTATCAGAGAAATCAAACAGAATGAGAAGCTCACGAAAGTCTTTTTGAAATATGACAAAGTTGGCTGAAGAGCAATGTTCGAAAATAGGTTCCAGAGTCAGACCATAGTGACCTAAATGAAAACGTCACCATTTAGAGAGGGGGTAGTTTCAGCTTCCTTGTTTGTCAAATGAGATCATAATATCAGCTTTGTAGGGTGCTTGAGAGAATTAAATGGGAAAATGTAATCAGTGCTTGGATATAGTAAGTTCTCCTCATATATTTGCTATTAGTATTTTAAATATGTGAGCTGTGGTTCCAGAAGCCTAGCCAACAAAGAAAGTAGTTTATGATCTAAACTACTAGTAAATTTACAACTTATTCAACATAAGCTTTAGTAAAGAAGTGTCGAATGAAATGAATATTGCTGCATCTATAATTAATTCAAATATTTTGACAATAAATTGTTTCTTGCTTTATACAAACTATAATTACATAGTGATTTTACCTATATACACAGTCACTGTGAGAAGGACCCAAGGCCTCCCTGGGAAGGCTTCTAGGTGGTCAGGTTTACATTACTGAAATGACACCACAGTGAAGAGGCAACAGACTGAAAGGTAGGGACCGAATCTGCTGTCAAATAGCACGAGACCGTGACAGAGTTGCTTCGCTTTCCTCACCTTTAAAAGGAAAAGACTTAGCTGCTCCTCTCTAGAGTACTCCGTCCTTGAGTGTCTACTTTGCTTTATTAAACTACTCTTTGCTTGTAAAAAATGAAATAAAAGGAAAAGACTCAACGAGGTGGTTCTATTGTCCCCATTATCTCTCAACTTTTATACTCCTACCCACTAACAACAAAATATTTGCTGTTCTGAATAACTGCCTGTCCTATTTACCTGACAAGTAATATGAATACTACATGTGTCCATCATCGGGGGCTTGGTCTTGGAGTCAGAACTACCGTGTGCATGAGGCACTCTTCATGTGACGACTCAGGTGGCACTTCGGGATCTGGCAGTGCCAGAGGTTTGTGATTAGTGACTCCAGCGACAACACCTGACTGTGTGAGCTCTGCTGGCGGGGGTAAGGAGTTCTACAGAAGTCTAAGCTTGCTGCCCGTGTGTGTTAGTTTTTAAAAAGTTCAATAAGCCTACCTGTTAAAGGATGTGTGAAATGAAAATGCATCACTGACCGAGAGTCGGGTTGTCCCGCAGAGAATTAGGGTTCTGATACTAGTTTCATACCCTCAGACAAGCTAGATAAACTGCTCTGAATCTCTTTTTCCTACATACCAAAAGGGAAAGTTGTATCTGACCTCCCCATCTCGCAGGGTTGATGTGAGGATCAACAGAAACAGACAATGTGAAAACACAATGAAAAACAACATCCACCATACAAATGCTATCAACTGTTATTCTGCTCTGTCAAAGAAGTGGGGTGATCAGTTTATGCAAGTGGGATGGATTCAACATGACATTTCTGTGATGTGAAAGAGGTCTGTCAAATTTTCCATCCAGATGCTTGCTGCCCTACCAATACAGCTTTGGTCAACTTGAAAGCATCCCTTATGCTATGTACTCTCCTTATCAATTAAGCTCTCATTTAGATACTTAGGTTTTAATTATACATCAAACCTTGGCCCACTGCACAGCAAAAACTAGGGAGATGGAGAGAGTGCAGATGATCCATCTTTAAAACCCACATGCTTAACATCCAGAATAAATGAAAAGGTAGCTAAGCATTCTCAGTTATCAGCCAGGAGCAGTTACATGCACGAGTATGTGTTTGGAAGATTCTACATCATGATGTAACAGAGGATGTCATTCATGTCACTGCAAGCTTACTGTAACCACAACGAAGTCCCCTCTTTCTGGCCAGCCTGTTGCTACAACTTTATTGCATGAATACTTTGCTTTCTTGATTTCCTCTATAAGTGAGAAACAATGTTTTGAGAGCATTTTACACCTTCAGTAGAAAGAGGGCAACAAGAAAATGTGTGGAGGAGTTTTTCTCTAGTCCAGAAAATCACAATAAAATTATAATACCAAACACCAGTGAAGCAGTGGCAGCAATGAGAAAAGTCCATAGCATCTGACTAGTCATCTTCTGGAATCCGCAAGAGTTTCCTTTTAGGAACATAAGTTCCTTTTTCTTTCTTCTTAAGTTCACATCTCATTTTTGTGATCATTGTTAAAATTTAACTGGTTTGATTCAATGGACTGGCTATATTTTGACAGCTCAAAATACCAAGTTATTTAATTAACTATTTTCAATTAGCACAACTGCTGCTAACCTGGTATAAATTAAATCTCCTCAGACTGTAGAAAAGGAGAGAAAGGAGGCCAGCAGGACTGAGATTTCTGTTGCATATCTCATTCTGTCAGAAGTTTCCAGTTCAGGTCAGACCCATAAAATGATACATTTTTTTGTGGTTAAGTGTTAACTGGCAGCCAGGTGCTAAGAGAGAGCTGAATCAGCCCAGAAGAGGGGGTGGAAGGAAAAAGCAAGTGTGGTTTATAGGCTAAAGTAAGTAAAGGAAACAGAACTTGGCGAGAGTTATATATCGCCCAAGGTGAGCACAGGTGGATGGAACTGCAGGCCAGGTCAGAAAAAGAGAAAGATTTATGTTCTGTGCAAACAAAAGGGCAGAAGAAAAATCACCAATCCGGATGGGCAGCACTGAAGTGAAGGAAACAGCTGTTCATACAGGGAGGGAATGGTCAGGTAGGACGGGCTGCAAATAGCAATCAGAAGGCCATCTGCTGACCTGGGACAGCATGCCCTCGAGGCATGGGACAAATCCTGTCCTCCAGGAGGCCATGCAGAGGGGCCAGAACCAGCCGGGCAAGTAAACAATGCCAGGACGCGGCATTAAAGTTACATGAACCTCATGTAAGAAGTTGCCCAGCGAGTTTACTTCCGAATGTGAAGTCAAGTGGAAACACAGTGTTTTCTTATTTGAGAACTTGGCAAACCCACTCCACTGGGCCTCTCTGTGGAGGAAGGATGTGGAGAGGTCGTTCATCAAATGTCAGTGCCCATTACCCATCACTTTATCCGGAGGCTGCTGCCCCACCCCTCCTGGCAGCAGGTGGGGTGGCCGTCAGACTTGCACTTGGGGCAGCTGGCTTGGGGATATTGCCGTATGACCCCAAGAACTTGCAGCCCACATGAGGAGAGTGGGTGAGAGGTGGTCTTTAACCATGGAAGGCAGCCCACTGGGCAAGAGAATGGGCAGGCCAGAGGGGCACTGAGAGGAAGGGGGGAAGCAAAGCAGAACTGGCAATGACCTTGCATTAATGGGCCGCATACCCCACTGAAATAAAGGCCCACAGGAGTGGGGCTTTGCTCTAAGGAAGCCCGCAGCAGCTCGGTCCTACCAATACTAAGGAGCATCATTACATCCCTTGCACAAACGAGCCAAATTTCAGACAAAAGACGGGAAACAGAAAAGATTTATGTCATAACACAAAATACAAAATGTATGATCAAATGTCACTAAAGAACCAACTGATAATTTGTAGGAGAGCAAAGCCATCAGAAGAAAGCCCTGACTGTCTAAAGTACTAAAATTAATAAGATTAATAGCAGTGAGTGGGTATTGTGATATTATTAGTAGTGACCAAAATACAAAGTCAAAGTCAAATCGTTGCCTACCCTCTCTTCTCTTTCCCTTATCCATATTTCTATATCTATGTCCTCATATTATAATTTATGCACACACATATATAAACATATACATACATGTGAAAAAAAGTCAAAGTAGTAAATTTATTGAATTCTCACGATATGCCAGGATCCTTCTATATTGTTTATAGGTTTTAACTCATGTAATCCTCACAATGTGCCAATGAGGTAGACAGTGTTTCTATCCTCATTTTGCAAGGAAAATGAAGCCGAGAGCCCTCATGCAAGATGATACAGTCGGTAAGTGAGCTGAGATTTGAACCCTGAGTCCCCAGTTCTAGTTCTGGGTCCCCAGGTAACATCTTTAACTATTGAAATCTCAGACTAGGAACTTTGGAGATCAGAGGTTAATTTTCCATTTTGAGTCTCTCACAGCCCAGGCTCTCTTCCTGCTCTCCCTATTGCAGTCCTCACCCCTGCTATCTGAGATGTCAACCCCTCAACTCGGTCCATTCAGATCCTTCTTTTTCTTCATCCCCCAGACCAAGACTCAAGAGGCTAGCTAGTTGCATGCTAAACCATTTCCTCTTCTTCCTCAGCCCACAGACTACATTTCCCAGCTTCTCTTGCATTTAGGGGTGGCCATGTGACTATAATCTAGCCCAAGGGAATGTGAATGGAAGTGACACATGCCACTCACAGGCATGGCTTACAAAACCCTGCACACTTCTAGTTTAGTGCAGATAAGCATGGAAACTGGGAAGCCATGTGTTAAAGACAGTGAAGCTGTATGACAGAAGGGATCCTGATCCCTAATCCCTACTTAGAGGAGGGCCACCCACTAATGAAGAAATCTCATGTGGGGCTTTATGTAAGTTAGAAATAGACTTCCATCTCTCATATCTGAGCCATTGTAAGTTTATTACATTGGGAGTTTATTACAAGCTAACTATCTAATATGAACTTTTACAAATCTACCTCTACACTAGGTTCTGTATTTACAAGTTACTTACTGACCTTAAAGAATTCACTGAGAAGGAAAAGAGAGCTGGATACAAAACATAAATGGACTATGAAAATTATGCAATAAAAGAATGTCCAATATTTCATGGCAACACAGTTGAATGCACAGTCAGGAAAAGCTGTTAAAAATACAGTAACCAATGAGTAACTGGAGTTTTGATCTCTCATATAAGCCCCTCCCAGTGATTCATCCTAGCCTTGGATTCCCCACCGCTACCACTGTATCTTGCTGGTTTGCACTTCACTTAATGTCATACAGTGAAGACTGTATTAGGAAGTCAGTCACGGTGCCTACCGTGCTCACTATCCCTGTTCAAGAGGCGTGCTTCTCTAGCTACACTAGGGGAAGATGCCCCAAGCTCTCCCTTGAGCACATCTTTGCCCCTAATTAGACCAAGGGTAGCCCAGTCTCCAGGTTGACTACAGTCTTCTGGGGAGGTCTGATATCATACTCTGCCCAGTGGTAATTAACTAGGCCATTCAGATCCTCCCACAGTGGAAGATGAATGGGGGAACCCTGAAGAAATTAGCCTACTGGAGCAAGATGAAAAAGAAGGCAGGCAGAGAGGACCAGAGACACAGGCTATGCCACAGCCTCACGATGCAGATCCTGCCACGTAGGGGCCCATGGGTCAGTTTCTTCATGGCAAGCAGCAGACAGACTCTGGCAGATTGAAGCAGAAAAGGGATTTGTTAAAAGGATAACAGGAAGCTCACAGAAGCCCTCTGTCTTAGTTAACTAGAGCTGCTGTAACAAAACAACAAAGACTGAGTGGCTTGAACTACAAGCATTTATTTCTCACAGTTCTAGACACTGGGAAGTCCGTGATCAAGGTGCCAGCAGACTTGGTTCCTGGGGAGGGCCCTAGCCTGTCTTGCAGACAGTGCCTTCTTGCTGTGACCTTACATGGCAAAGAGACAGGGTGAGAGAGAGGGCCCTCTCTTGTGTATTCCTCTTCTTATAAGGGCACGAATGCTGTCAGAGGGGCCTCACCCTCATGACCTCATCTAAACCTATTCTCCTCCCAGAGGCCCTACCTCCAAATACTGTCACATTGGAGGTAATTCACATGTCACATGAATTAGGGGGTCAGAACCCAAACATTCAGTCCATAACACCCTGGAAAAGAAAACTAGGCTTGGGGGCTCTGCTGCCAGGAACCACAGCCAGAAATCACTCTGTAGCTCTGTCCCACAATCAATCCTCTGCCCTCAACCACTGGACGAAGGAGCTTATTCCATGAGCACCACTGAACCAGACCCTGCTCTGTTCACCCTCTGTGGCACTTATCACCTCCCACCTGCCACCATGATCATTTCTGACCACATTCGATCCTCCTACGAGAACTGTGGATTTGTCTCTCTATGCCTCTCAGGGCCTCATCACAAGTTTTGAGTGCAGTGGTTAAGTGAACCCATCAATACCTGATGAATAAAAAACATGTTTGGCTGCCTAAAGTAATAAAGCTGCAATAATAGTCCCTTCGTTGTATTAGGTTTTTACTAAGTGCCAATAACTCAAATGATTTATGTGCACTCTCTCATTTAATCTTTACAATAACCTTAGAAGGAAGGCATTATTATGATGATCTCCATTTTACAGAGGCAGAACTGTGGACTTAGAGGGCTAACCTGCCCAATTTCACTCACCAAGTAAATCGTAGGAACAGGATTCAAGTTGCTGAGTATGTCTCCAAAAGCGCATGATCACTGCCCTATCAGATCATCTATGATAGACCCCACCGCCTGCCATGTGCTCCTTTTACATGTCACCAGGATAAGAAAAAAATACACATACTCCATTTCCTCCCATACTCACTTTCTTCCCTCTTCCAGAAAAGTTAATAATGGAGAGACACATGACTATATCCACCACAGATTACTGTGTCAGTCCATTCAGCTAATTTCAAAAAAGATGATGCTAATTATCGGAGATAATGAAAACCTGCTATTCAACCACAGCCCAAGGGGAATAGTCCAATTGATTAACAGGGATTTCAACCCACGCATTCAATTTCTCTTTCTCATTTTGTAATGGATGGGAAAAATTGGTTTGTAGATGGAGATTTTTGGGAGCTAAGTGTCTAAGACACTGAAGCGAGACACCTCATTAAGTCTTAGGCCTGGCTAGGCAGGCTCTCGAAACCAGAGGCAAAGCCAATGGCAGGTAAACTCACTACAGAAATCATTTAATGGAAGTTTGCATTTTATCAGAGCAATCTTCCTGGGTCTGAGAATTTTTTTTTTTTTTGCGTGTTTTTTCTTTCTTTTTTAACCTTCATTAGTCTTTAAAAAATGCAGCACTGAAGCAGTTAAAAATAAATCTAAGATTTGCAGAACAGTAAGAAGTTAATCATGGCAGCAAACTAAACCCCAGAGACAATTTTAGTCACAAAGTTAAAATTTGGAGTATCTGACTCCAAGTAAATTGACTTTTCACAGAATACTCTAACAAAATGCATAATAGTCATGCACCCTGAGAGAAGCTCCTGGGATTGGTACAGAGCCCACAACCAGCAGGAAGATCAGAGTGTGTGTTGAATAAAATTACCCATTCTAAAGGTCCTCAGCTATCTTGAATATTTTATTAAAAACCTTTTTGTGGTGGAGACCAACCAGGACCTCTTTCTCCTAGGAGCAAGCTATCAACCATAGTAGAATTGAAAACCAGACAGAGTCAAGCTTAATTAGATCTATTTACCTCCAACTTCACATTTCCAGTATATTATTTCCTGACCATGAAACTCAATAAATAATAATACGGTGGGATTCCTTTCCCCAAATCTTTCAAAAAAGAAAAGCACAATTGAGCACAGGTGGAGAAAGAAATGTTAAATGTAGCAACAAATTTCAAGACTCTAGACAAAATACTGGCTGAATGCTTTCAATAATGTAATCACAGTAATGTAATGAGAAAACTCAAAGAGGTGCTTCAAGGGTGGTGCTTGGCAAAGAACGGATTGCAATTCAGATCCGTGAGTAAATAGTTGCTGAGTTTCTGCTTTACAGCCGGCACTTTGCTGGGCAACACAGGAAAAGTGACCATACCATCTGGATTTTATGAGAAAACCTCAATGTCAGATATCCTCTTCCCTCGTTCCTGCACATCCACATATTCTCATTAAAGCACAGGTCCCAACCCTGGGTTCAGAAAATATAATTGCTAAAAGGATACTGGACCTAACTCACTGTTCATGAGGAGCCTGTAGTTTAGTTACTTGTAGTAAAGGAGTAAAATTAAGGGCTCTGAGCACGGATGGCAGAGTTAGGAAATCACCATTCCTCACACCAAGCCCATTTGTACAGATTGTTGTTTTCTGTTGTGCAGCTTTAAATTGTCCTCAGTCCTTAAGTATGGCTAACTTCCCTTCTTTCTAATGTGGCAAACTGCAAGAGTTCATACAATGTTTCCCTTTGCTCATTATTTTAAGGTGACTTTCTATTAACAGTGTTATTTGTGATGTAGCCTCACTTTGAAGACATCCCTTCAGTTAGTCTACCCTTTGCAATAGTTTTCAGTGTTGCATTTCAGAAATAATTTAATGTAAGCCTGATTTCCTTTGAAAAATGTGTGCGTGTCCAATTTTCTCCCAGTTTCACAATACACAACACATCTGTTACTTCAATGGTAACAGATGTTTCACTGAAATTGTAATAACTTGTGAGTTAACTGTATTCGAAACTTTATAGTTACACACGTTCCAATAACTTAATCCTCTGCCATTATCTCTTCAAATTGATTTAGCCCTGCACAAGTTGGGGAAAATCAAATAATCATTGTTTGCTTTGTGCATATATACAAAAATCACATCATGATATATCTCTCTCGGTATTAATCCTGTCTTCTCTGAGAAGATGGGGCAAAAATCATAACAGGATCAACAATCCCTCCTCTCTTAACTCATGAAGATAAATTTCATAGCCAATTCGGGATTATTATGCATGCATCTGTGTGCAAGCTTTTTCTATGGATTTGTAGGCACCCTGTAAATCCGATGTGCATTTCTAGCCATTTACCATTTAAATAAATGACCTTTCCTCTTATCTCATGGGCACAAGCCTACCCCCATGTGGCCATTCTATCTCTTTTTAGGGAAGCTTCTCTCTTCTCCCAAAGCAAACCACCTTTTTTTTTCCCTCTCAAGTGTCTCTTTTGTTTTTTGTGCTTTTTTCCCCCAAATCCAGAGATAACAAACCTGAGCTGAAATGTGTGGGTTACAATGAAACTTCCACCAGTAGACAGAAGGCCAGTAAAGTGCTGGGGGGAAAGTAGAGAGGAGCATATTAAACTCAGGACAGGTCTCCTATTTCTAGTACTTTCCATACTGGTACAGAGCAGAAGACTTGTATTGCAACAGTGAGTAAAACTACTCTGAGCAACTCTGTTTCTGACCACATGCTAATGGGGTCCCGAAGGGGAAGGTGCAGAGGAGTCAGGGACCAGAAGGGTGTCATAGAGGAGCCCAACCTTGAGCTGGACCTTGGGGAATGTGTGGGATTACGGAAGACCTAAATGCAGGCAGAGGACACTGCCAGTAATGCCAAGGCTCAGGGCTTGGGAAGACTGTGGGTGAGGGAGTGAGGTGGGGGGGTAAGCAGAGAGAACTATGGCCTCTCTTTTGGCTGATCTATCCCAAGCTGATGGCCATGCCCTTTTCAATTTCCAGTCTTTTCCTTTCACTTCCCTCTGAATAAAGTGTAAGGTCACAGTGATCTTTTCGTCTATATGCTTCACTAAATACAGAACCCCAAAAGTCACCAGAGGAACTTCTCAGGGGAAGAGCTTAAGGGTTACCTACTCTCTGGGTCTCAATTTTTGTTTTGGCCCATGGGCTCTACTGACTTCAGAAAATTCATTCCTTTATGGTTGGCTCATTCCAAGGCCAACTCACCATATCTACCATGCATCTTCTAGGGACGTCCCCACCAATTCCAGACCAGTGAGTGCTCAAACAATGCGAACTGGCAGCTAGCATTCAGTGAGTGTCACTATGTATATTTATTTATAAGTGAAAGAGCTGCTTGAGATGGGAACAGAAAATTAACTAAGTCAAAATTGAAGGCTTTGGTCTCATCTCTGCCTGGGTTAAAATCTTAGCTCAGCCCCTTTCTCTCCAGGAAAGTCACTCAATGTCTCTGTGCCTTAGTTCCCTTCACCTAAAAATGGGTATAATAATACCACCTACCTCGTTGGGTTATTGTAGGGATCACAGGAAATAAAACATCTAAGGTTCTTAGCAATTGCAGAGCATACCATATTTGTGCTACATTTGTTATTATTATTAGGGCCGCTTTGCTTCATTGGTGCTGGTATTAAAGGGCTAGAGCCCCTGCAGCTCACTGA
The DNA here is from genome assembly GCA_032199065.1 of Smutsia gigantea. Classification (NCBI taxonomy): domain Eukaryota; kingdom Metazoa; phylum Chordata; class Mammalia; order Pholidota; family Manidae; genus Smutsia; species Smutsia gigantea. The sequence continues at coordinate 56,358 of JAVSCE010015046.1, read as the reverse complement.
TGGATGGGTGAAACTGTACCTACATACTATATACTCAGCTATTCGCCTTCAACCTGAGCTTCTCTGGCCTTTAGCGTGATATTCCCACCTGGATCACCTTTGATGTGGATGATGTGTTAGGTGACAACTTCTGTTTTGCAGATTCAGTCCCTTTTACCATCCTTTGGATATTTCTCATTTCTGCAGAAAATATAACCCTTTTCTACAAATGCAGTGCTGGGCAGAGTAGGCGCACAATGAAGGCCTGGCACGTTGAGGTTGGCCATTTTGTTTTCACTAGAAAGCTGCTCTCAGCCTGTAACATGTCATTGTTAATGACTGGTCAGTAACCATTTCCTCACTTATTATAGTCTTCATGGAGTATGATAGATTTCATGCTACTCTTAAGGACAATAAAAAATAGTATGAGCTGCATATGTTCAATACAAACAAAATACTACGTTTTTCTTAAAAAAATCAGAAGCAGGAAAAACAATTATTTGATACATATTTGTAAAGAAATTCCCCTGGGGAAAGACCCCAAGACTAGTAAGTTTAATTCAAAACTTAGTGGTGTTTGAAAGTCTGACTTGCTTGGCTATATATGGAAAAAGCATTCATGGAGCGTATACCCCATCTGTGCATACCCACGATTGTGTTTTGCTTAATCTTCATGCCCTTGTGAAGCATGACTCATTGTTATTGAGAAGGAATAACAGGGCTAATTGTGAACGTCCGGAGAGCACCAATAAGGAGTTAAGGAGCAGGGCAGGGTCACTAAACGGAAGTTTCATTCCATAAAATGAAAATAAAGTAATAGAAACATATGGGAGGCTGGTATGACTGACATTTGGAGGGAAGGAAAGCAAAAAGCCTGGCCATGGCAGAGACTAGAAATTCAGTTGGGAAGGTCACCGTGGCCCATTGAGGCAGTGGAGGGCCGAGAGAGAGGTTTCTCTATAGTTCTTAAAATTCTCAGAAGGCTCTAATTTGTCATTTGGGTGCCAGTTGCTTGAATGCAGCAGGAAAACATGGATCCTAAAGCCCTGGGCCACCATAACCCTTAGAAAAGACCAGTAAAAAAGCCTGCACTATCTCTTGGCAATTCTGGGTTCTGGCAACAGCTAGATGATGTTCATTTGAGCTTCCAAGGTGAGATTTTAGAAAACCCTGACTTGTGCAAAGTGTCCTTTCTGGTTTTTTGGGTCACACTTACTGCTTGATAAATTTCTCCTCTAACAAAGTCCAGTTTTTATTTTCCTAGTTTATTAACTCTTCACTCAGATCTGTGAGTCTTTATGGATCTGTCACCAATTTGAAGCATTTCTGCTAATCTGTGCAGAAACCATTGACATCATCACACCAAAGGATCCTGTGTGCGCTGGTGATCCTTAGAGTGGCTCCAGCCAGCGGGCACTCAAGCTCGGGACCGCAGCTCCGCTCCTCCTTCAGCCTGAGCCAGGCTCTGCCTCCCATTCTCCGCCTGCTCAGAACCCAAGGTCTGATCTACCGCAGGGTGAGGACACAATCCGTACAGGCAAGTGCTCACAGCTACGTACATGATTACAGAACCAGCTTTCTCTAATTTAACACAGGTTGCTTTTTTGCTCCATCTTGCTTCTGCCTCAAGTCAGCTAAATAATTTTCTCTGTGTTAAAGAAAGCAAGCTCCCCTGGGCTCTGTGCTCAGAGACAGCCTCTGTTTTAGGAATTTGTTACCTCAAGCTGTGTGTTCTCTCCTCCCAGGGTTTTCCCCCAGAATCTGTCCAGCTGGATGGGTTCCCAGGCCCACATCATGCCTTTTAAGTTTCTATCCCTACTCTTGTTCTGACTTCTGGCTTCTCTGTGGACATGCGGTCTGCCTGGTTTACACTTCCAGACCCAGAGCTCTGTGTAACCCAAGTTGTCCCTCTCACCATCACCCCTATCAGCTGCCATCAGTCTCTGGCTCATCACCACAACAGTGTTCTCCAAACCCACAAGCAGGCTACTACTGTCTAGCAAAGAAGCATATACTGATAGCACACACAACACTTCATGGAGAACCTAGTATCTGTCAGGCTCCGGTCCAAAGACGGAAAGGGCAATTGTCACCCTCAGGGGGCTGCGATCTATGGGAAAGACAGAAGATGAACAGGAAATAACTCAGGGGTAAAAATGTTCAGACAGTGATAGAAATAGAGTGTGATGTTTGCCCAGAGAAGGACAGCTAAGCCAGCACTGAGGAAGTGAGGGACACGTCGATGAAAAGGACTTAACTTCTATGAGAAGGACAGAAGGAAGTCCTTAAGGAGGATGGGGAGTTAGCTGGGCAAGGGAGAGGGGAGAGAAGGGGAAGGGATTGTTCTAAGAAAATGGTTTAGCATGAGCAAGGGGCAGGGAAGGAAGAGAGCAGGCAGCATTCTGGGACCTGAAAATAATGCAATTAAGAATGGGAGTGGCCCAAATTGACTAGATATAGCCAAAGCCTCACTCTGAAAAAAGTCTTGTAAACTTGGCCAAGAATTTGGGGGCTATATCCAGGGGGCATTAGGATGTCACTGAAGTTGTTTCAATCAGAGAGATTATATGATCAATTTATTTTTCTCTGGCTGCATTATGGACCTAAGCCAGTTGGCGAGCAAGATTTGAGACAAGCTAGTTAGGTAAGTAGCCATTTGCAGAGGTGCTGGTGGCCTGAGCTACTGCAGGAGCAACAGAGATGGACAGTAATGGATGGTTTGGGGAAGTATTAGGGACTTGATGAGGGAGAGGCAGAAGTGAGGGTCATTTCCAGATTTCAGGAAAGACTATCTTCCTTTAGCTGAGAGAGGGACCCCAACAGGACCAACAGGTTTTGAACGTGAGTCAGAGGAGCCTATGAGACACCAAAGTGAAAGTGTCAGTTGGCTGGTCATAGGTTTAGGAAGTGGGGGTGGGGACTCCACCTCCTGCAGCACAGCTGCCTCCTGGAGCAATGAATTCCACAGGCTCGCCACTCTCTCCATGGGAAGACGAGGTCTTTCTTTCCCCCTACAAGCATCAGGATCTCACATGGAACGATTGAAAGCAAGAGGAAAATATTCCTCTCCTTGCTGGTTTCTCCCTTTTTATCAGCAAGGAAAATCTTTTCCAAAGGCTCTCTTATCCAAAACCACCCCTGTGGGTAAAGTGGGGTTCCTATGGCCAGGATCCTCACTGAACTTAAATGTAAATGGCCTGTTGCTATGCTACCGCTTCCACACCTTTAGGCAATAAGCCATTATTGTGTTAATGTAAGGAGTTCCGTGCTCAGCCGGAGACTGGGTGGTGGGGCTGGAAGGCTGTAGGAGAGCAGAGCGGAGGCTGGAGTGGTGACAGCACCGAGGGACTGACCTGCCACCTCGAAATAAAGTTGGGTATAACCTTTTCACCCCAAGAACGCTTTGCTGTCAATTTCTTTGGTCACAGTGAATCTATAGCGAACTTGCCTGGGGCTGAAACTCATTTGCAAGACAATTGGCATAGTCGGCAGGATTCATTGTTGACCAAGGAAAAAGACAAGCTGCCCTTATGGGAGGGGTACTTTAGCGGGCTGCCCCTGTGAATGGGGAGACAGTGGATTGTCTCCCAATGGGTATGTGGTCTGAGGTGGCTTGCCTTCTAGAGGGCTGGGTCCCACCCCAGGACTGGAGACAAGTGGAGGTGACACCTGAGGCTGTAGAGCTGGCCCTTCGTATAGTAAGTAGATCCTTTGAAAAGCAGAGTGCCCGTGAGGCAGCAGGGACTGTGGGTTGGCTGCTTCTCACAGTATTAAAAAGGTCTACAGAGGAGACCCAAGACATGGCGGCACAAGAACGTGAGCTGCAAACTTCTGTGGATTCCCTGAGGAGGCAGATGGCTTTGATGTGAGAGGAGGCAGCATGGGAGCGCTGGCAGCAAGGAGCCATTGGAGACTAGACGGCAGCGCTGCCAGGTGTTCTGAAGGAGGAAGAGGCCATCAAGGAAAAAGACGAACTCCTGAGGGAAGCACAGGCGGAGGTGGTCCGAGAACATCAGCTGGGGAGCACTGAGCTGAAGGTAAGAGACCTTCTGAAGACTGAGCTACCATTGCTGCGAGGCACACTAGAAAAGGTAAAGGTTGTAGCAGAGGAGGCACTCGGGGCAGGGGAGAGAAAGGTGCCATCAGCCCCAGAAATGGAGGAGCTAGAGAAAGACGAAGGGGTGATGCTAGAGGCACTGGCCCCTCCTGTATTGAAAGCATGCCCAGTGGTGGTAAAGAAAATAAAGACCCAGAAGCTGTAAGTTCCCCAAGGAGAGGAGCAGCGCCCTCCCCAGGTCGTGGAGCACTCTATGGTCCGCCCCTATACTCAGGCTGAGCTGGTGGATTTGGGCTCCCAGTTTAGGCAGAAGCCCTCGGAGTCAGTATCAGCTTGGCTCCTGCATCTGTGGGACTTAGGAGTGGATGGAATTGTTCTGTCGAGGTCAGAGATGGGAAAGTTGTCTTCCTGACAGTGCAGCCTGCCTTGAGGCAGTGATTACAAAATGCACACCAGACCCCAGGGAGTCACACCCTCCTCGATTGGCTCATGGCTGCACTTCGTGCTGTGTGGCCCAATCTGGGTGATCTACCATCCTCTCCTGTTAGATGGCAGACGTATGCTGGGCTCCAACAGGTGTTACAAGAGCTAGGCATGAGAAATGCCATCTATAGTCCAGAGAATTATGGCCCAGATGAAGAGATTTTCACTACTGGGATGAGGAATATTGTACTTCAAACGGCTCCTACATCCCTCTTTGGGTCTCTAGTGGCCATTCTTTCCCCTCATTTAGGGCATCCCATAAGTGAGGTGACACGTACAGTGGCAGACTTAGGACAGGCTGAAGCCACAAGAATTCAGAAAGAAGTAAGACCTGTTGCTCACAAGAAGAATTTACAGGGCCCCATGAAGGTTACGAGGACCCAGATGTGGGTTGATTTAATATGGACAGGAGCAGATGGAAAGAAATTAGAAGGGAAGTCAAATAGGATCTTACTGGAGCTATGGCAACAGCTGAAACCAGAGCAGCAGTTCCAGCCATTAAGACCAAAGAGGCAGAGGTCAGAGACAGAGCCACAAGTCCGGCCTGTGTGTTTGCAAGACTTTCTGCTGGAAAGTGAGCCAACCTCATTTGAGCCCACACAGGAAGGTGATTGGGGAACACGGTTCGACTGAGGGGAAGGTCAAGGTATCTTTCCTGAGGGACCAGGGGGGACCAGAGGCCACATGTTGAAATAGCTATCCATTGGTCCGCAGTGAACATACAACATGTCCTGGCTCTGGTGGACACTGGGGCTGAATGTTCACTGATTCATGGTAACCCTGAGCCATTCCCCGGGACCCCCACTATCATAGATGGACACGGGGGAAGGGTATCAGAGTGAAAAAAGCCCAAATCCCTTTGGGAATAGGGCATCTACCCCCAAAAGAGTATACCATGTATATATCTCCTATCCCTGAGTATATTTTGGGGATTGATATCCTGCAGGGTCTATGGTTGCAGACCACTGCAGGTGAGTTCAGACTGAGAGTACATGTGGTGAAGGTAGTTCTGAGGGGACATGCTAGGCACCCACCCATAGCTTTGCCTGTGACTAATACCAAACACCACAAACCACCTGGGGGGCATAAAGAGATTGGAGAAACTCTCCAGGAGGTGGAAAAGGTGGGTATTATAAAGCCCACCCATAGTCTGTTCAATTCCCCAGTGTGGCCAGTAAAAAAGCCAGATGGCTCCTGGCATATGACTGTGGATTACAGAGAACTGAATAAGGTCATACCCCCTATGCATGCTGCTGTCCCCTCTATTGCAGGCCTGATGGATACCCTCAGCCATGAACTAGGAACATATCATTATGTGGTAGATCTTGCTAATGCCTTCTTTTCCATTGACATTGAGCAGGAAAGTCAGGAACAGTTGGCCTTCATGTGGGAAGGAAGGCAATGGACTTTCACTGTCCTCCCACAGGGATACCTCCACAGCCCCACCATCTGGCATGCACTTGTAGCCCAGGACTTGGCTACATGGGAGAAACAGCCAACGGGGTGGCTGTACCATTATATTGATGATGTCATGCTCACGTCTGATTCTCTTTCAGATCTAGAAGGTGCAGCACCTAGACTGCTGCAACATTTACAGGAAAAAAGATGGGCTGTGAATAGCATCAAGGTTCAGGGACCTGGTTTGTCTGTCAAATTCTTGGGGGTCATCTGGTTGGGTAAGACCAAACTGATACCAGAAGCAGTTATAGATAAAGTCCAGGCTATTCCTACCCCCACAACTGTAGCGTTGCTACAGGAGTTTCTGGGTCTTCTAGGCTACTGGAGAGTGTTTATCCCGCACTTGGCACAAATTCTGAGGCCCTTATACCGGTTGGTATGAAAGGGCGTCAGGTGGGACTGGGATGAGACATATGCATCTGCCTTTACTACAGCAAAACGGGCAGTCAGGGCCGTGCAGGCCTTGAGTGTGATAGACCCATCAAGGCCCTGTGAGCTGGACGTTCATGTCACTGAAGACAGTTATGGCTGGGTCTCTGGCAGCGGCTTGAACAAACTCGCCAATCCATTGGATTCTGGTCACAACTCTGGAAAGGGGCAGAGGTACGATACACTTTGACAGAAAAACAACTGGCTGCCATGTATCACACCTTGCTGGCTACAGAACCCATCACTGGAATGGCCCTGATAAAGGTAATAACCACCTATCCTATTTTGAGGTGGGTACGAGACTGGACCCAAAAGCCAAGGCGTGGCGTGGCACAAACACCCACACTAGCCAAGTGGGGTGCTCACCTACAGCAGCGTAGTGCCCTTTCTAGTAGCCCCTTGAGTGAAGAACTCCAGCGTGTGTTGGGGCCGGTGACATATACTAGTGAAAAGCAGGAAGAACTTGCTTTTGAACCATTAGTAGCAGAGAGTCCCTATCGGTAGGGAAGAGCCCCTATACCCGAAGATGCATGGTACACAGATGGCTCCAGCCATGGGCAGCCCCCAAAATGGAGGGCCATAGCTTTCCATCCTAAGACTGAGACAATATGGATGGAAGATGGTGAGGGGAAGAGCAGCCAATGGGCAGAGCTGCAGGCTGTGTGGCTTGTGATCAGCCAGGAGCCCTCCCCTATAGTTGTCTGCACTGACAGCTAGGCTGTCTATCGGGGCTTGACCCTGTAGCTACCAACCTGGTACCATGCCAACTGGCTGGTTGGTCACCGACCCCTTTGGGGGCAAGAATTGTGGCAAAACTTATGGGCCTGTGATCAGACTAAAATGATTACAGTATACCATGTGACAGGTCATTTGCCACTGGCATCCCCAGGAAATGATGAAGCAGATAAATTGGCCCAGATATGTTGGTTAGAAGGAAAGCCTGCCTCTGATGTAGCCCAATGGCTACATCAGTGTTTGCTGCATGCAGGGCAAAAGACAATATGGGCTGTAGCCTGTCAGTGGGGCTTGCCTTTGACCTTCGAAGAAGTTAGTAGAGCCTGGCAAGAGTGTGTCGTGTGCTCCAAAAGGGACTTACACTGAGTTCCATAGCAACATGGGACAATGCTAAGGGGCCTATAACCCTTGTCAGGTGGCAGATAGACTATATTGGGCCTCTACCTGTGTCAGAAGGATATCAGTATGCTATGACCTGTGTGGACACAGCTACTGGACTTCTAGTTGCTTTTCCTACCCGTTGTGCAGACCACCAGATGACCAAAAGAGGCCTGGAGCATCTCTTTGCTGCCTATGGTCGACCACAGGTAATTCAGAGTGATCAGGGCACCCATTTTACTGAACATACACTGCAAGAATGGGTGCGACAGCTGGGAATCAAATGGAAGTTTCATATGCCATACAATCCTACCACAGCAGGCATGATAGAGAGGCACAATGGCTTGTTAAAATCCGGACTAAAGTCAGATACCAATAGTCTGTGGGGATGGTCAGTCCGCTTATGGACCGTGCTATGACGTTTGAATGAGAAACCCTGAAAGGGAGCCCTAAGCCCCATAGATATGTTAACACATATGGCTGCCTCCCCTATACAACTGCAATTGCAAACCAAGGAAGAATCACTGAAGCCGAGGTTCAGCCACGAGAGTAACATCTTGCTGCCAGCACCAACTGCACTGAACCCTGGAGACTCCACTGAGTGCATGTGGCCTTGGACCTTTCAACACATGGACCAACGATGGCTGGCTCTCCTGGCACCTTGGGGACAAGGCCTGAAAGCTGGCCTCCTGTGTAGTCCTGGAATAACAGCAGAGGGGCCACCAAAGCTCACAGTAGTATATCCTGAATGGCCAGAAGGTAGGAGCATCTTACCGGGGAGTCTTGTTTTATCATCATGGCCAGTGCATGCACCTCCAGTAGCACTATATATAGACCCTTTAGTAAGCCCCACGGGGAGAGAAGTAAAAGTATGGTGTACTAGACCTGGAAGGGACCCCCTTCCTGCTACAGTCCTATCACAGGACCACTCTCTTGCATGCATCCTACATGATAGACAAGATTTGCCTATGTTGGTGGCATTAAAACATGTGTCTTATTGCCCCTAAAGTCTTTGTTATTAAGAACCTCCTCTGGCTTGAGGATTACTATAATTTTTGTTACCTGTATCTTAATTTTTATTATCTCTAAGTTGTTGTTATCCTCTGCTGCTGTTGTGGAATCTGGTTACAGTGCTCCAGCTTTCTCGCACAGGGACCATTGCGGAAGATGGAAAGCGTGTAGATTGTAAGGCGAGAATCATGGAGGGGTGGAGTGTGGGTAAAGTGGGGTTCCTATGGCCAGCATCCTCACTGAACTTAAATGTAACTGGCCTGTTGCTATGCTACCGCTTCCACACCTTTAAGCAATAAGCCATTATTGTGTTAATGTAAGGAGTTCTGCCCAGTGCTCGCTGGGCTGGAGACTGGGTCGTGGGGCTGGAAGGCTGTAGGAGAGCAGAGCGGAGGCTGGAGTGGCGGCAGCACCGAGGGACTGACCTGCCACCTCGAAATAAAGTTGGGTATAACCTTTTCACCCCAAGAACCCTTTGCTGTAAATTTCTTCAGTCACAGTGAATCTATAGCGAACTTGTCTGGGGCTGAAACTCATTGCAAGACAACTCCTAAGTCTCATTAGCCGGAACTTGATCGTGTGACCAGCTGTCAGTACTTTTCTCTCTGGAGAAGGGAAGTGGGATTGCCACGACTGGCTGCGACCAATCACGGTCCAACCTGATCTGCCTTCCCACACTTAGTGCTGTCAAACAATAACTGAACAAAATCCACGTTCATCAGGACGAGTTAGGTTATACTAAGGTGGCTTAAAACACCATTTATTTTTCCCTCTTTCTGTATGTCTAGTGCAGAATGTCTGACCAGGGGTCTCTGCCCACCGTTACACCCCTGGGAGTCAGGCTGATGGACGCTCCATCTAGTCCTGCGCTTTCTAGACTACATTGGCAGGGGAGGTGTACTCTTTAAGTTTCACTGGCAACTTAATTATTATGGGCTAGACCTAACAAGTAGGAAGTAGTCACATGGCTCCATTCAACCTCACAGGGGCCAGGAATTCAGTTTTTGCAAGTGACTAGGATGAGAGGAGAGCCAGATATTTGTGAGCAGCAGTAAGGATACCAAATCTTCACTGCCAATCTGAGGATTACCCTGGTACGGGAAACCTACTATCTCTAGGGATAACCCATTTCATTTCACTTATCCTTGATCGATAAACAATCCATCTTGATAATGAATCAAAAACTTCTGAAGCATCAGTCCCTTGTTCTATACCCTTCAGAACAATGTTTTTCATCTTTCCCACCACATACCTTCAAATATTTGAAGATAATTATCATCGCTCCCAGGTCCTAATTTTTATAAATTGAATTACAAAATTTCAAAATCACAAAATATACAGAATTCACAAAATTTCAATTCATAATTCAAAATTTCAAGTACCTGAAATATAGTGGCACTGAATTGCAAGTTGGGAAAAATACAGGAATCTGGATTAGCTGCGGAGAAAGAGAATCCAGCTGACTTGTAGATCTGTCAAAAAGATAATGTATGGGAAAGCAAGTTCCTGTCTGAAACCGAGGACAGAGAACCAAATAACATAAAATGTCTTTTCTTCCTAGGACTCAGATTAACTGTGAAATTCTCATTCCTTGGTTGGCACCTCACTTCCGGCCTGATAAAGATATTTCTGTAGTTACCTTCCTTGACTACTCTAGGGGGTAGCACAGTGGAAACAAAGAAAGCTTGATATCCCTCCAATTCTGCTAATTGACTCATCTTGTGTTTAGACAAGTGTTATTTAAAGCTGAATTACAGAGTCTTAATTCAGATAGAGACTCTTAGACTCTACAGCTAATGAATCTTTCTTTTTCAGAAGTGTTTCATAATACAGCCATTTAACTAAAAAGCCAGAAGAGAGCAAATACAACTTCCCTCCTTCAGGGATGTGCTTGTGAATTTTGGGTTAGTTGCATAACAAGGCAGCCAGTTAACACCTGCCTGTGGATTACATACTTCCAGCCATATATCATCTCCCACCTGATACAGACTTTGTTGAAACTGGAATGTTTTACCAGGACTGGAAGGTCAGTCCCATTTGTCAAAGCAGGGACAGTCCCTTTGTCTTAGACAGCCGTATCTGGGTTGTGGAGTGGCTCAAGGACATCATCTGCCTTCTGATCAGCATGAGAGAAAGCTGGGCTGTGGGAACAGCGGGTCTTCTGGCTTATTTCTAGCATCTATCTATTTCTGTCCTTATTCGTAGGCCAGAGTCTACAGACTGATAAGACAAAGACACCTATCATTTGCAAGGACCTAAGAACGTAGTTCTTTGACACTTTTGATAACTGTACCAAAACTAGTTTCATCATGCTTATTTCATGACAGAGCCTTAGGAGGCAGTGAATGGAATGTACTGTCATGGATAAAGGAAAATACTGGCTAATATCTAATAGGGGATAACAAATAACAAAAGCATTTATTTGGCAAATATTTACTAAACACTACCTGTATGGCAGACAGTGAAGGGCACTACGTGCTCCAATGAGGGGGCGAAACAAGCCTGCTCCCTGCTTTCCTAGAGCTCACGTCCCAGGGGGGAGCCCGGCATTAACCCCATAATCACATCAATCACGGAGTGCTTACTGCATGCTGGGCTCTGTTCCACATACTTTACATATATTCACTAATTTAATCCGTACAACAATCCTATGAAGCACTTACTGTTTTTATTCCCCATTTTACAGATGAGAAAAATTGAGTTACAAGGAAATGAAGAAAATTGCCATAGGTCATGCAGCCAGGAATTGGCAGAGATGGAACTGGAACCCAGGCAGTCTGGGTTCTAACGCCACACGAGAACTCAGCTGACCCAGAAGCCTTCTGAAAGACTTTCAACCACACCCTTCCCAGGCAGAGTAGCTGCCCCTCTCTCTGCTGCTTCCCCCTGGGCCTCTTCTATCTTTTACTACACCACATTTAAAGGCTACATGCATTATCCTCAGGGGCACCTCATTTTTTTTTAACATATCTGAAATCAGGATGCATCCCACAATTGAAAGCCAAAGTTTAATAGTGGAGTTGTCATGTGCATTTTTTCTGGTGGTATGAAACATAATGGTGTGGCCCACAACTAAAGGTGCATCAGACTCAGTGGAAGACGGCACTCATCCGACTGGGAGAACACAAGGCCAGACCAGAGCAGGGCTCAGGGCCAGAGGAAAGCAGTTACTCTCATTAGTCTAGTGAAAAAAGATGAAACGTGGAAAACTATGGGTACAGAGTCACACTCTTGGAACTAAAGAGAGCCTCAGGAAGCACCCCTTATAGGAAAAGAATCTGAGGCCTGAGGGCAGAAGCTTTGCTCAAGATCCCAACCAAGGATCAGTTCTTGACAGAGGCAACCCGGACCCCAGTCTCCTCACCTCCACCCAGCTCAGAGTTCTTGCTGACTTGGCTTGATTCTTCCAGCCAGAACTCTCGTTACAAGAAGCCAAACCACAAGAAACCCCAAGCTGCAAGCAGCCAGCGAGGAATGCCCTGTTTATTTCTCATTTAAGTGGAATCCCTTATTCTCACAAAAAATCTCTTGCCTTTAACAAAGGCATTCATAACAAAAAATGTCTTATTTCCTCCACGAATAGTTTGCGTTCCACTCATTTATAGGGATTCAATACTTTCTTCAGTTGCATCCCTAGTTAAGATTTGATGTCTCTCAATAGAGCCCTCCTTGAGCCCAAAACTGATCATTCCTGACCAACCAACAACCACCATTAACCACGGATGTGCAAAACGTATTTTTCCCCCTCCATGGAACTTAGCAGTGTTTGAACCATTCGCAATATGCACGGACACATAAAATCTTTGAACTAAGGAAAATGTGACTGTAAAAACAGCCTTCCCTCCAGTCGAGGTTGGACAAAAAGGGAAGGCATTTAGGGTACTTCTGCCATGCCTTTCATTAGAATGCTGCCTGCCAGCATTCTCCCTAAAAATAGTTGTCACGCCAGCGGAGTCCTCACTCTGGCAAACACTGTTCTGCACCAAGATCCTTTTTAGCTGGTTCTTAAGTCACAGGAATTTTAACTAAATTAGAAAGTTTGCCGCTTTGTTCCTTGTAGAATAAAAGCTTTTCAAGCCAGAGCTCCTGAAACACAGGTTCAGCTCCGTTCTGAAAAACAAGAAAATGTCACCTTCACTTCTGGGCATAAAAAATGTTTAAGCTTGAGGGGGTTCAGAACAAATAGAACCTCCTACTTATTAATGCTTAGGTGGTCAATTTCTTCACATGGCTATTTCCTTCACCATGTGCCTTCTGCTAGTGTTTTATCAGCACTGGACCACAGAATGATAAATGCTATTCTGTGTAAAAAGGTAAAGATGCCTTAAAAACTCATTCGGGTGTTTCAAAGTGCAGCTCCACTTTCTGAAGTGTTTTTATTTTCCACATATAAAGCTCTAAAGATTCTAGAACAGAAAGTGGGAATGCCAAGTAAATAAACAATTGAGAATCTGCACAGTCAGATCTGAAAAGGGTTTCCTCAGCAGCGGTTCCAAGCTGCTGGTCTTATTTTGAAGGCCTTGCCTCTTTAACAGTCTTTCATTTCCAAGAATCCAGCATGGGCAGTGGGACAGTTTTAAAGACAAATAGTGTTTGTATCTTTTTGGTACGCTTTCTTATTTTATATTTTTCGGGTATCATCTCACCTCAGCTTCTCATACAAACCAGACTGACTTTGCATGGGGTCCTCCTCACATCTCTCTCTGTGGCCCCCACAATGGATTCTCCCAAACGACTGCTGTCACCATGATACTGTCTTGCTCGGAAAGTGTCATTTCACTCTTACCAATGAAAACAATTTTGAGATAGAGGTATGTGTGCATATTCATGTCTTACTCTGAAAATATATTACCGTATTATGAAACATTAATAAAAATATTAATTGGAGAGAGGAGGTTTACAAGTCTGAATAGAAGCTTTAATATTTTACTGTGCCTGAATGGACTGCCTAGCAAACTCCTAGGAGGAATGGGTCATATTTTGGAGATCCCAGTTTTAGAAGATGGAGCCCTAATTACAGAGTGGCATTCAAGGCTTTTCACAAACAAGTCATAAACTTCCTTTCCAGAGTAATCTACGGCTGTTCCCTCACTCAGACTGAACCACTGATTGCCTGGAGGCTCCAAGCTACCCAATAGACCTTGAGGCCAGGCTATGAGTCCAGGCTCTTCCTTGGGCTAGTTGTAAGATCACAGGTAAGTCATTCATTCGCCTTCAGCTTCCACATCTATGAAATAAGAAAAAATTTTAAACATTTGTTTCAGTGTTCTTGGTGTGATATCAAAGGAAAATGCTCAGTGAGATTACACTTGGGAAAATGGTAAAGTGTGACCCAAATCTTACGAATGTATGAATCCCCATAAAATATAGGTATGTTTTGGACCTGCATGCACATAAGAAAGACTCTGGGTGGATTCTCTCACAAGTATAAAATATCATCTTCCATCAGAGCTTTTATTCAAATATGATTGAGGCCTTATTAGCTATTTATCAGTCTCATTAACACATCAAAAATCTAAGTCTGCTTAGCAATAGTCCACTGAATGCATACAGTGTGGCTTCAGCAACATATGAAAGGCATGGATTTAAAGGAAGAGAAAACTCCTGACTAATTGGAATAATGGAGTTTACCTAACTGAGATGAGGAGGACTCGGGGGAAGGCAGTTTGGGATGGCAAAATCAATTATAGACACGTCAGGTAGGAGATGCCTATTTGATACCTGTATCAGGATGCTGACCAGGCAGTTGGACATACAAGTCTGGCCTCAGGGCAGATCCGTGACCTGAAGATATGAATCTGGGAGTAACATTCTTCTCAACCTGCAAGGGCCAGTTCAAATGCCACCTCCCCTAATGACCCTTCTTTAATCCCCTCTCCAGCTGCACTGAAGTTCTCCATCCCTGGATGTTATAATACCTTCTGTATATTTCCCAGGTGTCTGCCTCTGCCTCTCTTTTATCTCATTGTACTTACTTGTGCACCAGACTGTAGAGGGTAAGGACTATGTTACTTTCATCTTTGTATTGTCTCAGTGTCTAGCACTGTGCCTTTGGTATTTGGAACATGATAATGTGACATAGACTTAATTAATTAATCTCATCTAATTATACTAGGCTCAGCAAAATTTCTTGAAAAAAATTAAATCCAGAATGTTGGATAAATTGAATGAATGAATGACCAATCATTCCCCAGAATCACAATGAAAGGTCCAGACAACATTGGCCCCGGGCAGAATTAAGTGAAGCTTGGTGTCCTCCCAACCTGCCAAACGCAGTTGCTAAATGCCCACTGAATTCCCAAGGTTGTCCATCAGAGTGCCCCACTTAGCTCACCTTCCCCAGTCCTGTGCACGAAAGCCTTTCATTCCTTCCCTGCCCAATCCAAAGTGCCCGCCCAGCCAGCTATCACCTTGGAAGTCAGACTGCAAGATGACAGCAAGCCAATCAGACCAACAGATTCATGCTGGTGTGATCGTGGAAGCTACTGCCTGGATGTCTTTCCCCTCCCACACTACAGAGTTGCATTTTAATGAGGGTCTTGAGAAACTCAATGCCTTAGAGTAAAAGTGGCTTTAGGGTAGGATATACCTGCTCTTACTGTGCCCTCAAGAAGCCAGGCCTTCTTCTTATGTCAAATATGAAGAGAAGTGCTGGGAACATGGATAGTCAGCTCTGCCCTGGAGGCTGCTCCTCCAGCCAGGGCACCCTGTTGCAGCTCGGATACCAAGAAGCACTTGGCAGGTCCTGTAACTCTGGGGGAAAATATGTTCCCGGCCCAGGGCAAATAAAACCTTTGAAGCTGAAATCAGTAAAAGGGAGAAATAAAGTGGGAGAAACACATTTATTGCTTACAAGCAGTCGTCTACTCCTGCTTGGCTCCAAAGGCCCCACCAAACCTCTCCAGGTCACGGTGCATGCTCACTCCCCACCTGCTTTATAATCAACTAATGATATGGAGATGGAATACTTCTCTCCACCCCTTGAAAACACCTACTGATACAGAGATGCACTAAAGCCAGGCAAGAGATTCTGGAAATAGTGCAATTTTACCCACAGGTCCCTAGCTTTCTGCATTCAAGTCTCTGTGTATGAAAATAAGACTGCTGAGCTGAACTTCACAAATTCCTTCCAGTTCCATACTTCAATCAAAAACAAAAGTAATGTTCAAAATCTCTTTATTCTCCCTATTCTCATTTTTACATTCCACAACATCCTTGAATAATATGGTTACTAACTTCCATTTCTTCCTCTGTCTACTGGTGCTAATAATAATGTTGCTTGCCTTCCAGGGTTGTTGTGAGAATTTCACTCGAAAGCCCTTTGTAAAGTCTGACTTGTACTAATTTAATTATTATTATTTTATTACTGAAGAGTATCCTCTCTTTCTTTGCAGATGGGAAGTTAAAGATTATTACCAACTCCAGGTTGTAATTAAAAAAAAAAAGACTAGGTAACATTTTGTCTCAGGCAATATTCCTAATAAACTTTCACAGTAGTAAGGGGGGAAAATGTATGACTACAGGAGGATTAGGGAAATTTCAACTCCCCTTGTAATGCCAAGTCAGTATGAGATCTCTAAAGGCAAATGGGTCTGTTGTCCAAATATTCCTGAGTGTGGAAAACTAAAGGAATCCTTTATTCCACCCATTCTACTGTTTGCCATACAAAGCAGTTCCCAAGAGCAAATCCCCAGAGAATAAGGTAAAAATACCATAAGACAGATGGAGGACTGAGCTTCTCATATTTTTGGAATACACATCCATGATATTAGAAAACAGCAAATACTAAAAGCAAATAAAATAAACTTATTACAACAGTAGATCCTAAACATTACTTATGAGCATTGTTAAATGTTAAACGAATGATACAATTTCTTGGTGCTACTCTTTAACAAATCTAAACTGCATTGAAAACTGAAAAAGAAAAAAAATGCACATTTTGAATCCCAAAATTAAAAACACCAAAATGTCATTAACTCAAGCAGATTAACTAGAAAGTCTGAACTGGGAACTACTCTTTTAAAAAATACAGCTTTAGTAATCTCAAGAAGTAAAGAAAAAAATCTCAAACCAGACCAAGTATGGCCAAGTCAACAATTTTAGGAAATATTTCAATAGCATATTAAGATATAACCAGATTCCTATATATTGTCTGCATATCCACATTTTTCTCCTGCTCCTTCAACCAGAGAAAAAAGCTGAAATCAAACAAGACACTCTATATAGTTAGGCCTAAGAAAGATTCAGTCTTAGAGGAATGGCTAGTAAGAGGCTGAGGAAGTATCCTCAGTCCTGGACAAAAGACAGTAAGCTTTGACAGAGACAAAGTAGAACTAGAGAGCACAAGTAGGGAACCTGCAAGTTTTCTGCTTCTGTAATCTTTGAGCTCAGGCTATCTTCAGCTCAGCTCTTACTCCACTCAGTTAGTGCACTAATGAGAAGCCAAACGATATGGCTAACTCTTCAGGCTGTGTTCTATGACATCCTGAACCCTGAATGCCTCTGCATGTCAGGGTGACCTGGGGAAAAGGAGGAGGGGAGTTCTCTGTTTCCTGCAAACACCTGGCCTCTGCTAAGAAAAAAGAGCTACCTAAGAAAGATTAACTTCTGCTAGCACTTTCCTGAAGAACCACAGATCACAAACTATAGGGCTGAATAAATGGTCACAAAAGTAACCAAATAATAGAGCCCTCTCCTTCACTTTACCCACAGAGGTTAAATTTTAAAACAAAGCAACCATCACAATGGTCAGGATAACACTGTAATCAGTCAATGACTGTGAGGCCTGAGTCAAGATGTTTGGAGATGATAAAAACTGAAATGCAATGGACTTGCCATCCTCAGGCAGCCACGTCAATCAGTGCGTCACATAAAAACCCATACAGGGAAGAAATCAATGCTTCCAAATGGAAAAAACACAACTTCCAATATTCAATCTAGAGAGAGCTGTTGGCTAGCCTTTTAAAAATCCCTTCTTAAAAGGGTTTTAAAAATTACCATGCCAAAATCAAAATTCAAACTTAAATGCCAATTTATGCTTTCATAGAATTTACTAATGCAGTGTATTAATTACATATATTTCATGATCTTAGCCCTTGAAATTTTAGTTATTCACATATGCTTTTGACTTGTTTTAAGAAGAGAGAAGAAACAGCCGTTGGATTTAGTTAATCTCCAGCTACTTTAAATAATAGGTTAAATTTACTCAAAAACAAGTGAGACTTCAAAAAAAAAAAGTGAGACTTCTGCTTTTAATCATGAGAGAGAACTTGGTACCAGACTAGCCCTGCTGTTGTAAATAACCCTCAAACTAGACAAAAATATATGCAAAAGTTGTTTTCAGTCATTGGAAAACAGTACAGAACTCTCATCCCTGAGAGAAGAAAATACATGTGGTAATCACCACCACCACCCACATTTCTGTTCAAAGTTAGTTTCTGGACAACAAAGTAGGGAGGTAGTTCCCAGGTAGAACTCTGAGGCCTTGAGGAGGTATAGATTGGAATTCAGAGCTGATGGGGTGGGTTTATTTTATGACAGGGTACCATGGAAGAGGAAGGTACACAGAGAAGGAGTTACAGAGACCCTTGTATGGATTCCCCATAACTCTGGCAGAATACGAAGTTGTATATGGTCAGAACACATACTAAGCTGTACATGCTAAGGCAATATGAGTTAACAGAGATTCCAGAAGTCACATAGTACTGCAAAACATTGGAAGTTTGAACAACCAGAGTTCAGAGACTGTTAATTCTGAATAAACCCAGTCATTCATCTGGGACTCTAGCCAATTGTAGAGTCCTAACAAACTGGAGAGTCTAACAAACTCTAAGAAACGTTCCTAATAAAGCTCAGAGGTATCAAACCAATCTGGCCATAAATTCACTGCCGGGAGAAACAAGTCTTTAAAGACAATGAAATCCAATCTCTCAATCATATTCAGCATATAATAAAAAATATTAATTGCATAAAGAAGGAAAACTAACAGAAACAGACCCAGAGACACAGAGATTTTTTTTAATTAGTAGACAAATAATTCAAAATAGTTATTATGCTTCATGACTTTTTTGCTGTCGTTGTTGAGCAGTGAGAAGGTTTTATTTAAAAGGTCACACTTGAAAAAAGGGGAGTGAGGGCGACCTCAGGGGAGAGGTGCACTTAAGGGCTCAGGATTCTCTTTTTTTAAATATAATTTATTTTATTATCATTAATCTACAATTACATGTGCAATATTATGGTTATTGAACTACTCCTTCCTCAGGTCCCCCCCACCAACCCCATTACAGTCACTGTCCATCAGCGTAGTGAGATGTTACAGAATCACTACTTGTCTTCTCTGAGTTGTACTGCCCTCCCCGTGCCCCCCCAACATTACATCTGCTAATCGTAATGCCCCTTTTTCCCTCTTATCCCTCCCTTCCCACCTATTTTCCCCAGACCCTTTCCAATTGGTAATTATTCATCCGTTCTTCCGTTCTTGGTTTCTGTGAGTCTGCTGCTGTTTTGTTCCTTCAGTATTTTTTTCTTTGCTCTTATACTCCACATATGAGTGAAATCATTTGATACTTGTCTTTTTCGGCTTGGCTTATTTCACTGAGCATAATACCCTCTAGCTCCATCCATGTTGTTGCAAATGGTAGGATTTGTTTTCTTCTTATGGCTGAATAATATTCCATTGTGTATATGTACCACATCTTCTTTATCCATTCATCTACTGATGGACACTTAGGTTGCTTCCATTTCTTGGCTATTGTAAATAGTGCTGCAATAAACATAGGGGTGCATCTGTCCTTTTCAAATTGGGCTGCTGCATTCGTAGGGTAAATTCCTAGGAGTGGAATTCCTGGGTCAAATGGTATTTCTATTTTGAGTTTTTTGAGGAACCTCCATACTGCTTTCCACAATGGTTGAACTAATTTGCAGTCCCACCAGCAGTGTAGGAGGGTTCCCTTTTCTCCACATCCTCGCCAACATTTGTTGTTGTTTGTGTTTTGGATGTTGGCCATCCTCACTGGTGTGAGGTGATATCTCATTGTGGTTTTAATCTGCATTTCTCTGATGATTAGCGATGTGGAGCATCTTTTCATGTGCCTGTTGGCCATCTGAATTTCTTCTTTGGAGAAGTGTCTATTCATGTCCTCTGCCCATTTCTTAATTGGATTATTTGCTTTTTGTTTGTTAAGGTGCATGAGTTCTTTATATATTTTGGATGTCAATCCTTTATCTGGTACGTTTTTTAGGAATATATTCTCCCATACTGTAGGATGTCTTTTTGTTCTACTGATGATGTCCTTTGCTGTACAGAAGCTTTTCAGTTTCATATAGTCCCACTTGTTCATTTTTGCTTTTGTTTCCCTTGCCCGGGGAGATATGTTCATGAAGAAGTCGCTCATGTTTATGTCCAAGAGATTTTTGCCTATGTTTTTTTCTAAGAGTTTTATGGTTTCATGACATACATTCAGGTCTTTGATCCACCTTGAGTTTACCTTTGTGTATGGGGTAAGACAGTAGTCCAGTTTCATTCTCTTACATGTAGCTGTCCAGTTTTTCCAACACCAGCTGCTGAAGAGGCTGTCATCTCCCCATTGTATATCCAAGGCTCCTTTATCAAATATTAATTGACTGTATATGTTTGGGTTAATGTTTGGATTTTCTATTCTGTTCCACTGGTATGTGGGTCTTTTTTTGTGCCAATACCAAATTGTCTTGATTACTGTGGCTTTGTAGTAGAGCTTGAAGTCAGGGAGCGTAACTCCCCATTTTATTCCTCCTTCTCAGGATTGCTTTGGCTATTCGGGGTCTTTTGTGGTTCCACATGAATTTTAGAATTATTTGTTCCAGTTCATTGAAGAAAGCTGTTGGTAGTTTGATAGGGATTACATTGAAACTGTAGATTGCTTTAGGTATTATAGCCATTTTGACAATATTTATTCTTCCTAGCCAAGAGCATGGGATGAGTTTCCATTTGTTAGTGTCCTCTTTATTTCTCTTAGGAGTGTCTTGTAGTTTTCAGAGTACAGGTCTTTCACTTCCTTCACTAGGTTTACTCCTAGGTATTTTATTCTTTTTGATGCAATTGTGAATGGAATTGTTTTTCTGATTTCTCTTTCTGTTAGTTCATCATTAGTGTATAGGAAAGCAACAGATTTCTGTGTGTTAATTTTGTATGCTGCAACTTTGCTGAATTCAGATATTAGTTCTAGTAGTTTTGGAATGGAGTCTTTAGGGTTTTTTATGTACAGTATCATGTCATCTGCAAATAGTGACAATTTGACTTCTTCTTTACCAATCTGGATGCCTTGTATGTGTTTGTTTTGTCTGATTGCTGTGGCTAGGACCTCCAGTACTATGTTGAATAACAGTGGAGAGAGTGGGCATCCCTGTCTTGTTCCCGATCTTAGATGAAAAGCTTTCAGCGCCTCGCCGTTATGTATGATGTTAGCTGTGGGTTTGTCATATATAGCCTTTATGATGTTGAGGTACTTGCCAACTATACCCATTTTGTTGAGAGTTTTAATCAGTAATGGATGCTGAATTTTGTCAAATGCTTTTTCAGCATCTATGGAGATGCTCATGTGGTTTTTGTTCTTCTTTTTGTCGATGTGGTGGATGATGTTGATGGATTTTCGAATGTTGAACCATCCTTGCATCCCTGGGATGAATCCCACTTGATCATGGTGTATGATCCTCTTGATGTATTTTCGAATTCGGTTTGCTAATATTTTTGTTGAGTATTTTTGCATCAACGTTCATCAGGGATATTGGTCTGTAATTTTCTTTTTTGGTGAGGTCTTTGCCCGGTTTTGGTATTAGAGTGATGCTGGCTTCATAGAATGAGTTTGGAAGTATTCCCTCCTCTTCTATTTTTTGGAAAACTTTAAGGAGAATGGGTGTTATTTCTTCTCTATATGTCTGGTAGAATTCAGAGGTGAATCCATCAGGCCCAGGGGTTTTGTTCTTGGGTAGTTTTTTGATTACCAATTCAATTTCATTGCTGGTGATTGGTCTGTTTAGTTTTTCTGTTTCTTGCTTGGTCAGTCTTGGAAGGTTGTATTTTTCTAAGAAGTTGTCCATTTCTTGTAGGTTTTCCAGCTTGTTAGCATATAGATTCTCATAATATTCTCTTAAAATTCTTTGTATTTCTGTGGGATCTGTCGTGATTTTTCCTTTCTCATTTCTGATTCTGTTTATGTGTGTAGATTCTCTTTTTCTCTTAATGAGTCTGGCTAGGGGTTTATCTATTTTGTTTATTTTTTCAAAGAACCAGCTCTTGGTTTCATTGATTTTTTCTATTGTTTTATTCTTCTCAATTTTATTTATTTCTTCTCTAATCTTTATTATGTCCCTCCTTCTGGTGACTTTGGGCCTCATTTGTTCTTCTTTTTCCAATTTCAGTAATTGTGTCTTTAGACTATTCATTTGGGAATGTTCTTCCTTCTTTAAATAGGCCTGGATTGCAATATACTTTCCCCTTAGAACTGCCTTTGCTGCGTCCCACAGAAGTTGTGGCTTTGTGTTGTTGTTGTCATTTGTCTCCATATATTCTTTGATTTCTGTTTTGATTTGGTCATTAACCCATTGATTAATTAGGAGAGTGTTGTTAAGTCTCCATGTATTTGTCAGCCTATTTGATTTCTTTCTAAAATTTATTTCTAGTTTTATACCTCGGTGATCTGAGAAGTTGGTTGGTAGGATTTCAATATTTTTGAAATTGCTGAGGTTCTTTTTGTGGCCTAGTATGTGGTCTATTCTGGAAAATGTTCCATGTGTACTTGAGAAGAATGTGTATCCTATTGCTTTTGGGTGTTGAGTTCTGTAGATGTCTGTTAGGTCCATCTGTTCTAGTGTGTTCTTCAGTGCCTCTGTGTCTTTACTTATTTTCTGTCTGGTTGATCTGTCCTCTGGAGTGAGTGGTGTGTTGAAGTCTCCTAAGATGAATGCATTGCTGTCTATTTCCTCCTTTAATTCTGTTAGTATTTGTCTCACATATGCTGGCGCTCCTGTGTTGGGTGCATATATATTTGTAATGGTTATATCTTCTTGTTGGACTGACCCCTTTATCATTATGCAATGTCCTTCTTTATCTCTTGCTACTTTCTTCGTTTTGAAGTCTATTTTGTCTGATACAAGTACTGCAACACCTGCTTTTTTCTCTTTGTTGTTTGCGTGAAATATCATTTTCCATCCCTTCACTTTTAGTCTGTGTATATCTTTGGATTTGAGGTGAGTTTCTTGTAGGCAGCATACAGATGGGTCTTTCTTTTTTATCCATTCTGTTACTCTGTGTCTTTTGATTGGTGCATTCAGTCCATTTACATTTAGGGTGATTATTGATAGATATGTACTTATTGCCATTGCTGGCTTTAGATTCGTGGTTACCAAGGGTTCAAGGGTTGCTTCTTTACTATCTAACAATCTAACTTAACTTTCTTGTTAAGTTATTGTAAACACAGTCTGATGTTTCTTTATTTCTCTCCTTCTTATTCCTCCTCCTCCATTCTTTCTATAATAGGTGTTTTATTCTTTGCCTTTAGTTAGTATTTGGATGGTCTGCTTTCTTTGCTATGATTTTATTTTCTCTGGTGACATCTTTTTAGCCTTAGGTGTGCTTCCATCTAGAGCAGTCCATTTAAGATATCCTGTAGTGGTGGTTTATGAGAGGCAAACTCTCTCAACTTTCGTTTGTCTGGAAATTGCTTAATCCCTCCATCATATTTAAATGATAATCGTGCTGGATACAATATTCTTGGTTCGAGGCCCTTCTGTTTCATAACGTTAAATATATCATGCCATTCTCTTCTGGCCTGTAAGGTTTCTGTTGAAAAGTCTGATGATAGTCTGATGAGTTTTCCTTTGTAGGTGATCTTTTTTCTCTCTGTAGCTGCCTTTAATACCCTGTCTTTATCTTTGATCTTTGCCGTCTTAATTATTATGTGTCTTGGTGTTGTCTTCCTTGGGTCCCTTGTGTTGGGAGATCTGTGGGCTTCTGTGAACTGCGAGATTATTTCCTTCCCCAGCATGGGGAAGTTTTCAGCAATTATTTCTTCAAAGACACTTCTATCCCTTTTTCTCTCTCTTATTCCTCTGGTACTCGTATAATGTGAATATTGTTCCGTTTGGATTGGTCACACACTTCTCTTAATATTCTTTCATTCCTAGAAATCCTTTTATCTCTCTCTGCTTCAGCTGCTCTATATTCC
This sequence comes from Smutsia gigantea, assembly GCA_032199065.1. Taxonomy (NCBI): domain Eukaryota; kingdom Metazoa; phylum Chordata; class Mammalia; order Pholidota; family Manidae; genus Smutsia; species Smutsia gigantea. The sequence continues at coordinate 32,628 of JAVSCE010015046.1, read as the reverse complement.
TGTTCTCTGATTTCTATTCCATTAACAGTCTCTTGCATCTCATCCAGTCTGCTGTTAAGCCCGTCGGTCACTTGTCTGATTTTTGCATTGTCTTTCCTCACTTCTGTTACTTCCTCTCTCAGCTCTTGCACATTTCTCTGTACATCCATCAGCATGGTTATGACTTTTATTCTGAATTCTTTTTCAGGAAGACTGTGCATTTCCATCCCTTCAGACTCCCTCTCTGGGGTTGTCTGGTTGATTTTGGTCTGAACCTTATTCCTCTGTCTTTTCATGGCTATAGAATTGGTCACTGGTAGCTGCCGCATATGTCAGCTGGGCTCTTTAAGACTTTAAAAAGAGAAGAACAAAAAAGAGAAAAAAAAGAAGAAAGAAAGAAAAGAAAAATCAAAAACAAAACAAAAAACAAAACAAACAAAAATAATGCCCACCGGACGTAGATTCTGTGGGAATGCTGTAGGTGGCGCTATTGCCCCACTATTCCACAGCAGTGACTGCACCGCTCCGCAGGGCCCTTTATCACTCTGACAGGGGTGGGAACGAATAGGAGGCTGTTGATCTCAGTGAGAAGTCTAAGTATGGCTACGCTTCCTCAGTCGCCAGCTAAGGCATCTGAAACTCCCCAGGACTCCCAGCCTGCTGGGCTGAGTGTGCTGGGGCTATCCGGCTCCTCCGCTGGGCTCCTGTCTCTTTAAGACCGCTGAAGAAAGCACGCGCTTTTTTTTTTTCCTTCCCAGGAGCCGGCTGCAAGCACCCTGGTGCGTTCCCTGCTCAGATCCTGCCCCTCTGTCTCTCCAATCTCTGCTGCATTGCACAATGTGGGTCAGTGCTCCCCGCGCAGATCACCGGGGCTGGCTACTTTGCGGGGTGTACTTCCACTCCCTCCCGGCTCTGAATCCTCTCCTCCCACCGGTGCACTGGGGTAGGGGAGGGCTCGGGTCCCGCCGGGTCGCGGCTCCGTATCTTACCCACCTCTTGGGGTGCCGAGTCCTCTCAGATGTAGCTGCACACTGTGTGCTTTCCTGTGTGTTCTGGTCTCTCTTTTAGGAATAGATGTATATGCTGTGTTTTCGTAGATAAATATAGTGTTGGGAGGAGATTTCTGCCACCCTGCTCACGCCACCATCTTCCCGGAAGTCACGGCCTATTCATTCTTGTTTCCACACCCAGTGTGCACATCCAGTTTTGGGACTACCCTTAAGTCTACACCAGGTGATATCAGAAAAAGAGAAATTCCCTTCACCACCAGTTTGGTAGAACTTCAAATTCTGCTTTGGAGAATGTCAAAATAATTTTCCAATCTGCCTGATATCATTCATTCTTCAGATAGCTCTTCAAATAACTTTTTTCAAATAGCTGTTTCTTGTGTTCTGTCCAGGATTTCTCATTACTTCTGGCAGCAGAGATAGAGTAGAGTTGCTTACTCCACATGCCATTGCACTGGAACTCTCAAATCTTGTTTTTTAAAAAATATTTTTATTTATCAAGCATGCCATAAGGCATGTTGACATGCATATGTGTTATATCCCAGATTTTAATATAAAGGAAAATACCAACGTGTTCACTGGAGATTTCAGGTAACTTCATTCTTATTGAAACTTCAAAATAAAGCTTCACCTGCCTTCTCTTTTAATAGAAGGGCATTCTGAGATTGTAAGGTAAGCTTTTAGAAAATATACAACTTGAAATTACTGACCTATGTAAATTTGGCTTTTTTTTTTACTCAATTCAACCGAAATATAGAAGAATAGAAATAAGACAGATGCTGAAAGTGCTAAGATTCCAGCTGTCATAAATCACTAGCAGTTTCAACTTTCTGTGTTCTTCCAACAGGTCTCTGTTTTCACTGATTAACTGTGCATCAGTTATTGAACTTCTAAAATACATTTTGCCAGCTAGGAAAATACCTACCAATTTATCTATTAAATATTTTTGTTTCTTACAACATTCTGATTATAGGTTTCTGCTACTTTGTGGAGAGTGTGAAGGTTCCTATGGCCAGGTTTCTCACCTGTCCCTGGTCAGCTTGCTCACTACACACATGTGGGCAATACGTTGTTATTGATTCTATATAAAGAGCTCCACCCAGTGCTCTGAGCTGCATGGCTGCAGGACTGCAAGGCTGCAGGAGAGCAGAGCCTGGAGTGGTGGCAGCACCGAGGACAGAGACCGAAATAGCTGCGGGGGCAGAGAGGCCCAAAGGCAGAGACCGACTGCATGCAGACTCGCTCTAAGGTGGACAGGATTCTTGTGTCTGAACTGCCACCGTGGGAATAAAGTTGGGTATACACCCTTTCACCCCAAGAACGTTCCACTGTCATTTTTTTTTTCAGTCTCATTGAATCCATAGTGAACTTGTCTGGGGCTGAAACCCACTGGCAAGAACATACTTTTAAAAAATGCTTGGAAAGCCATGACCCTAGAATGGGACACAATTGTGTTCAAGCTGACAGTGTCCACCCCCTACCTCACAAGAGCCCATGGTTCCTCACACAAATGCAGACAGGCACACAGAGGGTCAAGATTTCTATGAACAAAATACACTTTTACCAGTCACTCTGTCTCTAAAAATCAGTCCCTCTGAATTGAAACCAAATAGCTCTAAGTGTTTTCTCAAGCTGAACAGATCCCATCATTCCTTTCAGCCAGGACTTTGGCTGAACAAACATGCACCCTGGGGGACTCAGGTTCACGGGCATGTCAGTGTATTGCAAACAAAACACCTTCAAACCTAGTTGAATAGGTCTATAAAAGATTAATTATGTGCTTCCTACAGGCACTCCTAAGGTGGGGACTTGATAGAAATGACCAGGTAGTACGGTAGGGAGAAAAATTAAAAGAAAAATGACAGGCAAGTTGCATTACCAAAAAATGACATGAGATGCAGGTGTTGTACTTGACACACATGAAGGTCATGGAACTGGATTCCCTTCATGCAACTCAGTCCAGGCTGTTTCCTCATGTCTGAATACTGGGCTGTACCTCCTGAAAACACTCTGTGGATTTAGACTTGAAATATGCCCAGTAGCTCTCAGAAGGACAGGGTCAAATATCTGGGAGGTAAATGCAGGCTCTTTCTTCACATGTCACATGGCCCTTTGCTAGAAAATAAACAGGTTGATTATCACTCTATTCACCAGTGTGAAGTATGAACACAGAGGGAGCATTTATCTTCCCTATCGACCTTTATCCAGGACGAAGCCCTGTTCTTCCCTTGCATCAAAGTCACCTACTTACATACACATTTCTCTGGGAGTCACAGCCTTTTGCCCAACAGGGGAGAAGTGAGTTTCTGGAAGAAAAAACTGTGAAGTTAACTTGCCCCTACTCAGCATTTTCTGAAGACATATGCACACACATTCTTTGCTTTATTTCTCTCCTACATGAAAGCACACAATACCTAAAGCAGTAATGAAATTGCTCACAGGCAGTTAAGTGTTGAAAATAGATCCCTTTATATGCAAGTTAACATTTGGTGTTGGTCAGGTTGGCAGATAATAAAAACTATATTTGAAGAGCAATCAAATTGTGCACCACCTTCCAATCCTTCTCTGTAAAATCATCCCATTTATTAGGTTATTTCTCTAATAATCCTCTTCAAGGAACTTTGAAAAAATGCAACAGTGTCACTCCATAATTTATGGACCATTGGCCATGAAATAACTTGGATCAGAGAAAATCCATGTGGGCCTGGATATCAGGAGAGGCTTGGAAGCTGCTCGGGAGAACAGCATTGCTGGGTGACAAGACAGGAAGTAGGGTCCTAGGAGTCCTGGCGGAGGCTGTGGAAGGGGGAAGCACCAATGCCAGGGAACCTATAACTTCAAACAAGGCCCTCACCATCATCCTAACAACCTCATTTTGAGAGGATTCCTTACACTTGCCCAACACAAATTCAGTTCAACTCTGAAACAGAAACTATGCTGAAAAAGTATGGATCTGCATTCAATAAGCTTAGTTTTATGATACACAATTCAGCAAGGTCTGTGTTCAAGGCATGCATGGGGGCCCATGAGGACACACAGAGGGTACATTGCTCAAATAGAGATTTCAACAAAGCCTTTCCAGGTGATGGTGTGCTAGAGCAGAGTCCGGAAGGATGACTGTATTGGCCAAGTAAGGGAATTCCTGAGATAGTAAGGAGCTTTTGCATAATTCATACTGGGAACCATACATTTTTCAAGCAAACTAAAGAAGCACTGTGGTTAGAACATACAGGGTCTTTATGGGAGGGTGATGGTAAATGAGAACAAATAAGCAAAGGCCAGATCAGGAAGAGAGGGTGGTGGTAATCCTATATGAAATATCAGGGAATACTGAACGGTTCAAGGCAGAGAATGCCAGGAGGAAGTGTGCCTTTATAGGTCCACTCAGCAGTAGTGGGAGAGGCAACCCCAGCATCAGAGATGCCCTTCAGGGCTGTCCCAATCCAGGCAAGGGGGATAATGTCATGGACAAGAGAGAAATGTGGGGATGCAGAGGTAAAGAGGATTTACAAGCTTCAAAAGAGTAACAGTCTGTTTGACTTTGTATCTTCTTGTTATTTGGTGTTGTGGGAAGGAAAGGGATAAACTATAATTCAGATGCCAGGGCTGGGGACCTGACTGGCAGGTGGGACCACCTACCGAGGAAGAGAACACTGAAGGAGAAGCCATTTGTGGCAGAGGGGCTTTTACATTTTTCTTTTTAATTTTTACTGTGAGTTTTATTGAGGTATAATTTATACATATAAGCTCATCCACTTTAGGTATAGGATTATGAGATTTGAGAAAAATATATAATCATGTAACTTCTTCTACTATCATGATATAGAATAATCCCATCACCCTAGAAGTTCCGTTACCTTTTTTTGAAGTCACTCCCTTCTGTATACCAGACCTGACAACCACTGATCTCTGTCCTTACAGTCTTTTGTCTTTCCAGAATTTCATACAAAAGGAATTATATATATATAATCCTTTCTATGGTTTTTTTCCACTTGAAATAATGCTTGAGATTTATCCGTGTTGTTGCTTTTATTAGTAGTTTGCTCCTTTATCATATTGCATAGTACATCATTGTATGTAACCTAAGTCGTATATCCATTCACTGGTTGATGAACATTTGGGTTGTTTCCAGTTTGTGGCTATTATGAAAGCTGATGTGAACATTCATGTACAAATCTTCACGTGCACATGTTTTCATTTCTCATGAATAAAGACCTAGGAGCAGGACTTCTTAGTTGTATGGTACTTATTTAGCCTTATAAGAAATTACCAAACTTTTCCATGGTGTCTGCACCATTTTGCATTATCACCAGCAAAGTAAAAGTTCTAGTTGTGCTGCATCTTCACCAACACTTGGTATTGTCACTTTTTTAATTTTAGTCATTCTAATAGGCACCTAGTGGTATCTCACTGTGGTTTTAATTTGCATTTCTCTAATGAATAATGATGTTGAACTTCTCATGTACTTATAAGATCATATCTCTGGTTAAATGTTTATTAAAATTATTTGTGCATTTTTTATTGGGTTGTTTTATAAATGAGTTATGAAAGTTCTTTATATATTCTGAATACAAGTCCTTTGTCATGTGGTTATTTGTAAATATTTCCTCCCAATCTGTGGTTTGTCTTTTTATATTTCTAACGATGCTTTCAAAGAGTAGAAGTACTTAGTGTTGATGAAGTCCAATTTATCAAACTTTTCTTTTATAGTTAATGCTTTTTTATAGTCTTGGCTAAGAAATCATTGCCTTGCCTAGTGTTTCAGAATTTTTTATCCTAAGTTTTAGTCTACAAGTGTAAAGTCTTGGGTCTTATACTGTAAGTCTCTGATCTATTTTGAGTTCACTTCTGTATATGGTGTTACGTATGGGTTCATTTATTTACTTTATTTATATTTATTATTTAAATGCCCAATTTTCCCATCACTGTTTGTTGAGAAGTTAAGAAGTCAGTTTTAAGGGGGTATAGATGAGATCTTTTTGTTCATGCTGAGTTTGAGATGCCCTGGTCCATCTATCTATGTGGTGACATGCAGCATATAGTGAGTCTGAAACTAAGAAAGACATGAATATTAAGATTTGGGAATCAAGTCCTTGTGGTATTTGAACTCTCTGGACATGGTCAGTCCTCTGATTACAGTGTAAACAGAGAAACTAGACATGCAGCATGGAGGGACAGGACAGAACTTCTTTAAGCAAAAAAGGGTCAATTGAACTGTAAGGGTTTGGAATAGGATTTTAGCACTTAAATCTTTCTATCCATACCTTCTGTTAGAGAAAAAGAAACAAGAGGGAGGTAAATAGGCTAAAAGCCTATTGCAAAAGACAAGGACAACTGTGAGGTCCTAAATTAGGACAGTGGTAATGTTAGAAAAAACCTAAATAATATATATTGTATGTAAATGAATTTTTGTAGGTACACACATAGGGATATACACATACAAAAAAACTAAGCTATAAGAAGAAAAACTGATAAACTTAGATGGGTAAATTTTCCCATAAATAGGTCTTATGTTATTTACAGGCCTACAGTATTGACTATAAATGTCTGAACTTGAACTTCTATTCTTTATGATAGCCTATAATCCAAACACAAAGTTGTTACCAGCTTGTTGCATCTAACAACAGCTAACACACTTGTGTACAAAAGTTCTCAGACCTGTTTTCTCTCGCTCCTATTGTCCGGAATCTTTTGTTTCCTTACCTGCATGGTTTGATGAGAAAGAAAAAAAATGTGATGCAGGCAAAAGTTTTCGGTCAACTACGTTAAGTCAACTCTACCGTTTGCTATCTGTGGGACCAAGACTGCCTTCTCTGTAAAATGGAGATGCCAATGTCTACTTTTCAAGGATTAAGCAAGATAATACATGGAGAAAGCCGGGATCCTCATAGGTCTCAAAAATGTTTGCTGCACAGAAGTGAATTGAAATAATTAAAATACTGTTACTGTGACAGCGGTATAAAGCACTGGGAGTAACAGCGCTGGAAGGAAGGGAAGAAAAAGCCTTTAGGTGTCTCCCATTGCCTGCTCCAGGTTCATCCTTCACTCCCTCTACCCCACTGTCTGTCTCTGCAGGGTGACCTCTATGAATGTCCCAAAGTCTCCCTGGACCTGGGCTTCTGGAAAGCTCAGAGAAGAAGGTACAAATTTAGCAAAGGATCGAGGGAGGAGGAGTTCAGTAACTATTCCCTGACTGGCTCCCTCCAGGTGGGGACAACTTTGGTTGGTGTTGCGTTTAGAACAGGGCTTCTGAACGTTTTTACGTCCTCTGGTCCTCCTTGGCAATCTGAGGAAGTGTATACACACCTTTCCAGATTAAAAATTTTAAGTGCATAAAACAAAACACATAAGACTACACAAGAAGCCAATTATATTGAAATATAATTGTGTATATTTAGTTATATATATTGTGAATTTATGTGTGTGTATATATATATACACACACACACACACACACACAGTTATGTATTTGTAACATAGTAATATACATACTTCTTTTCTAATACATTAAATACTAAGACAACATAATATAATTGGGGTTCAATTTATTTTTTTAAAAGACACATCAGTGCAAAGTCTCCTGTAGTTTAGCATGTAAAATAACACTAAACTCCGGGGTGATCATCTGTGGGCAGCACACAAAGTTGGATGTCCAGGTAATTTTGACTTTTTGTTTTAATGATTATGTTAAAAATTCTTGTTCACAAATATACAGTGTTACAAGTACAATTAAAGTTCCCATAGCTCACTTCAAAAGACCAAGATGGGTTTCTCTCAAGGAACAATAAAATTTTTCAAGGCTGTTGTCAACCCCAAATGTTGTGAGTTTTTCGTCCTAAGATCATCACGTTCCTCTTTGGCTCAGTCCACATCTTCAATATAGTTTACATCACAGAGAGAGGGATTGTGAATCCCTAATTCAACCTTAGTGCATGAGGATACATAAATTTTGAAAAACTTTTGAATCGTTTCCAGGTGTTTTCTCATTTACCTTCCAAAGCAATTCACAGAATTTTGTGTCTCAGCCCCACCTTGGAAAAGCAACTCCTCCAGCAGTTTAAAGTTTGAAAAGATGTTGGTCTTTAATTTTTCTCTCATATCAGTAGCTAAGGCAAGAAAGTTATTTGCTTTTTCAGTAGCATCTGTAACTGTAACTTCAAGACTCTGAATTGAAATATCTATCTTATTCATATGGTTTTAAATGTCTGCAAGGTAAGCCAACTCATGGATAAAATTCTTTTTTCAGAAAGAATCGAGAGTGGGTTTTTTCTTTCTTTCTTTCTTTCTTTCTTTTTGAGAAAAGGTAAAATTCTGACCTTAGCTTGTGAGCAATAGCTAGGAAGTTCTCTTGCTAGAGGATCTCTGGGTGGTAGAAAAACCTCTCATATTCTGTCCCATTTCTTGAGGAAAATTCTTTTTTAAATAATATGATGTAGGGACCTGCTCCTAATAAAGTTGAGGACTTTAAGGCAATTACTAAACTTCCTTCAGGGTTGTTGGATGAATCTAGACATGAGGTAAAAGCATGCTGGTATGAAAAGGCATGTGACACAAATGTCAGGAGCTTTCAGTTTCACTGTACGTCAAAAGCAGATGCACCATCAGGTGTTGTACAAGAATCGGCCACACGGACTTGGAAGCTTTTATTTCCAGGCAAAGTTTTGTTTGCAGGGAAAAGCTTTCTACCATTTCTAAAATACTAAAGGTCTTTGTAGTTCCCAAAAGGGACTCACAAAAAATGAAGAATTTTCAAGCTCAGCAGCACGCACACAGGGAGAAAGGCACGGAGCAGCTACAATGTGAAGTGTCTGTTTGCATCGGCCACACACCAACGGGGAACCACAAGGCTGCCAGTTGTCAATGACAGGCTTCAGAATGGTCTTTTTAAAAATAAACTATTCTGGCCCACATCTCAGCATTTAACAAGGGTGTTGCTATCAGCTTTTTTTCCTACTCCAGTTCACAATCCAGTCCATGTTCATCTGGTGTATATGGCTTTATTACCTTCTCTCCAATAGTATGGGGCTTCTTTCAGTAGGCAAATCCAAATATGGTAGTATTCTATACAGAATTAAGAATTCTCATTTGAACCATCCATTTTTTTCAAACACTCAGCAACACTGTAAACTAGTGTTTTTCACAAATTTGTTAACAAACAACTGTAGACAGGGAATACCAAAAGCATCATAGGGATATGGATTACCAAAGGGAGAACAGGTAACGCTCTTGAGTGACACCACTGCATAAGCATATATGTTTGGGAGGCCACAGTCACGTTTCCTCTAGCAACATGTCTCAGAACAGCTGTATTTTCAAAGTAGTGACACATAGACAATATTTCAGGATATCCACAAACAACCGTCCTGTGTTATTAAAGATTGTGTGGTTTCCACTCATTAGGAGTCACAGGTACTACGAACACTGATGTGGGTTGTTAACATTTACAATTCAAAGAAATCTAAATCTCATTTAGATGTTAGGGAAAATGGAGATTAACTTTTTTTCCCATCCAAGTTCATGAATTCCCTGAAATCTATCCATATGCCAAGGCTAAGAACAAGGTACCTGTAGGAAAAATGGCCTCAGTTTCTACTCTTCTCATGGAAAGTAGGTAGGTTGGTGGGTCAAATTAGCAAAATGGGAACAGGAAAATTAACAGAGAAAGGGACAAACCTCTCAGAATGGAAAAAGAATGTGACAACTGTCCATTTATATCCCCTGCAAAGCCATCCATAGTGGAGGTGGCTCTCAATAGTAAGGTAGACAAGATGACCAACCCTGTGGATATCAGGCAGCCCCCTTCCCCAGTCTTCAGATACCTGCTCAATGGTACAATGGCTGCTCACATACTAAGTGGCTGCAGGGATGACGACTATGCATATTTTGAACAACATGGTCTTACCCTCATTGAGGCTGTTCTGGGTACTTCCAATACTGAGTGCCCAAAATGCCACCAGTGGACACCAATGTTGAGTGGCACCAGCACCAAAGGGCACGTTGATTATACTGGATCTTTCAGATCATGATGTATACAATGCTTTGTCATCATAAGATTAGACACACATTTCAGGTACATATTTGCCATTCTTACCCAACCTGCTTCTGCTAAAAACACTAGTGATGGACCTACAGAATAGCTTACCAAACACTGTGGTATCCTATACAGTGCTGCCCTCAATCAACAGACACATTTTATAATAAAGGAGTGACAGACATGGCTCACACTAAGGAATTAACTGGACTTATACCAGATGTAGCTAGCTTGATAGAACACGGGAATAGCTTGCTAAGGGTTTTGATAAATTCCGGCCGTTTGTGGAAGAGGAGATCCACACCCGGCCCCCCCATGTCAGAGGAAAGGCAGGGAGTCTGAGAGGCTTCCTAGCAGCGAGAGGGCTGCTGAAGGGGCGGGGTTTGCACAGGGCTTGATGTGCGGGAGAAGGGACAGCTGGACAAGGATGCCTGGGCATGCTCTGCCCAGCTGGTTGGGAACTTTGAGGAGGTTCAGGTGCTCCATCCCCATGGCTGCCTACTCAGCTACGACGCCCCACACTGTGACACGCAGCCTGCTGCACCTTCCTCCTAGCCTGCCAGCACCTGTTTGCAAACTGGCATCCCTGCGCTGGTGTCAGGCCAGCGAGAGGGAGGCCCTGCCTACAACAGCTAGAGAAGCAAAGCACAGATTACCCGTGTGTGCTTGGCCCACTGCCTCTGACACTGGAGACATGCACCGCATACGGGAAGCAGGAAACAGATCTTTCCTCCCCCCAGACACCAGCTCCACTCCCCTACATGCCCCAACCTCACTCTAGCGGCTGAGCAGCTCCAGAGACTGGAGTTTCTGCGCACTAGTGGGGACCACACAGAAATATGAAAAGTCAAAAGAACATGGTTCAGACCAAAATCTCACAAACCCCAGAAAGAGGGTCAAATGAAACCAAACTCACAAATATTTCAGAAAGAGAGTTCAAAATAAAAATTATAAACATGCTTATGGAGGTACAGAAAAATATTCAAGACCTCAGGAACAAATTTAAAATGGAGATTCAGTTATTAAGAAATACCATATCTGAAATGCAACATACAATGGAGGGATTTAAAAGCAGATTAGATGTAGTAGAAGAGATGGTAAATGGAATAGAAATTAGAGAAGAGGAATACAAAGAAGCTGAGGCACAGAAACAAAAAAGGATCTCTAAGAATTAAAGAATATTGAGAGAACTGTGTGACCTATCCAAATGGAAGAATATTCGCATTACAGGGGTACCAAAAGAAGAAGAGAGAGAAAAAGGGATAGAAAGTGTCATTGAGGAAGTAATTGCTGAAAACTTCCCCAATCTGGGGAAAGAGATAGTCTCTTAGGCCATGGAGGTGCACAGATCTCCCAACACAAGGGAACCAAGGAAGACAACATCAAGACATATAATAATTAAAATGGCAAAGATCAACGATAAAGACAGACTTTTAAAAGCAGCTAGAGAGTTCCGGGAAGATGGTGGCATGAGCAGGGCGGCAGAAATCTCCTCCCAAAACTATATAAATCTATGAAAACACAGCAAATACAACTATTCCTAAAAGAGAGACCAGAACGCACAGGAAAGCGCATAGCATGCAGCCACACCCGGGAGGACTCAGCACCCCGCGAGGCGGGTAAGATACAGAGCCGCGACCTGGTGGCACCCGAGCACTCACCCAGCCCAGCGCGCCGGCAGAAGGAGAGGATTCGGAGCCAGGAGGGAGTGGAAGAGCAGGTCTGCAAAATACCCAGCCCAGGTGGTCTGCGCCGGGAGCACTGACACACATCACGCGGTGCATCGGACATTGGAGAGGCAGAAGGTACAGGTTTTGAGCAGGGAACGGGCCGGGACCATGCAGCCAGTGCCCCGGGACAAGAGAAAAGTGCGTGCGGTTTGTAGCAGTCTCGGAGAGCCGGGGCGCCCAGCGAGGGAACACTATCGTCCCGGCAGGCTCAGCCCTGCCGGCTGGAAGTCCGGGGGAACTTTAGACCCTTTGTTGGTGATGGAGAGAAGGGAGCAGCCGTGCTGTAACTTTATACAGAAAATAATAGACACCCATTCGTCCCCGCCCCGGCCAGAGCTACAAACAGCTGCGCGGCCGTGGCTGTGGATTAGTGGAGCAACAGCAACACCTACAGCACTCTTAGAGAATCCACTCCAGGTGGGGTTTTTTTTCTTTTTTCTTTTCTTTTTCTTTTTCCCTTTCCTTTTTCTTTCTTTTCTTTCTTTCTTCCTCCTCTGTTTTCTTCCTCTTCCTTCTTTTTTTGCTTGTTTGTTTTCTTTTTCTTGTTTTTTTCTTTTTGCTTTTCTTTCTCTTTCTTTTCTTTCTTTCTTCTTTCTCTCATTTCTTTCTCTTCCTTCTTTTTTTGCTTGTTTGTTTTTTTCTTTTTTTTGTGTTTTCTTTTTAAGTCTTAAAGAGCCCAGCTGACATACGTGGTGCCTACCAGCGACCACTCCTATCAACATGACAACACAGAGGAATACGATACAGACAAAAATCACCAAGACCCAGACAACCCCTGAGAAGGAACCAGAAGGGATGGAAATGCAGAATGTTCCTGAAAAAGAATTCAGAATAAAAGTCATAACCATGCTGATGGATCTACAGAGAAATATGCAAGAGCTAAGGGAGGAGGTGAGGGAAGTGAGGAAAGACAAGGCAGAAATGAGACAAGCGACTGATGGGCTTAGCAGCAGACTGGACGAGATGCAAGAGACTGTTAATGGAATAGAAATCAGAGAACAGGAATACAGAGCAGCTGAGGCAGAGAGAGATAAAAGGATCGCTAGGAATGAAAGAATATTATGAGAACTGTGTGACCAATCCAAACGGAACAATATTCGCATTATAGGAGTACAAGAGGAAGAAGAGAGGGAAAAAGGGATACAAAGTGTCTTTGAAGAAATAATTGCTGAAAACTTCCCCATGCTGGGGAAGGAAATAGTCTCGCAGTCCATGGAAGCCCACAGATCTCCTAACACAAGGGACCCAAGGAAGACAACACCAAGACACATAATAATTAAGATGGCAAAGATCAAAGATAAGGACAGAGTATTAAAGGCAGCTAGAGAAAGAAAAAAGATCACCTACAAAGGAAAACCCATTAGACTATCATCAGACTTCTCAACAGAAATCTTACAGGCCAGAAGAGAATGGCATGATATATTTAACGTTATGAAACAGAAGGGCCTCGAACCAAGAATATTGTATCCAGCACGATTATCATTTAAATATGATGGAGGGATTAAACAATTTCCAGACAAACGAAAGCTGAGAGAATTTGCCTCCCATAAACCACTTCTACAGGACATCTTAAAGGAACTGCTCTAGAGGGAAGCACTCCTAAGGCTAAAAAGCTGTCACCAGAGAAAATGAAATCATAGCAAAGAAAGCAGACCATCCAAATACTAACTAAAGGCAAAGAATAAAACACCTAGTATAGAAAGAATGGAGGAGGAAGAATAAGAAGGGAGAGAAATAAAGAAACATCAGACTGTGTTTACAATAACTTAACAAGAAAGTTAAGTTAGATTGTTAGATAGTTAAGAAGCAAACCCTGAAACTTTGGTAACCACGAATCTAAAGCCAGCAATAGCAATAAGAACATATCTATAGATAATCACCCTAAATGTAAATGGACTGAATGCACCAATCAAAAGACACAGAGTAACAATATGGATAAAAAAGAAAGACCCATCTATACGCCGCCTACAAGAAACTCACCTTAAATGCAAAGATATCCCCAGACTAAAAGTGAAGGGATGGAAAAAGATATTTTATGCAAACAACAAGGAGAAAAAAGGAGGTGTTGCAGTACTTGTATCAGACAAAATAGACTTCAAAACGAAGAAAGTAGCAACAGATAAAGAAGGACATTACATAATGATAAAGGGGTCAGTCCAACAAGAAGATATAACCATTACAAATATATATGCACCCAACACAGGAGCGCCAGCATATGTGAAACAAATACTAACATAATTAAAGGAGAAAATAGACAGCAATGCATTCATTTTAGGAGACGTCAAAACACCACTCACTCCAGAGGACAGATCAACCAGACAGAAAATAAGTAAAGACACAGAGGCACTGAACAACACACTAGAACAGATGGACCTAACAGACATGTACAGAACTCTACACCCAAAAGCAACAGGATACACATTCTTCTCAAGTGCACATGGAACATTTTCCAGAATAGACCACATACTAGGCCACAAAAAGAACCTCAGTAAATTTCAAAAATATTGAAATTCTACCAACCAACTTCTCAGATCATAAAGGTATCAAACTAGAATTAAACTTTAGAAAGAAAACAAAAAGGCTCACAAATACATGGAGACTTAACAACATTCTCCTAATTAATCAATGGGTCAATGACCAAATCAAAACAGAAATCAAAGATTATATGGAGACGAATGACAACAACAACACAAAGCCACAGCTTCTGTGAGACGCAGCAAAGGCAGTTCTAAGAAGAAAGTATATTGCCATGCAGGCCTATCTAAAGAAAGAAGAACATTCCAAAAGGAATAGTCTAAAGACACAATTACTGAAATTAGAAAAAGAAGAACAAATGAGACGCAAAGTCACCAGAAGGAGGGACATAATAAAGATTAGAGAATAAATAAAATTGAGAAGAACAAAACAATAGAAAAAATCAATGAAACCAAGAGCTGGTTCTTTGAAAAAATAAAGATAATACATAAACCCCTAGCCAGACTCACTAAGAGAAAAAGAGAATCTACACACATAAACACAATCAGAATGAAAAAGAAAAAATCACGATGGATCCCACAGAAATACAAAGAATTATAAGAGAATACTATGAGAATCTATATGCTAGCAAGCTGGAAAACCTAGAAGAAATGAACAACTTCTTAGAAAAATACAACCTTCCAAAGCTGACCAAACAAGAAACAGAAAAATTAAACAGACCAATCACCAGCAATGAAATTGAAGCAGTAATCAAAAAAACTACCCAAGAACAAAACTCCCGGATCAGATGGATTGACCTCTGAATTCTATCAGACATATAGAGAAGAAATAACATCCATTCTCCTTAAAGTTTTCCAAAAAATAGAAGAGGAGGGAATACTTCCAAACCCATTCTATGAAGCCAGCATCACTCTAACATCAAAACCAGGCAAAGACCTCACCAAAAAGAAAACTACAGACCAATATCCCTGATGAACGTGGATGCAAAAATACTCAACAAAATATTAGCAAACCGAATTCGAAAATACATCAAGAGGATCATACACCATGATCAAGTGGGATTCATCTCAGGGATGCAAGGATGGTACAACATTCGAAAATCCATCAACATCATCCACCACATCAACAAAAAGAAGAACAAAAACTACATGATCATCTCCATAGATGTTGAAAAAGCATTTGACAAAATTCAGGATCCATTCATGATTAAAACTCTCAACAAAATGGGTATAGACAGCAAGTACCTCAACATCATAAAGGCCATATATGACAAACCCACAGCTAACATCATACTTAACGGCGAGAAGCTAAAACCTCTCATCTAAGATCGGGAACAGGACAGGGATGCCCACTCTCTCCACTGCTATTCAACATAGTACTGGAGGTCCTAGCCACAGCAATCAGACAAAACAAAGACATACAAGGCATCCAGATTGGTAAAGAAGAAGTCAAATTGTCACTATTTGCAGATGACATGATATTGTACATAAAAAACCCTAAAGATTCCACTCCAAAACTACTAGAACTAATATCTGAATTCAGCAAAGTTGCAGGATACAAAATTAACACACAGAAATCTGTTGCTTTCCTATACCCTAACGATGAACTAACAGAAAGAGAAATCAGAAAAACAACTCCATTCACAATTGCATCAAAAAGAATAAAATACCTAGGAATAAACCTAACGAAGGAAGTGAAAGACCTGTACTCTGACAACTACAAGACACTCCTAAGAGAAATTAAAGAGGAAATGCATCCCATGCTTTTGGCTACGAAGAATAAATATTGTCAAAATGGCTATACTACCTAAAGCAATATACAGATTCAATGCAATCCCTATCAAATTACCAACAGCTTTCTTCAATGAACTGGAACAAATAATTCTAAAATTCATATGGCACCACAAACGACCCCGAATAGCCAAAGCAATCCTGAGAAGGAGGAATAAAACAGGGGGAATTATGCTCCCTGACTTCAAGCTCTACTACAAAGCCACAGTAATCAAGACAATTTGGTATTGGCACAAAAACAGACCCACAGACCAGTGGAATAGAATCGAAAATCCAAACATCAACCCAAAAATATACAGTCAATTAATATTTGATAAGGGAGCCTTGGATATACATTGGGGAGGTGACGGCCTCTTCAGCAGCTGGTGTTGGAAAAACTGGACAGCTACATGTAAGAGAATGAAACTGGACTACACTCTAACCCCATACACAAAGGTAAACTCAAGGTGGATCAAAGACCTGAATGTAAGTCATGAAACCATAAAACTCTTAGAAAAAAACATAGGCAAAAATCTCTTGGACATAAACATGAGCAACTTCTTCATGAACATATCTCCCCGGGCAAGGGAAACAAAAGCAAAAATGAACAAGTGGGACTATATGAAACTGAAAAGCTTCTGTACAGCAAAGGACACCATCAGTAGAACAAAAAGACATCCTACAGTATGGGAGAATATATTCATAAATGACATATCCGATAAGGGGTTGACATCCAAAATATATAAAGAACTCACGCTCCTCAACAAACAAAAAGCAAATAGTCCAATTGAGAAATGGGCAGAGGACATGAATAGACACTTCTCCAAAGAAGAAATTCAGGTGGCCCACAGGCACATGAAAATATGTTCCACATCGCTAATCATCAGAGAAATGCAGATTAAAACCACAATGAGATACCACCTCACACCAGTGAGGATAGCTAACATCCAAAACACAAACAACAACAAATGTTGGCGAAGATGTGGAAAAAAGGGTACCCTCCTACACTGCTGGTGGGAATGCCAATTAGTTCAACCATTGTGGAAAGGAGTATGGAGGTTCCTCAAAAAACTCAAAACAGAAATACCATTTGACCCAGGAATTCCACTCCTAGGAATTTACCCTAAGAATGCAGCAGCCCAGTTTGAAAAAGACAGATGCACCCCTATGTTTATCGCAGCACTATTTACAATAGCCAAGAAATGGAAGCAACGTACGTGTCCATCAGTAGATGAATGGATAAAGAAGATGTGGTACATACACACAATGGAATATTATTCAGCCATAAGAAGAAGAAAAATCCTACCATTTGCAACAACATGGATGGAGCTAGAGGGTATTATGCTCAGTGAAATAAGCCAAGCCGAAAAAGACAAGTACCAAATGATTTCACTCATATGTGGAGTATAAGAGCTAAGAAAAAACTGAAGGAAGAAAACAGCAGCAGACTCACAGAACCCAAGAACGGACTAATAGTTACCAAAGAGAAAGGGACTGGGGAGGACGGGTGGGAAGGGAGGGACAAGGGGGGAAAGGGGCATTACTATTAGCAGGGGTAATGTTAGGGGGGCACAGGGAGGGCTGTACAACCCAGAGAAGAAAAGTAGTGACTCTATAGCATCTCACTATGCTGATGGACAGTGACTGTAATGGGTTTGGTTGGGGGGACCTTATGAAGGGGGTAGTATAATCACCATAATATTGCTCATTTAATTGTAGATTAATGATATCAAAATAAACTTTAAAAAAAGCAGCTAGAGAGAGAAAAAGGATCACATACAAAGGAAAATCCATCAGGCTAATATCAGACTTCTCAACAGAAACCTTACAGGCCAGAAGAGAGTGGCATGATATATTTAATGCAATGAAGCAGAAGGGCCTTCAACCAAGAATACTTTACCCAGTAAGGTTATCATTTAAATTTGAAGGAGGGGGATTAAACATTTTCAGATAAGCAAAAGCTGAGAGAATTTACCTCCCACAAACCACCTCTTCAGGGCATTTTGGAGGGACTCCTATAGATGGAAATATTCCTAAGGCTAAAAAGATGTCATTCAAGAGATAGAAAAAGAGTAGAGAATATGATTCACAACATACAAAGAATGGAGGAGGAAGAAAAAGGAGGGAAAAAAAGAACCTTTAGGTTTTGTTTGTAATAGTATACAAAATAAGTTAAATTAGACTGTTAGATAGTCAGGGAATTGCCCTTGAACCTTTGGTAACCACAAATCTAAATAAAGCCTGCAATGGCAATAAGTACATACCTACTGATAATCACCCTAAATGTAAATGGTCTGAATGCATCTATCAAAAGCCATAGAGTTACTGAATGGATTAAAAAGAAAGACTCATCTATATGCTGCCTACAAGAGACTCACTTCAAACCCAAAGACATACACAGACTGAAAGTGAAGGGATGGAAAAAGATATTTCATGCAACTAATAGTGAGAAAAAAGCAAGAGTTACAGTACTTGTATCAGACAAAATACACTTCAAAACAAAGAGAGTCACAAGAGACAAAGAAGAACATTATATAATGATAACAGCGTCAGTCCAACTAGAGGATATAACTATTCTAAATATCTGTGCACCCAACACAGGAGCACCTACATATGTGAAACAAATACAAACAGAATTAAAGGGTGAAATAGAATGCAATTCATTCATTTTGGGAGACTTCAACACACCACTCACTCCAAAGGACAGATCAACCACACAGAAATTAAGTAAAGAGACAGAGACACTGAAAAACATATTAGAACAGATGGACCAAATGGACATCTACAGAACCCTCCATCCAAAAGCAACAGGATACACATTCTTCTCAAGTGCACATGGAATATTTTCAAGAACAGATCATATATTAGGCCACAAAAAGAACCTCAGTAAATTCAGAAAGACTGAAATTGTACCAACCAGCTTCTCAGATCACAAAGGTATGAAACTAAAAATCAATTACACAAAGAAAATGAAAAAGCCCACAAACATATGGAGGCTTAATAACATGCTCCTAAATACTCAATGGATCAATGACCAAATATAAACAGAGATCAAGCAATATATGCAGACAAATGACAACAATAATTCAACACCACAAAATCTGTGGGATGCAGCGAAGGCCATGCTAAGAGGGACATATATTGCAATAGAGGCCTACCTCAGGAAAGAAGAACAATCCCAAATGAACAGTCTAAACTCACAATTAATGAAACTAGAAAAGGAAGAACAAATGAGGCCCAAAGTCAATAGAAGGAGGGACATAAAAAAGATTAAAGCACAAATAAATAAAATTGAGAAGAGTAAAACAATAGAAAGAATCAATGAAAGCAGGAGTTGGTTCTTTAAGAAAATAAACAAAATAGATAAACCCCTAGCCAGACTTATCAAGAAAAAAAGAGAGCCTACACACATAAACAGAATCAGAAATGAGAAAGGAAAAATCACTATGGATACCACAGAAATACAAAGAATTTTGAGAGAACACTATGAAAAATTACATGCTAACAAACTGGATGACCTAGGAGAAATGGACAACTTTGTAGAAAAATACAACCTTCCAAGGCTGACCCAGGAAAAAACAGAAGATCTGAATAGACCAATTACCAGCAAAGAAATTGACTTGGTAATCAAAAAACTATCCAAGAACAAAATGCCTGGACCAGATGGTTTCACTGCTGAATTTTATCAAACATTTAGTGAAGACCTAATACCCATCCTCATTAAAGTTTTCCAAAAAGTAGAAGAGGAGGGAATACTCCCAAACTCATTCTACGAGGCCAACATCACCCTAATACCAAAACCAGGCAAAGACACCACAAAAAAAGAAAATTACAGACCAATAGCCCTGATGAACATAGATGCAAAAATACTCAGCAAAAAATTAGCAAACTGAATTCAAAAATACATCAAAAAGATCATCCATCATGATCAAGTGGGTTTCATCCCAGAGATGCAAGGATGGTACAACATTCAAAAATCCATCATCATCATCCACTACATCAACAAAAAGAAGGACAAAAACCACATGATCATCTCCATAGATGCTGAAAAAGCATTCGACAAAATTCAATATCCATTCATGATAAAAACTCTCAACAAAATGGATATAGTGGGTAAGTACCTCAACATAATAAAGGCCATATATGACAAACGCACAGCCAACATTATACTTAACAGCGAGAAGCTGAAAGCTTTTCCTTTAAGATCGGGAACAAGACAAGGATGCCCACTCTCCCCACTTTTATTCAACATAGTTCTAGAGGTCCTTGTCATGGGACTCAGACAACACAAAGAAATAAAATGCATCCAGATCGGCAAGGAAGAACTCAAACTGTCCTTATCTGCAGATGACATGATATTGTACATAAAAAACCCTAAAGAATCCAGTCCAAAACTATTATATCTGATATCTGAATTCAGCAAAGTGGCATGATACAAAATTGATACATAGAAATCTGTTGCATTCCTATACACCAACGATGAACTAGAAGAACAAAAATTCAGGAAAACAATTGCATTCACAACTGCAACCAAAAGAATAAAATACCTAGAAATAAACCTAACCAAGGATGTGAAATACCTACACCCTGAAAACTACAAGGCACTCTTAAGAGAAATTAAAGAGGACACTAATAAATGGAAATTCATCTCATGTTCTTGGCTAGGAAGAATTACTGTTGTCAAAATTGCCATCCTGCCTAAAACAATCTACAGATTCAATACAATCCCTATCAAAATACCCACAGCATTCTTCAATTAACTAGAACAAATAGCTCTAAAATTCATAGGGAACCACAAAAGACTCCAAATAGCCAAAGCAATCCTGAGAAGGAAGAATAAAGCAGGGGAGATTACGGTCCCTGACTTCAAGCTCTACTACAAAGCTACAGTAATCAAGACAATTTGGTACTGACACGAGAATAGACCCATAGACCAGTGGAATAGAACAGAGAGCCCAGATATAAACCCAAGCATACATGGTCAATTAATATACAATAAAGGAGCCATGGATATACAATGGAGAAATGCCAGCTTCTTCAACAGCGGGTGTTGGCAAAACTGGACACCTACGTGAAAGAAAATAAAACTGGATTACTGTCTAACCCCGTACACAAAAGTAAACTCAAAATGGACCGAAGATCTGAATGTAAGTCATGAAACCATAAAACTCTTAGAAAAAAATATAGGCAAAAATCTCTTGGACATAAACATGAGCAACTTCTTCAGGAACATATCTCCCTGGGCAAGGGAAACAAAAGCAAAAATGAACGAATGGGACTATATCAAACTAAAAAGCCTCTGTACATCAAGGGATACCATCAGTAGAACAAAAAGACTTCCTACAGTATGGGAAAATATATTCATAAATGACATATCCGATAAGGTGTTGACATCCAAATTATAGAAAGAGCTCACGCACCTCTACAAACAAAAAGCAAATAATCAAATTAAAAAATGGGCAGAGGAGCTGAACAGACACTTCTCCAAAGAAGAAATTCAGATGGCCAACAGGCACATGAAAAGATGCTCCACATTGCTAGTCATCAGAGAAATGCAAATTAAAACCACAGTGAGATATCACCTCACACCAGTTAGGATGGCCACCATCCAAATGACAAACAACAACAAATGTTGGCGAGGATGTGGAGAAAAGAGAACCCTCCTACACTGCTGGTGGGAATGCAAATTAGTACAACCATTGTGGAAAGCAGTATGGAAGTTCCTCAAAAAACTCAAAATAGAAATACCATTTGACCCAGGAATCCCACTCATAGGAATTTACCCTAAGAATGCAGCATCCCAGTTTGAAAAAGACATATGCACCCCTATGTTTATTGCAACACTATTTACAATAGTCAAGAAATGGAAGCAACGTAAGTGTCCATAAGTAGATGAATGAATAAAGAAGATGTGGTATATATACACAATGGAATATTATTCAGCCATAAGAAGAAAACAAATCCTTCCTTTTGCAACAACATGGATGGAGCTAGAGGGTATTATGCTCAGTGAAAAAAGCCATGTGAAGAAAGACAAGTATCAAATGATTTCACTCATCTGTGGAGTATAAGAACAAAGAAAAACTGAAGGAACACAACAGCAGCAGACTCACAGAACCCAAGAATGGACTAACAGTTACTAAAGAGAAAGGGACTGGGGAAGGTGGGTGGGAAGGGAGGGATAAGGGGTAAAAAGGGCTATTGCAATTAGCACACATTATGTAGCTGGTGTGGGGTTGGGTGGGGGGATATGGGGAAGGCAGTATAACACAGAGACAAGTGATTCTGTAAGATCCTTCTACACTGATGGACAGTGACTGCAATGGGGTATGTGGTGGGACTTGATAATAGGGGGAGTCTAGTAACCATAATGTTGCTCATGTAATTGTATATTAATAACAGCAAAATAAAATAAAATAAATCCTAAAAAAAAACCATCAGTGTTGCTTAGTGGGTTAGGTGTCTCACGTGAGTAAAACTGAATTGATGGGATCTTTACATTTGATATTTGGAGATTACTGAACTTTTCACACAGACAAGCAATGGATTGTGCAGGACTAAAAGTGTGGGCTGAGGCTGAATATTTTCTGTTTCACCTCCAGAGTCACTCACTTTCCTTCTCCACCTGCCCTGCTCTGGCCCCCAGGCAGATCCACGTGGATCTGATGAACAAGGTTCCTCTGCCCTCTGGCTTCCGTTTGGGTGTGGCTAATGGGGAGGTCCCTCGGGAGATCGGAAAGGAAAAGAGGGCATCCAGAATATTCCTTTGACCACCTGGACCTGATTTATCCCAAGATGGCCTTCTATGCACAATTCTGTCCTTCTGACAGATAATCTACCAGACCGACACCTGCCACCCCAAAAGGAGGGTGACCTTTCCTGAAACAACCCACTGTGCTAGGATAGCCTCCTTCCCACTATGAAGTCTTCCCTCTGCACAGTGCCTCAGAGCTCCTCTCTAGCTGCTAGATGGGTGGCTGCCTGATTCATGATTCCTTAAATTGACTCAGTGGAATTTTTGGGTTTTTTTAATAAGCTTTAGTGACAAAGTGTGGGATATCATCCTAGGAGTGGCAGGAATCAGAATCCAAAACTGTTTACTTATTTTTGTAACTAGAACTTATTACTCTTCTCTTCTGAAAACATTGCCTTATTGGAAGTAAATGCACATAATGATTTTGCCTCCGTAATGATTTTTTACTGGGTTAAAAAAAAAAGAGAGAGAGTCATTTTAAAAAGGGCAATGACATGCTCTCTACATTTGGCTCAGAAATAACTCTCATCCTGCCAGATCCCAGCATGGTCAGGAAATCACCTCAGCCCACTTGCATTCAGCACCAAAAGAACAATTTTCCCTCTTTCATCTTCCCTCCTCCTTCGAGCACTGAGCAGGCCCCGGAGAGAATCCTGACTCTCTCACCTTAGCTGTGTCCATGGACATGTGTAGAATAGTATTTTTGCTTTGTTTAGAAACATCTGTTGGAAATCATGGGCACGAGGATGGCATGTACGGCAAGAGCTGGGCTTCTGATTCAAAGCCCTTTCGCGAACTGAGTGCAGTCCCTGTAATCCTTAGGATTCCTCTGGTAGGTTGTTGACTATCTCCAATACCAGCGTGCTTCAAAGCACTCAGCTGGCTTTTCTAGTTCCTGGGCTGATGCATCTTCAGTTCCCATTGTACTTTTCATGCCAAGAATCTCTGGACTTGTGAATGTCACCAGTATCCTTCAAACTATGAGGATTGTTTAGGAGGCAAACTGTCCACAAGATTGTTTTAACTGAATAATCCCCTTTCTTGGTAAAATCGTTTGTTTTTCCAAATACACAAATGACCATCTGCATTCTGTTACCTTAGGCAAATCTACAGAATCTGGGCCCTTCATATCATTCACATTACTAATTAGCACAATTATTCTCTTTGAGTTGCTGGAACACAGGATTTGAGTGGCTTCCACAGACACTGGAAGCCAAGGCTCTAATCTCTAATGCGTCTTCAGCCTTCTCTGCTGCAGAACGGGCTTCAGCACATTAACGGCCCTGTTTCTCAGCTGTCCAAGGACTTGATTTAATTATGCCATGAGTCTCTGTCCTCATTGGAAGTCTCCACACATGCTGCCTGCTCCTTATCATGGATCGCGTTTCCTCTCTGCTGCAGCGTCTCCTTCTTGTCCTTCTTTGGGCTCTAGTGGCTAATAGACATTTGCATTATTTTCATTTCTCCTGGTGCTTAATAAACATCCTCTTAGGCGCTCATCCTGGAAATGGAAAACCATTTCCCTCAACCAAAAAGTGGAACTCCAGACCCTTCTTTGAACTAAAACTTGTCTTTTATTGATATTGTCCCTGCTTCTCGTGGCTTCCAAGGAATGACTCCAGGGACCTACCAGAGACTCTGCCCTTGTCCAAATGGCTTACGCCTGCCTATCTGAGGTTTTCCGGTGGCTATCCCTTAATGCATTACATTAAAGACACACATACACACATACATGTACATACTTCATTAATAAATACATCACTGCATCCAGTGACCCAGAAATGTTTGTGGAAGCTATGACACTCATTCAACAGAGTGTGCAGTCACCATTACAATGTATGTAAGGACGACATAAAACACTGTGAGAAAGTATTTACATTGTGCTGTTAGCAAGAAACAAAATGGTACATCACTATTATTATCGCTATTATGTTTTAAAATAAATGTATTCCCATCCCTATGCATACGGAAAAGACAGGAAAGAACTATACCAAAACACTTACAATGGTTTGGGTTAGGGTTAGAATGTCATGGGAAGAATTCTTTCTTTTTCTTTAATTTCAAAGAGAAAGATAATTACTTTTTTAGGGCAGAAAACAACAACCTAAAAAATAAGAGAAAAAGCAAATATATTTTCTCAACATTGGAGACTCCAAATAATGAAGCTCAGGTGAGGGACGGAACAAAAGACAGATGTACATTGGGACCACTGGACAGACGGCTGGGAAACTTGGGAGCAGAGCTTGGAGTCAGCAGCAGAATTCCAAGAAGTTTATTTAACCACTGGGTCCTTTTGCAGATACACCATGACTGTTAAAACTATCGGTGGAGGGAGCTGGGAGGTTACTGACCCCACCATTATGTAGAGGAGAATGGGGTGAATCTATGGAGAAAACAGTCGCTTTCATAGCCACCAGCCCAGGAGAGATGGAAAGAATGAGAGGAAACTGACATGTGTAACAGACACCGCCTCTGTGCCTGCCTCATATTATAAGAGTAAGAATGCAAATTTAAGCACAAAATGAATATTTACATAAAATAAGAAGAAATCACCACAAATTACAAATATAAAGCACCACAAAATCCATAAAAATAACAATGTGTTTCTTACTTAACTGCTCTGCTCGCCTCTAAAATATTGTTTTTCCTACATTTTCACGCATACTCTGTAATTACTACTTCATGTGACAACTATTTTATGTTTCCTATCTAAAATTTAGAAAGATAATTCAGTCTTTCCTCTGGTGTGGCTAACTGAAAATTTAAAAATTTTTTTATTTTGAGATCATTTTAGACTTACAGAAGAGTTCCAAAAATAGTACCGAGAGTACACCCAGCTTCCCCTGATGTTAACATTTCACGTAGCTATGGTTTAATCATCAAATGTAAGAAATTGACATTGGTACAATACTGCGAATGATACTACAGACCTTATTTGGAGTTCTCTGATTGTTCCACTTCCACCCTTTCTCTGTTCGAGGACTCAGTTCACATGGTATGTAGCTGTTGTATCCCCTTAGTCTCCCTTGGTGTTCAGCCTTTCTTTGTCTTTCATGATCTTGACCTTTTGGAAGAGCTCTGATCAGAAGGTTCCTCAGTTTGAATTCTCTGGTGTTTTTGCATGATTAAATTGAGTTTGTGCATTAATGGAAAGAAGCCCACAGAGGTGATGTGCCCCGGTGCATCACGTCAGGGGGACATTATGTTGCTATGTCTTATTACTGGTATTGTTAACATGGATCACTTGGTGGAGGTAGCCTCTGCCAGGTTGCTCCACTGGAAAGTTACTATTTCCCCATTTATATTTAACAAATATTTGGGAGGAGCTATTTGAGACCATGCAAAAATCCTGGTTTTCCTTACACTTTCTTCTAATTTTTTATCCATTAGTGGAGCTTGTTTACAGTGATTATTACTATAGTAATACTGTGGTTTAAATGGTGACTTTCTACTTCTCTCATTCTTTCTACATTTATGAAGTAGAACTCATCCATGGCAGTTTTCCCTTCTCCCACATTTATTTATTTAGCTGTTACTTTTCATATGAGTGTACACTCATGGCTATTTTATTCTTTGGGTTATAATCTAAAACTATCCTAATTTACTTTGTTGCTCAAATTTTCTAGTTTTGATGACTGGAAGGTCTTTCAGATTGATTCCTCTGCCCTTTCACTTGCTCACATGGTCTGTGTTTTGTTTGTTTGTTTAGCATGTCCTTACTTCTCTGTAGCACCACAAGACACTCCAGGCTCATCTAGTCTTCTCCCTATCCCAGTCCTGGAATCAGTCACGTATCCAAGGAACTCTGGTTCCTTTTAATGGAGAGTGGTATTTAGAAACCAAAATGTGGATGCTAGGTTTGCTTGTTGCTTCTGGGATGTCACTGCTTCTAGGCCCTCTCAGTGGACAGAGGAAGAATGCATATGCATGTACTTTAATACATGTATGCACACACATCTATATTTACTTCTGTATCTATCCGCATATGTGTGTTCTATTCTTATCTTCTATTATTATAATTCTACTAATTCTCTGAGCCCCATCCAATGCAAGATTTGTTTTATACTTTCCTCTTCCATTATTTATAACTTCATTCTCTCATGGTGAGAAACCTGGCTCTTACTACCTATAATACATTTTGTTACTTGTTCAACCCTAGTACACACAAAAAGTAGTTTCAGAATTGCTAACTCATATCCCCACAGGAAAAGTGTGTGCATGCAGTTCTTCTTGTCTTTCACCTTACAGTTTCAAGTGAAAACACAGATATTCAAAAGTACTTAAGTCAGCTTCCTTCTTCTCTAACCCCATCAGTGTAGGTATATCAGCAGCTCTCAAAAGGGGCTATTTTGTCCCCAGGGCACATATGGCAATATCTGGGGACATTTCAGGTTGTTGTAACTGGGGAGGCAGCACTGATATCTAGTGAGTAGAAGCTAAGAATGCCACTAAACATTCTACAATGCCCAGGGTAGGTAGCTACAGATAAGAATTATCTGACCCTAAATGCCAGTAAATCCTAAAACTAATCTCTTTTTCTTATAGATTTTCTCTTTTTAAAAGAATATGAAGTTTTCTGTTATAATTTTGACATCAGGAAATGAAGAAGTTTTATTGATTTAGTCATTTACCTTATTGCTATCATTTCACAGTCTATTAATCTTCATCTGAATTTTCTCATATTTTTTTAATAAATGAAGATGACAAAAGAAGATACTCCTCACATAGGTCTGAATCAGGAATCTGTAAAGTCTTACTCTATTGATGTGTTCCAAATGAGCTTTTCAAATTACAGTCAAGTTGGCACATTTTCAACCAACTTTCCTTTAGCAATGTTCCAAAAATGTTTGTGGCCATTCCATGCCACCTGGACACAAAGGAAAGTGTGACAGAGGAGAAGTTAGGTGGAAAGAGGGAGTGGTATTAACTGATTGCTGTTAAATTATCTTAGTTTTGCAAATTTTACAAAAACATGTGAACATGTTGCTAGGGCTTCTTGTAGGACCTTAGGACTTTAAAACCTTAAACTCTCTTAGCTTCAAACAATTCTTTTCCATCCAGAGGACAGAGATGGTTGCACAAAATCCAGGCTCTCAAGGAGCTTGTGGTTTAGAAAAGAGGCCAAATCTGTGTTCAGAGGTGTCTCAGGAGACAGTACCAGCTAGACATTTAGACTAGAACTGTATATAGCCCTTCTAACTTGTACCAGGAAACTACACATCCAAGAAGTCTGTTTCTGAATGACCGCCCCTCCTCACTGTCCATCATGAGAGACTGGTCCCATTGAATCCTGGGCAGCTTTGGAGGCCAAAGCAAGGTTGACACTGAATTTTTCTCCGTCCCTTCATTTTTACACAGGAGTGGGAAGTAGAGTAAGAGCTTGAAAGAGAATAGAGCACATCAAAAATATCATCATCCTAAATACTGTGATTTGAAGTCATTTTTTACTTCCAAGAAAGAAAAAGAAAATAGTACTCAAGCCTCTGAAGGCAATGTTTACTCTTCCCAGGAGAGGACATAAATAGGAGCGCTTCTGACAAGACTGTCAAAGTGTGTTCAGCAATTTAACTAGTAATAATAGTGAAAAACAACAAATAAAGCTTTGAATTAATCCAGCATCTTTCATCTCTGTATATCAAAGAGTGTTTCTGATAACAATGTTCCTGATGACAGCATGTCTGTGAAACACAGAAGTGGCAGGCATTGTCATTTCTCAGTGAGAGATGAAAGAACAGAGAAGCTAAGAAACTGCCCCCTGGTGAATCAGCCAAGGGGACCTGCAAGGACAGACTGGCCTCTCTCCAAGTATCAGCGCCTCCCTGGTGCTGCTGGAGCCCTTGCTCCAAGGGATGTGGGTTTAAGGAACACCTGAACATGAATACACAGGGCACCTGTGGAAGGCATTCAGCCTCTGCTCTCCAGAAACTTTGGTGATGAGGCATCCACCCAGATGGCTCTGCATCTATGCAGGTGAATCAATAACACACTTTTTAAAGGTCAACTGTTCACAGACCCTGCTGGCTATGCTCTGAGAAAGTATGGGGCCCACACAGCCTACCTTTGGGGAGTATGAACATATTACAAGTGGAGAAAAGGGAAAGATGCACACATGCCCCTCAAACCCTACACTCAAACCACAGGAAGCTGCCTGCAGTTTCCCCACGTGCAAAACCACGGGCCTCTGCACCCTTGTCCATGCTGTCCCCTCCGTTCTGCTTGTCCCCTTTCATGACACTACAGCAGTATCACATACGCTATCAAGCCTCACACACACACACACACACACACACACACACACACACATCTTTCCTTCCCTGTTTGTACCTGGCAGATTCTATACAGATATCTGTCACAGGCCCTGGAACTCTGTTGCACATACTTATTTACATGCCTGTTCTCCCTACCAACCTCCACTGTTTTTTGGTGGGGGAAAGGGGGATATATGAGAGTTATCTTTGTAAGTCCAAAGCACAGTACAGTGTCGAGCTCATACCAGGTGTTGAGTAATTATTTCTAGAAAGAAGGAGGAAGAAATAAACGATGGAAGGAAGAGAGGTTGGGAGGTAAGGAGGGAGGAAAATGAACTACTGTCTCTGGGCTGTTACCACTTGTCTGCCAGGCACTGTGCTGGGCATATAACTGTTCAGCTTTTAGCATTTGCTTCTCATCTGAGGGCTGGTATCTTTTTTCAACTTTAGAATCTTCTCAGCTTTTATTTTTTTGAAAACTGCTTTTCTCCCATTCCTTCAATTCTCTATTTCTGGAAGCCCATGTGTTGGAGACTCTCAGTCTATCCTCCATTACTCAACTTTTCTTTCGTATTTCCCATCTCTTTATCCCCATGCAAAATTTGGGGTGAACTCCCCAGCATTGTCTCCCAAATCACTATTGCTCTCCTGGGCACTTCCAGTGCAGAGCTGATCTTGTCTCCTGAACATAATGTTTACTCCAATTGCTTGATTTCTCATTTCCAGTACCTAATTAGTTCAATTTCATATACACCTGTTCTTGACTTCTACCTGCTCTTTTTAGGTGGTAGGCCTTCTTTTATGTCTTTGATAATCTCAAATATACTCATTTTAAAGTCATTTTCAGATTGTGCTATTATCGCTTTCAATGGGAGTGAATTCTACTGATTTTTGAGCTGGTTGGCTGTCTTTCATGGTGTTAGTTTTCTTCATGTGCTTTGGCACTTGTCAGCAAGTTCATCTGGAAGGGGTATTTTCTGTTTCTCTTTTGCCCCACTCTCCTCTTACCCCTCCCTATCCAGGAGGTGCTCGATTTCCTCCCTTAGGACTCCTAGCCCAGAGCCAGCTAGGACAGTAGCTCAGTTTTCTTATTCCAAGGTGACCTTGGGGATTTCACAGATCCATTCACTAAGCCAGTGGTGGATAGTTGAGGTCCTGGTGGCTTCCTCTGCTCCTTCCCTCCACCAGGCATTCAGCTCTACAACATGCTGCATCTCCAAGCAGTGGTTGAAATTTCTTCCAGCCCCTTCTGATGAGCTGGCATGAGCCCTTCAGTCTCACACAGCAAGCTTGGGTCCAGTCCCCAGTTGTAAAACCAGAACTCCTGGTCTCTGTCTTCTATGGCAGCCATTATCTCAAGCCCCCTCTGCCTCTTCCCGAGTGCAAAAGCCTAGAAATTCTATGGCCTCAGGTGACATCTACCATGCTGTTTCTGGCCCACAAAGGTGTTTATCATGTGGTTGTTTGGGTTCTCTTTGAAATATTTAATCAAACATTGCAATGTATTTGAAAAAAAGGGATCTTTTTTTTATTAAAGTATCATTGATACACAATCTTATGAAGGTTTCACAGGAACATTGTAGTTTCAACATTCACCCATATTATGAAGTCCTCAAGTCCTCACCCCACCATTGCAGTCACTATCAGCGTAGTAAGATGCTATAGAGTCATTACTTGTCTTCTCCGTGCTGTACTGCCTTCCCATGACCTACCCATATTGTGATTTCGAATTGTAGCACCACTTAATCCCCTTCTCCCTCCCCAACCACCCTCCCAACCCCTCCACTTTGGTATCCACTAGTCCCTCCTTGATGTCTGTGAGTCTGCTGCTATTTTGTTCCTTCAGTTTTGCTTTGTTTTTATACTCCACAAATGAGGGAAATCATTTGGTACTTGTCTTTCTCCTACTGGCTTATTTCACTGAGCATAATACCCCCTAACTCCATCCATGGTGTTGCAAATGGGAGGATTTGTTTTCTTTTCATGGCTGAATAGTATTTCATTGTGTATATGTACCACATTTCCTTTATCCATTCATCTATTGATGGACACTTAGGCTGCTTCCATAGAGTGGCTATTGTAAATAGTGCTGCAATAAACATAGGGGTGCATTTGTCTTTTCAAATCAGGGATCTTGTTTTCTTCTGGTAAATTCCTAGGAGTGGAATTCCTGGGTCAAATCGTAATTCTATTTTTAGTTTTTTGAGGAACCTCGATACTGCTTTCCACAACAGTTGAACCAATTTACATTCCCACCAACAGTGTAGGAGGGTTTCCCTTTCTCCGCATCCTTGCCAGCATTTGTTGTTTCTTGTCTTTTGGATGTTGGCCATCCTAACTGGTGTGAGGTGATATCTCATTGTCGTTTTAATTTGCATTTCCTTGATGATCAGCGACGTGAAGCATCTTTTCATGCGCCTGTTGCCATTCAAACTTCTTCTTTGGGGAAGTGTCTGTTCAGATCCTCTGCCCATTTTTTAATCAGGTTATTTATTCTTGGGTGTTGAGGTGTGTGAGTTCTTTATGTATTTTGGATGTTAACCCCTTATCTGATAAGTCATTTATGAATATATTCTCCCATACTGCAGGATGCCTTTTTGTTCTGCTGAAATCAAGGGATCTTTCAAAGTGCTAACTTCCAACACCATTCTGACCTAAAGTCCCAGGCTAGGCATATTCACAGCACCAGTCATTCCATTAACAATGATCCCCAGCTGCCCAGAATGTTCCCTGTCACCTGCAGGCTTAGCTCTCTAAGTCTTGGCCCAGGGATAGCAAAAGCCAGAGCTGGGAACATGCAGAGCCCTGCCCATGAGCTAGCAGGGTCTGCAAATAGTCTCTAGGTCTCATCCTGGGCACCTCAGGTAGGGCCAGGCCCTGAGTTCCCACAAGAGCTGCAGGTCCCCATAAAGCAGGCACACACTGCCCAAGTCTGCCTGGAAGGCTTCCTCTCCCAACCTTCTTAACCCAGCCATGTTCATCTGGATTTCAGTTTCAGACCCTCACTGAAAAGAAGCCCAGACTCCCATCTTAACACTATCACTTCAGTCTCAAAGTATTCGCAGACCTCTCGGATCACACCCCACCTGCAATGAACTTCAGTGTAATACTCTCAGACTTGGTCTAGACTCCAGGCCTCTCTCAAGCCGATACCAAACTTCTCCTGCCTGGGTGGAGCTCTCACCCCCACTAAGGGCTCTGCTCCCAACTACAATGTGTGTAGAAGGGTTTTCCCACAATCCAAGCAATGTTCCAATACCAGCTGGGTGTCCTGTGATGTAACTCAGGTCTGACAGTACCTACAGAGAGCATCAGATCCCAAGGGTTAAGGGCTCAGTCCCACAGGACTGTCCTCCTCAACCCCTTTAGAAGCCAAATGCGAGTCCAGGTTGTTACCTGTGCTTTTGACCAACCAGCTCTATAGATCAGAGGTTCTAACGCCCCCCTGCTTGAGTTTGTTTAATTTGCTAGAGCAACTCACAGAACTCAGAGAAACATTTTACCTACAAGATTACCAGTTTATTATAAAAAGATATAATTCAGGAAAAGCCAGATATAAGAGACAGATAGAGCAGGACATGGAGAAAGGTCACAGAGCTTCCATGCCCTCTCCAGGTGTGTCAGTCTCCCTAAAT